>SNVD02011676.1:0-485000 GCA_013180625.2 Boswellia sacra
AAAAAAAGTGAAAAAAAAAAAGAAAAAAAAAAAGAGAAAGCAATTGTAGATAAGTTTGGTCTCGTAGCCTCCTTAATTCGAGCAATTAAGCCCGAGGGGTGCCTCAACACCTAATACCCTAAGACCAACTGGTTTGGGAGCTATTGGCCCAAAGCTCGCTACATGGATTAAGGAGAAAGCTTAATGGATCGAACATTGCACTATCCACAAGTTCTAAGTAAAAATTAAAGCATCCGCAACCCGAGTCGTTAAGCTCGTAGGGGTGTCTTAACACCTAGTGCCCTAAGGCCACCTGGTCTGGGAGTCATTAGCCTAAGGCTCGCTACATGGGTTAAAGATGCATTATTTCAAAAAAAAAAGAAAAAAAGAAAAAATGTATAAAATGAATGAATATCCCCTACCTAAGGTTGTTAGCCTTAACAAATACTAGAACCGATATGGCTTATTTCTAATAAGCCCCATAGTCTGTGTCAACCTGAGCACAAAAGGAAGGTTTGTGGATATCTTGACTGAAAGGGTACTGAGTCATATAAAAAGGAAAAAAAAAAAAATCAGTTGAGAGTTTGTTTTTATTTTGATTAAAAATCAAGGAGAGAGCAATTAAAGTGCACCACCTTGGAGTGGTAAAATTCTATAAAATTCAACTTTCTCAAATATAACGCTTTTTAAAAAAAGTTTGCTGGTCACTAGCAAAGCCTAGTTGGTGGGTGTGGAATGAACAACTTAAATATGCATGTTTAATAAAGAGTTTTTTAGTTTTCATTCATATTGCATTAATAGTGTCATTAAATTCCTCAACTTAAGCATATTTGTAGCATTTGCATCTTTGGAATTAATTTCTCTTAATTTTGGTTTTGTTACAGGTTCGGTAAAATGGGCATAACTCCCTATTTATAGATCAGAATGGTGCAATTCTTAATGTTTTGGAAAGCTGATTTAATTGTCTACAAGATTATATTTCACAAGAATCATCAAATTCGGGCTCTTAGTGGACCAAAATTGGGCTTGAAGTGAACCCATCTACAGTCTCGGCCCAGTCTGACCAAGCCTCAGTATTTGGACCGTATCTCTCAAAATACGTATCCAAATTGTGCAAATCAATATGTTCTAGAAAGCTGAGAGAAATATATACAACTTTTATGAAGACATGTGATTAAAATTCACAACATTTCGATGTCAAAATTGATGGTCAAAGTCGGTGCCTAATGATCCCAATTGTCAAAGATATTTACAACTAATATTTGACAATTATGCCCTTATAATTTGACAAGTTTGCGCCTGGATGTATCTATAAATAGAGGTGCCTTGTGACCCATTAGGGCATCTTGGCCTTGGCTGGAACATTTTGGCTTTGGCTAGGATCTTGTTTTGTATTTTGTGTGTTTATGTTATTAATGAATTTTCTTTTTCTTGCATTTTATTTTCTTTCTATTATAATGTTCTTCTAATTTCTTTTGCTAAGGTGAAAGGGTGAAACCCTTGATATGAGAATAAGGATTCTCTAACCCTTAATATGTGCTTAATAATCTTATCTTATAATGTTTATTCAATATGATTTATATTTAATTTCTTAATCAATCTTGACACCACTCGTAAAGTGGAGTTCTTGATCCATTGTCGACAATCCTTGGCACATCAAATGCTTGGATCCTTTCTAGATGATGTATGGTTCTTCCTTACCGACACAATCTAGTTAGGAACCTTGATTTGTTGTAGACATATGATGATTGACACATTGGATGCTTGAACCCATTTACAATAAGTGGTATAAATATTGGTAATGAAACAAATATAATTCATATAACTAAAATGGGTTAATTATCCTTATTTGAAATATCAAGGGCGGATCCCCTAACCTTAGCCTTCATTGTTATTGTGTTTATTACTCTTGTACTTTAATTATTCTATTGTTTATGAACTTTTTATTTTATTTACTATGGTAGGTTCTACCACCTTATGAAATTGTTCTTTAATTTACTATGGTTGGTTATACCACCTATCTCCATGGATGGTTTACCTCCTCTTGCTTTTTGTTTTATATTTGAATGGTCGGTAATACCGCCTACCATCTTACATACTTGTTGATATTATCATGTCACCTCTTTGAATCATCCATATCACATTTGTTTAGCTTATAATTTGCAACGCTTAAATTCCCTTCCTCGTGGATCGACCCCGGTCTCACCGGGTTTTATTACTTCGACACTCCTATACTTGGGAGGCAATCCTTTTTCGGATGTGTCACACAGTCTCATGATCTCTGAATCTGCATCATTATCAGAAACCATAGCCGTTGATCGAATAACCGTATTACCATTATAGTAATACAAGTTGTTCCTCCTAATGCCTTTTAATACCACAAGAGCGCCTGAAGTGACCCTCAGAATACCATCTCGAATAGATATACCACAGCCTTTAGATTCTAAGGCTCCCAAAGAGATGGGATTCTTCTTCAACTTCGGTACATATCGAACATCTGTTAGAACTCTAGTCAGTCCACCATGATTCCTCAATCGGATCGAACCTATTCCAGCAGTATGGCAAATATCATCATTGCCCATATACACAACTCCACAATCAAGCTCTTCAAACCGAAAGAACCATTCCCTATGTGGACACATATGATAAGTACAACTCGAATCCATAATCCACTCATCAGAACCAGAAGTGGATGGATGACTAACTAGACTTATATCAAAATCACTATCATCCTCACGCTCAATAACACATGCATCAGAAACAGTCTTGCCCTTATCTTTCTTTTTCAACTTAAGACAATCTTTCTTCCAATGCCCTTTCTCACGACAAAAGGCACACTCATCTTTTCCTAATCTACCCCTCGACCAAGATTTTCCCCTTTTTCCTGATTTCCTACTCCGACTACGCCCTCTCACTATCAATGTATCTATTTTTGCATTTTTCACAATCACTGTCTTCTCTAATACAGTCGACGATGATACCATCACTACCTCTCACAAATAAGCTCGATACATAAATCACCAATAACAAGCTCCAAACAGACTATTATATTCAATAACTAGCAATCCAAAATCAATAGCCCAGAACAGTAGTAAGTGCTTCAATGAAATAGTCACTAACTACCCAAAACCTTCGGCTCTGATACATTATGCACAGCGGAAGCGATAACCAACAGAACAACCCAAATGCACAATACAATTTATGCTAGATAATTGAATATAATAGCAACTAAAGAGGTAACCAATCAACCACAATGCAGAAATAGAAAGAACACCAAGATTTAACGAGGTTCGGTATAAATACCTACGTCCTCGGGCGCCGCTGAAGAAACTATCCACTATCTTCAAAGAGAATTACAAACTTTTGGGCCACAATACAAATTTCACAACTATTGGGCCAAACTGCAATTACCCAAATAGTTGGGTCAAACTGTAATTACCCAAACAATTGGGCAATACTACAAATACCCAAAACAAAGGGGAAAAAAGCAAATATTACAAACTTTAAGGTCCTTAATGAAAGGTCTTTAAACTATGAGGTCTTATATGTGAGACTTTACAAATAGAGGGGGTGGAAGAGAATTTGCAATGGGACTACTAAGTGAGAAGACTTGGCTTTAATTTATAAGCCCAAGGCTCTCCAACACAAAGACTCCCACTCCATGTGGGATCCTTGCACACACACACAATGGCTAAAGAGCCACAATTCTAACAATTTTTGAGGATGATGCTTGAGATAATGATGAATATAGGAATTCTCTCGGATGTCTACCCGTTAATATTTCTAATGCTACCACTCCAAAGCTAAAAACATCACATTTCTCTGAAACAACCATAGTGTAGGCAAGCTCTGCAGAAATATTAAGTAAAATAATCAATATAGGTATTTAGATAAACCATGAAAGGAAGATATCTCTTGAGTTTTGCTAGGAATCAAATTCATTGTAATTTATTTTAAGAAATTCTCTCAAATATCCTTTTTAAAAATTTGTTTGCACAATGCCCTTTAAAAAATTATCAACCCAATATAGCAATAGACTATGAAACTCGAGATGTGTCGAACAATTTTCATAAGATCATTATTAAATTTTATATGGTCTAAAGTGGTCTAGCATAATGTGATATATCATAATTAACTTATACTAAACCATGGCCATTTGAGTGCAGGACACAGAAGATATTTATGGCCATAAACTAGTGTCAACAAAAATTATAATAAGATGCTACTTTGATTCAGCCGTGATCGAGCAATTAATTGATTGCATCTAAGTATTTAAGAAAGGTGTAATTTATTGTACGTGTTATGGAAAATTGAATTCAAGAACGTCATAGTAAACAAAAAATCAAAAGAATGGGTGGCAATTGTAGTTCACCTGGAGCAATATATCCAAAAGTGCCTGCTAGTATAGCTCGATTGGAGGAGTCAGAACTAAGAAGCTTAGCGGTGCCAAAATCAGCAAAAGATGCCTCCAGTTCTGAGTTGAGTAGAATGTTGTTGCTTGATACATCGCGATGAACAACCGATGGCGTACGATTGTGATGCAAATAAGTCAAAGCATGTGCCACACTCTTGACAATGTTCACCCTCTTACTCCAATTCAACTCAATAGCTTCATTATCATTCCTTAGAGCACAAAACAAGCACCCCCTCTCCATGTACTCATAAACCAAGAACATATATCGTTTGTGCAAGCAAAAACCATGGAGTTTTATAATGCATTACAAAAAAAATGCTAATATTTGACGGTTTTTGATCGTCAAATATATACATATTTGGCATTTTTAAATCGACACTAATGGCACCATCAAATATAGTCTATTTGGCGGTTGGTCAACTCGACAAATATGTACGCTACTATATTTGGCGGTTTTTAACCGCCAAATATGGTTAATTAAAAAAATTTAAAAAAAAAACATATTTGACAGCTTTTAGCCACCAAATATGATTTTTAAGAAATTTAAAAAAAAATATAGTCTAAAATAGTGGTACAAATATAAGTAATCGATACCGCATAAATCTGAGAAAGAAAAAAAATCAATATAAGTAAACAGATAGAAGTACAAATATATTGCCAGTTTAGGCTCACAACCTATATGTAAGAAAAACTTAATATGACTGCCAATAACTATTGACATTACACCACGGTCACCGGTCAATACTTACAGTGTAGTTTTTCATCCGCTGGAAGATAGTTCGACTGGTCAAGACAGCACCAATGATAACACTAAGACCAGCTTCAGTAAGGACAATGTCAAAAGCACTACGAGCTGCATCAGTTGCATGAGCAACAGCTATCCCAATATTAGCCTTCTTAAGAGCAGGAGCACCATTCACTCCATCACCAGTCATCCCACAGATATGTTTCCTAGCTTGCAAACATTTTACAATCTCATATTTGCGTTCTGCACCAATAAACATATATATCAAGTCAATCAATGTCAGGCCAACTAAGAACCATAACAAGAAAACTTTGACATCAAGTGTATGTCAAATGCAAACAATCAGTACAAAAATAATAAAGAAAAGAAAAAAGTTGAAGTAAAATTAAAGAAAAAAGTACCAGGGAAGACACCAGCAAAGCCATCAGCTTTTTCTATAAGTTCATCAATTGGTAAAGCGGCAATAGACTCATCCTTGTCCTGTCCTAGCAAAGCAGATGAAGGATACATATTGGTTCCCATTCCCAAATGACATCCAGTTTCCTTTCCTATTGCTAGTTGATCTCCTGAAAGACTCACAAGGTTAAGCAACACAAACATACCACCATTCAAAGATAAAGTCACAATATTCTGCAATAGGACAGCTAAACTTTGCAAATCGACGAAGGTGAAATTTGAGAATGTGATTAAATATTATGGGTCCAACTATCAAAGTGGCTAGGACAAAATGGTAGCTCATAGATTCCACAAGTTACCTAGTTTCCCAAAATTAATTTGAACAAACACTGAACTCCAAGAAGATCAACATGAAAAGAATAAAGCCATTATTGCAGTCTTCAGCAAGTGTAATTCAAAGAATAGATTTATCATTTCGCAGAGCAACATAAGCGTGAAGAGTTAAAGAATTCTACTTATTCTAAGGCATGTCAAACAACACTTATGGACTTGGATTTTTGTAAACTTAGCAAAACATGCACTATGTTATTACCATCATTTTGTTTCACTAGGCAGTAACACAGTACCCATTCAATCATACAATAGAACTCACCGGTAATCATCTTAACATTTACTCCAAGATTCAAAGCCCTCCTTATGGTCTCCGCACTATCATGCCTAGGTGGATCAAAGAGAGGCATTAGACCAATAAATTGCCATGCACCTCCAGGACTCTCTTTTCTTCCTTCAGGAACTTCCTACATTCATGGATGAAATAGAACTTAGTAACAATAATATAAAAATTGAAGAGTAATAACTAAACATTAAATGTTAATCAAGTTTAGAAATGAAAGAGAATTGAATCACCTGATAGGCCAAAGCAAGAGATCGTAGGCCTCGCTCTGCAAACTTATCTATCACAGCATGAACTCTTCGCTCAATGTCTGATTTGTTGTGTGCAAGACCTAGAATCTAATAATCATTTATTGCAGCCAGGAGTTAGAATAAAGTATTGAGAAGCAAGGGATAACTACACAGGCAAGTTAGTGAGGACAATTACCTGCTCTGGTGCCCCTTTACTGACTCTATGCATTTTACCTTCACTGTTAATGTAAGTTAGAGCTGTTCACTTGTTTGTACCTCCTGAATACTAGCACGTGCCTTTTGGCAGCAAAAAAGACACAGAAAACCACCTTAATCGGTTGAGTGGACATTTGAATAACAATGTACTTTATTCAAGAAACAATAATGGGATATGAATTGGTTACCTCTTTGGGATTAGCCAGCATTCCAACTATAGTAGAATCTATTACATCTTAGTTCTCAGTCCTAGATGCCCGAGCTGCCATTAGAACAATAGTATCTGTATCTACTCCTTTTGCAAGAACCTGAGACAGTGACAAACTAAGTAATTAGAATCCACAAGCATGAAAAAGAAAAATGGCAAGCAACAACACAATAGCCACCAACCTCAATAAGATTTTTGTCAACAGTAAGCTTGTTCAGTGTCAGTGTTCCAGTCTTATCACAGCAAAGCACATCCATGCCTGCCATCTCTTCAATTGCAGTCATTCTCTTAGTGATAGCTCCCTGCAATTACCATTCATACGTTCCATTACTATATCCAAGAAAAAAACAATATCAATTGAAACATCCCTAGAAACCTAACCAACCTGCTAAGATAACATATGACAACCAATAGCCATTGTGACTGACAGAACAATTGGCACGACAATTGGAATTCCACCGATGAGAAGTACAAGAAGATTGTCAATTCCAGGGCGATATTACCGATCTACATTAGTAAAATATATGGTAGTCTCAAAGGTGAAAGACCTGTGTTTTAAGCACCACTATGCCATCTACATTGCAACAAAGCGAGGGCGGCATACAATAACGAACAAAATCTAGATCGACTAATCAGACAACCAAATTGCACCCATAATAATCAAAGGAAGCACACTTATGAGATATCAGCAATACAAGCAATGCAGCGTCTAGATTTCAAGATTATGTAGACATTAACAAGGAACCTACAGTAATAGAATGCTAATGAGAAAACAATACCGATCTACGCTACAGGGGCTGCTGGAGTCAGCGCCTCGCGAGGCTACTGGAGTCGGCGAGGCTGGAGTCAGTGCTGCGGGATGCTAGAGTCGACGAGTCACGAGGCTGCTATTGTCGGCGTGAGGCGAGGCTGCTACTGTCGGTGTGACTGGAGTCGGCACTACGTGATACTGGAATCGGCGAGTTACGGGGCTGCTACTGTCGGCGCGAGGCAGGGCTACTGGAGGCGCAGGGCTGCTAGAGTCGGTGAGTTGCGGGGCTGCTGGAGTTGGTGCCTCGCGGGGTTGTTGGGGTCAGCGAGTCACGGAGGAGGTGCTGCGACGCTGGAGAGAACGAGAGAGAGACGACTTAGTTTAGATTTTAGGTTAGGTTATTGGAGATTATTTTGTTTATATAGTTTAGTAAAATTACGTGAATTTTTAATATATAAAAATTTTTCATAATCACCCCTAAAAATTACTTCTAAGTATTTAAACTTTATTTGTTTTCATATGTATCCTATTTACTTGTTAATTACTTGTCACTATCTAAAAAATGTGAGAAATATGTAATATAATCAAAACAACGAGTGACAAGTATGAAGAAAATATTGGTTTGACTTTCATATTAATGTTATAGTTATCACTTTTTTTAAAAAATGCCAAATAAAAAAAATACAAAGTGATAAATATGTAAAAATTTCTTATAGTGTAACAATAGCATTTGCATGTTTGTATGCAAAGCCCAAGTCCAGACCTACAATGCAACGAGTTTCTCAAGCATTTCTTGCTCATGAGGGGGAACCATGGGAAAAATCTTTACAAGAAATTCCCATCTTGCAACTTGTTAGAAATCGCGAAATGTATTTAAATTTGGAGGAAGAACTTGATTGTTAATCATGGATTTCATATTGTCAAGGTTTATTTTGTCTCAAAGCTTTAATTGAGCTTCAGTTAGGTCACGGGTGTAAGCATTAGTTTTTTTTTTTTTTAATTCATAATTTAAACAGCTTAATCTATTTTAGTTTAATTTAACTGCCTTCTATTTATTGGACGAAAATCAAGGAGTCCATAACAGTCCAATCTTTTAAGGTTTTAGTTGTTAGCTTTTCGAAACTAGTGAGAACTCAAGGGGTAGCCCAGATAGTATTAGGCCTAGACCTGGTGCTTGATTGCATCCCTTCACTGACTACTAGCCCTAGCGTTAGGGCACGTCATAGTTATCCAAAGAAAAACTTGCCTTGGCACTAGGAGATGTCATAGTTATCCAAAAAAAAACTTGTAGATGACTTCAAAAGTCCACAATAGTCCAATATTTTAGGTTTTAGTTACTGTAATAGAGTTGTTATTTTTCCTATTTTTGTGTATATTTGAATCTTGTATATCAGCCTATATATTCACGGCATTTGAATGAAATATATAGAGTTCACAAAACATTTTCTTCTTCTCGTTTTGTGCACATGATTTTCACATGGTATCAACTAGAGCAATGAACGATACCATTTTCCAGCCTCATATATTTATTTTTTTCTCTCTGTTCTTCAACATGTCTGTTGAAAACCTTGCCACCAACATCACACCATCATCATAACCATCTATCAAAATAGATCCTTATGCCATTCACTCAAATAGCCCTTTTTCATTCTTGTTACACCTCTATTTACAGGAGAAAATTATGGATAATGGAGTCGTGCAGTGACAATGGCACTTCGTGCAAAAAGCAAACTTGGTTTTGTTGATGGGTCACTCCGAATTCCAAAGGAGAAGGATGATATTTCCAACTGGGAATGATGTAATGATTTGGTTGGAAATTGGATTCTTAATTCTGTTTCACCAGAGATCAGTCCAAGTATCCCATATGCTGAAACTACAGCACAAATTTGGACATATCTAAATGATCGATTTTCTCAATCAAATGCTCCTAAAATCTATCAATTGAAACAATCAATTTCTACCCTCAAGCAGGAAGGCATGTATGTTTCATTATATTTCACACAACTTAAATCTTTATGGAACAAACTCGGTTCCATTACGTTTGTCACTCCATGTATCTATGGTAATGCTAAAAGCATTGTTGATCAACAAAATCAAGATCATACCATGGAATGTCTTCAAGGACTCCTTGATCGTTTTTCAGCTATTTGTAGTCAAGTTCTCTTCATGGTGCTATTTCCTTCAATTCAGTGTATCTATAATTTGGTATATCAAGAAGAAGAACAACAAGAGATTAATATTCGAACAACTTCTACTATTGATTCGGCAAGTGCTTTGGGCGTCTAAACCATCATCTCAGCCTTTTGGAAAGCACCTACATTCTTTCTATGAACATTTTAACAAGCATGGTCACACTCTTGCTACATGTTACTAGATCAATGGTTTCCCAGATAAGCAAGTGAAGAAATTAGGGCCACCTACCATCTAGCTCCGCTACTTTTGCTAGTTAGTTAACACCAGAAAAGTATAACAAGCTTAACGCACTTCCAGCCAAAGAGAAATCTGATAGATCATTAGCCAATTTGGCAGGTACAGCCCTTACTTGTTTATCCTCTTGTTGAATTATCAATTCAGGTACTTCTAATAATATATGCACATCTCTTTTATTTTGTTCATATTCTACCGTTCATAAAAATATATTAGTCCAAATCCCTGATGGTTCTTAGGCCCCTGTGACACACGGAGGCATGGTTCATTTTTCATCATCACTTTCTCTCACGAATGTTTTTCACATTCCATTATTAAAATTCAGTTTGTTATCTATTTCACAATTAACAAAGTCAACAACTTGTCATGTAATTTTTTCATCCTCTGAATGTATATTTTAGGACGGAGCAACAAAGAAGAAGATTGATTGGGCTAGTGCTTAAAATGTTCATCGATTTTAATTCTACTTTTTCTTTGAAGCATTGTAATAAATTTGACCTACGGCATTCTTGCCTTGGTCATCGATCTAGACCTCATTTTCATGTCATTGTTAAAAATTCTCCAAATATTATTGCAAATAAAGATTTTGTTTGTGATGTATGTCCGTGCACTACACAATCGCGTCTTCATTTTTCTCAAAGTACATCTTGTTCTTCTCATTGCTTTGAATTAATTCATGTTGATATTTGAGGTTCTTTCTCTACACCTTCTAAAAATGGATCACATTTCTTTTTTTAACTATTGTTGATGATTATTCAAGGTGTACTTTTTTTATGTTAATTTATTTTTTTAATCAAATAAATCGTTAATTCAACAAATCACTCATATCAACTCTGGTAATGGGGCCATTTTCCTTCCTCAACTTCAAACCATTTATTCAGACAATGGTTCTGAATTTCTTTCTAGCCAAATTCAAGCATAGTTTCATGGTGATGGAATTATTCACCAACATAGTTGTGTTTCAACCTCTAACAAAATGGCATTGTGGAACGTAAGCATTGACATCTACTTGATGTTGCTAGAGCTCTACGATTTCAAGCAAACTTGCCTCTTTCTTTTTGGGGTGAATGTAGTCTTAATGTTGCTTTTCTTATCAACAAACTTCCAACACCGATCCTTAAATATAAATCACCTCATCAAGTTTTACTTGGAACTACTATCATATTCATCTCTTAGAGTTTTCGGATGTTTATGCTTTGATAAAAATATGAATATTCAACATAAATATGATGAGCGAGCCAAACCTGGTATTTTTGTTGGTTATCTGTATGGTCAAAAGGGATATCACATATATGATTTGAAGACTCATTAGATCTATGTTTCTCGTGATGTCATGATGTTTCGTAAGTAAATTTTTCCATATCATGATATTCAATCTCCACCGTTAAAAAATTCAATTACCATTACCCCAATCAATGATGATGGAACTCTACCAATTGTCTTCACTAATGTTTCTTCTAGTAATTCTATTCCTCATAATCTAGTTGATTATTCTAATAACTTCCTAGTGCCTATTCCCATATTTTCTCAGCTTTATAGCTCCACCAATTCTCCATCTATTTCCAAGGACATTCCCTCCAATAATTGCCCTTCAATAGGCACCTGCACCTTTCATTATTAATCACTCTCAACGAATTCATCTCGCACCTGGTCATGTCAAGGATTATAATTGTAATCATTTCATTCTCAACTGCTTTTCCACTACCAAATTATTTTTCTTTGTCCCATCTAAGCCATTCTCATTTTGCCTTTCTAACTAATATCATTAAAAATCAAGAACCAAGATTTTATTTTCAAGCCATGAAATCTGTCAAATGGCGTGATGCCATGGCCAAAGAAATTCAAGCCCTTCAAACAAACAATACTTTGTCTTTATGCTTCCTTCCCAATGGAAAATCAGCCATCGGTTGTAAATAGGTCTACAAACTTAAATATTAGTCCGATGTTCTATTAAGAGATGTAAAGCTCATTTAGTTGTAAACGAATATACTGAAGTTAAAGGCATCAATTATCATGATGCCTTTGCACTTGTGGCCAAACTAGCTATCATTCATCTTTTTCTCTCTATTGCTGCCATTAAAAATTGGTCATTTAACAACTTGATGTCAACAATGCTTTTCTCCAAGGAGATCTCAATAAAGAAGTTTATATGAAAATCCCTCCTGGATTTTCTCATAAAAGGGAGACTCATGTATGCAAATTAAATAAATCTATCTATAGTTTTAAGCAGGCTTCTTGTCAATGGTTCTCCAAATTCTCAACAACTCTTATTCGTTGAGGTTTCTATCAATCTATTTCAGACTATAGTCTTCTTACTTATATTTGTGATCAGATTTCCATTTTTTTCTCATCTATGTTGACGATATCATCATCATTGGAAACATCGATGATGTCATCTTTAACATCAAATAATTTCCTGTTCAATCTTTCTTAATAACAGATCTTGACAATCTTTGATATTTTGTAGGTATTGAAGTCTCTCAATTTAAGCAAGGAATTTTTTTTTTTTGCCAACGAAAACAAACTCCTAAGATATTATCTGATTCTGGTATGACTAGTTCTTAACCATCTAATTTTCCTATGGGGCAACATCTTCATTTTACGACCAAAACATGGTATTCCCCTTCTTGATCCAGCAATCTATAATCAACTTGTAGGTCTTGTTTTACATCTTATTATAACACGACCCAATATTCAATATGCTATAAACGCTCTCAGTCAATGTCACATCGAATACTATACATGCAAAGTATAACATTTAAACAGTCATTTAATAGTGAACTCTATCATTTCTTTCAAAAATTATATTGAGTATTATCAACTACAGAGTTCCTAGTCACAACCACAGCATTTCACTATATATATATATATGTACATTCAAAATCAAAAGAATTTCTATAGTATAATTATGTTAATATACGGCAGCGGTCCGTGGTTGTCAAGGGAACTCCGTCAGTAATGTTAAAAGTCCTCCATCCAGCTTTCAGTCTACTGGTCACCTGAGGCACACAATAAATTTAGTGAGTAAAACTCAGTAAGTAAGCTTAATGGATGTGATATGGTGTTTACTAATAGTATATATTAGTTACAGAACAGATGCTATTCACAGATACTGTTCACTTCTTATTATTCAAGCCTCAAGTGACTTGTTGAAGAAGTTACACAGTAGAAATCTCTTTGCAGGGGTTGCGCTCCTGCACCAGTGAATCTGTATACTCGGCCAACTTCTTAGGCCATTTTCTCACTTGCCAATCACATTTCTTTTATTTCTATAATTTCCTGTCTAATGCCATTACACATTCTCATCCACTATCACCTAAATAAGTTTACTTCATATTCACTTTCTCAATTCATCACATCCTTATGTGTATTTATAAACACATAAATCATTCACACATGAATTTCCTTAAGCTAGCTACATCATTCATATGGATATTTATACACATATACACATTTCATTTCAATGCACAATAAGGAGTCACATACAATATTCGGTACTGTACTAATGACACATATCATGTCCGTATCACAAAATTCAGAAGGTTCCATAGTATAGTCACAGATACTTAGGAATAGTGCTCTCTAATCAATGTAGGACTTATCATATCACAGTCAGATCACATATATGGGCCCATATCACATAGCCACCTATTGGCGACATCCGTAGGCAAGGCATCGTCGCAGTGAGTATTTATCACATTCTCATATTGCACGAATCCGCCATCACCCAGAGGTGACAGCCATATAGTCCTACTGGACTCTATCCTACCACACAGAATATTATAAATACACATAGATGCCTACACTTGAAATAGTTCAAGGCTAGTCTGACAATTCGGGCGATACCAGGCCCATGCTACCGAATCTCGTATAGAGAAACACATGGTCCAGACCTCCCCTCAACCTATGTGAGCTAAGTTTTCTAAGTTTTGGCATGCTAATTATATTTTATAATTCACAATCAATCACATAAAATAAGCTCTATATTAAGCTTCTAGTACAGTCACAATATATCTCAATTCAAGCATCAAAGTGCTAACATTTAACGGTGTTACAATATACAATATTACATACAGTGTAACACAATTTATTATGGCCTTAAAATAGTTAGCTCACTTACCTTATACAGCTCCTTTGTCGATGCTTGTGTTTAATCTAAAACAACATAAAATCATTTTAAGGGTTACCACACATATTGGTGAACTAATTTCCCTTTTCAATTCCATTTCGATTCATACTCAATCAAACAATTTCTAACAAACAATTGTCTATTCTAGCACTCCCACAATTTCATATACAACCTTTACACTCATATAACATGTCTCATTAAATTCTTTAGAGACAAATAAGGTCATATGCCTACTCAAAATAACTAAATTCATTAACCCAGCAATTCTATCAATGCATTCATCCCACTGAGCAGTAGAGCCGTAAAAATTTATAGGAATTGCAATACTACTCAAATAACTACAAAATTTTGTAGGCTGGTATATAACACATATAAATACCTCCATACCAAAAAATCATGGCTTTTCAAGGGGTTTAAGTCATTCAAACCCAATTATTTCCAATTTTATCAAGCCAAATTTAAAAATTCATAGAAATTCATACAAAGCTTCAATCTCAATAAAAATTTATAGTGTCATAAATAACATGTAAAATAACTTGGATACCAAAAATCAGGTAATTTTACAAAGATTTGGACCTTTGACCAAATTCATTTTCCCTTACTCTATTCTAAGATAGAGGAAATATGAAATCCCATACCAGAAGTTCAAAAATTCATTACAATTCATATACTTCAAATTTTTTAGTGAATATAATTTATATACACTCCTGGACATGTCTATTTTCATCAATAAAATTTTCAGAACTAGAAAATATTTTTCTAATTTTTAAGAATTTTCGAAACATGCACTATTCAGTGTAAGAACACTGCAGGATTTGGACTATACTCTCCTTTCTAGTTTGTATCCTCATCCCCCCACTTAGATACCTTCAAATCTCATTCAAATTCACATTTTCACACAATTTCCATCATACAAAATAACAATTCTCATACTCACATCACAACACAAGGAAATTCTTTAAATTAAATAGACAATAGTACGAGGAATTCTAATAAGAGAATTGGTTCTTACCTTCTCCTTTCTTCTTGTCCCTTTCTTCCCTTGAGTTCTTGATGATTTGTGTGAAAAATTTTGAGAGAGTGAAGAGCTGGGAACGTATAAGCAAGGAGGAAAATGAAAGAATTCTAGAACTCCCCCTTTGTATAGACAAACATTAGGCTAAATTACCATTTAGTCCTTCTCTTCTCTTTCATTACCATTAAGCCCAATATTCTTTTAATTAAGCCCATCATTCTCTCATTTATTACACTATAATTTAAATACATCACCTATACATTAATACATATTAATAAACATGTAACCATAACACATGATACAATATACACTACAAAATTTAGGATATTACAGTCAATTCATGCAATCTCTATATTCCTCCTATCTTGCTACTGCCTACTAGGTTCCTCGTTATCTTAAAGGTTGCATTGGTAAGGGTTTATTCCTTTCTGCATCAAAGTTCTATTATTTTAGTTGAATATATGACTTTGATTGGGCCAACAATCTTACTACTCGTCATTCTACCACTGGTTATTTTACCATGTTAGGTTCTTATACTATTTCTTGGAAAACCAAGAAACAACCAACATTTTCTCATTCTTCTATAGAAGCAAAATATCGTTTCCTTGCTGCACTCTCTTTTGAGTTGTAATGGTTAAAATATCTTCTCTTTTATCTTGGTATTAATCATCCACAATCAGTTCCTATTCATGGCGATAGCCAAGCTACTATTCACATCGCTGTAAACCCTATATTCCATGAACGCACCAAACATATTGAAATTGACTATCATTTTGTTCACGACACGATTCAATTGGCAGACCTTTTTATCAAACCACTTGGAGGTGATGCTTATCACCGACTACTTTGCAAGTTGGGTGTTCTTGACATTTCAATCCCAACTCCAACTTAAGAGGGGTATTGGACAAAAATCAAGGAGTCCATAACAGTCCAAACTTTTAAGCTTTTAGTTGTTAGCTTTTTGAAACTTGTGGACGAATTCTGAAGTCCGTAATAGTCCAATATTTTAGGCTTTCATTACTGTAATAGGGTTGTTATTTTTCCTATTTTGTATATTTGAATCTTGTATATCTGCCTATATATTCATGGAGTAATTCTACTCTTACAAACTACTTATACGAATTCACATATACAAACTGATGTGGCATGATGTGATTTGATAAATAAATATAGTGATTTGACAAATATATATTAATAATAAAGACATTAATTAACATGGGTGATGTAAGTAATTTGTACGAGTAGCATTACTCATATTCATGGCACTTCAATAAAATATGCAAAGTTCACAAAACATTTTCTTCTTCTCTTTTTGTGCACATCATTTTCACACTATTAAACAAAAATCGCCTTTTTGATTTTTAGTAACTTGGCATAAAAAACCACCTCAAATTTTTGGATAAAAATAGTCAAGTTTAGTTGTGGTGTATTTACTAATTATCCTTGAACATATTTTAGTTTTGATTGTTATACCTATTTAATTAATGCATTATAAATATCATATATGATCTAATGTGCACTAGTAGATCATGCAAGGGTGCAATTTGGAATTGTTCTAGCTTAAGAAATAATAAAACTTTAGTTGTCCTATGACGATAATCAATTTATTAAATAAGTTGCATAACATTTGGTAAATTAAAATTTCAAAGTAGTTGTGATTTTCAAAGGTAGTCCATAGGTGTTTGGTATATTCACCATTTAAAGATTGTTATTGAATTAAGGGTCTAACTACAGTGCAACTAATGCACTCAATGCTTTCCAAAAGGTTCGGAACAGAACCCAAAATGTTTAAAAAAAAAAGGCTAAAAAGTTCAAATGAAAAGATAAAATATAGTGAGAGAATTGAGAATGCATTATATCTTTTATGTGTGTTTTTCAAGAGTACAAAAGGGGTATTTATACATGTGAATACAATCAAAATAGGAAAAATATAATCAAGGAAATAATTACAATCAATCAATGTGCCATGACCAAGGGATGTGAATGAATGAATCAATCCATCCTTAATTACAGTAACGTTAACATCCCTCTAGAAACTCAAGGTGGTGTCCTAAAAACCAAATTGAATTTGAAAATTAAGACATTGAATTGTCCAGAAGATAAAGGCTTGGTGAACATATTAGCTAGCTAATCCTGAGTGTTGATTACACAAAGTTACAATCAGTTCTTCCATAGTTGATGACAAACAACATGACAATCAATTTTAATATGTTTTGTATGCTTATGAAAAAATTCACTGTGGGCAATTTGAATAGCACTTTGATTGTTACAATAAAGTTTAGTTGGAGATTCCAATTCCACTCTGAAGTCCTTAATTAACCAACATAACCACAATAGTTCAGAGGTAGTATCAGTTAGTGTAAGATATTCTGCTTCGATATCAGAACAAGAAAAAAAATTTTATTTCTAACTTCTCTAATAACTCAAAGAGTCACGCAACAAGAAGCAGTAGCCGATGGTGGAGTACCTATCAACAGGATTCCTTTCGTAATCATCATTAAAATAAGCATGAAGTTCCAAGGATGAATGTGCTAAGTAATAAGGACCATGGAACAGTATGCCTTGGATGTATTGTAAGATACAAAGAACTACAACATAATGGGATGAGCGAGGTGAAGCCATAAATTGGCTTACTAGATGAACTACATACAATATATGTGGAAGGGTAACACTGAGGTAGACTAAACTCCCAACTAGTTTTCGATAAAGAGTAGTATTTTTAAGAGGTTCTATATAAGAGTTACAAAGTTTGTATTCGACTCAAGAGTGTTCGCAATCTTACTATCTATAAGTTCAGCTTAAGTAAGGAGCTTAGAAGCATTCTTGGCTTGACTAAGGTAATAGCCATTAGAGGTAGAAGATACTTCATGGGCTAAGAAAATAGCTTAGAGTATCAAGATCGCTCATCTCGAACTGTTTGGTAAACAAGACTTTAAGCTCATAAATACTAATAAAGTCATCCTCGGTGATAATCATTTCATCGACATATAATAGAAGAACTGTAGTGCCATGATTTGTTTGATTGAAAACCTGTAATTGTCGTAGCTAAGCTGAACTTAGAGAACCATGCACAAGAAGCCTATTTAAGCTCATAAAGTGCTTTGTGGAGTTTACACACTTTTCCTGGTGGATGTCATAGCCAAAAGGAGGTCACATATATACTTCTTCACCAAGATTACCATTGAGAAATGCATGTTTTTCGTCCATCTAAAAGAGTGGCTATTGTCGTTTGTTAAGTCTCGACTTTACAAAAAAAATGAAAAGACAATTGTATCCTTAATAACAAACAAAAAATTAAAAAAATATCTTTCTTGATAGAAAAGTCTGAAATGCCCTTGATACTGTGAGACGTTTGTCTGGATTAGAAGAGCTTGTCCATGTCACCTCAAAATTGTCAACCAATTAGGAAGCACCATGTTGCAAATGTTTGTTGGTGAATGATCACTCTGCCAAACGAACCACTGATTGATCTCATAAGAAAAGACTGAGGATTACTTGGAGGAAAAGTGAAGGTGGGAGTAAACAGAAAAGACAAGTGATGGTATACTAGTAAAGCATGGATTTTGACTATAATACGAATATGAAAACCACAAAACTAACATACTGTAACTGATCCAGAATCGTTTAAAAAATGAATACGAATTCAAGAAAGCAATTTCGGAGATTAATTGAATCTAGAATTTCAAAAAGAATGATTCAAAAATATCCTTGAACATAGAAGTATGACAGAAAAATGGAACTGTGATGCATATGCTCTAGGAGGGGAGAAGAAAAAGTTCTTAACTTAATATATATGACTCAAATGTGAATCAGTGACCAAAAGATGACTGATTTTAGGTCAATGATGATGCATAAGGATTCAATACGTGCTTGGGTAGTGTTTTAGATTGCGCATAAATTGATGAAGAATGAGAGACTTTTCTGGCTAGGCTGTAAGACTAAAGAGTGCTGAATGCTTTGGACCACTAATTTACATGTATTTTCTTGAATGATTTGAGTAGTTGTCAATGCCTTAACCATTTATATACTTAGGTTGTTTTATGATTGATCAATGAGATAGTTTGGTAAGGATAGAGATAATAGGAACAATAATTGACGTAGGATTCTATTTATCTAAACAAGGATAAGGGCTAAGTTTTTAAATAATGGAAGATCTAAATAAGGATAAGGGCTAAGTGTTTAAATAATATAAGATAATATGGAGAATACATGAAATAGATAGTTAATATTATCCTAAGATGATGCAAGGATGATAATACAGGAAGGACTCTAATCCTAACCAAACCTTTTTTACACCATAACAAATTATAGCTTTTGCCATACGAAAGTCATGTGGTAGGATTATATCTGCAACTCTTCTTTAATCTGTGGTCAATCAAGGAGTGGTTAAAAGTCTTTATTATCAACCACGTACAAAAGAAAGTGATAGATAAGAAAAAAAATAAGTTATTAATTTATCCTATTGACCACATGCATTGATGTGTAGTAGAATTATCTTCATCCACCACTTACACATGCAAGTGGTTGATGGGTATTTGTTTTAAAAAAAATTGATTAGATATTTAAAATTAAATACTTCGATAATTTGACCTTAAATTATCTAATCCTTTCGAAATTTTAAAGAATAATCTACATGATAATATTATTAAAATAATTTTTAATTTGAATAAAACTTTTAACTCAAGAACAACTTTTTGGAAAATTTTAATGTCAAGTCTTTGCACAAAATAAAAAAAAAAATTAACATAAGAATGATATATGATGAATAAATCAAATATGAAGTATAACTAAATTAACAATTAAAAATTTTAAATAATAAAATACATACAAATACTAATAACTTATCAACTTTCTTTCATTTTGCTCTCTTCACAATAATATGAAGCTTGGGGACCTAACTTGAATCTAGAAAAAAGAAGAAGAAGAAGAAGATGTGTTAGTGTTTTCATAACATCAAAAACTGGAGCAATTAGAATGATTTATTCTTCTCCTATTTATTTATTGGTAAACTGAAATGTTGCCAAGCTTTAAGAGACTTTTGAAAAATTGTAAAAGTGAAGAGATTATGAAAGAGAGAGAAAAGCATTGAGAAATAAATTTGATAAGGAAAAAATCCTTTATATTCCTTAAATTATTGAGCGCCAAAGATTATAACAAAAAGCACTCTATTAAATTAATCACTTTTCACCACTAGTAATATATATGATTAAATAAAATAAAAAACTACATGTAAATGACATGGTACTTTATTTATATCAACCACATGCCAATTAACGGACTTTGTGAATAATATATATATTAACTACATTACTATTACACATGATATATATATATATATATATATATATATATATATATATATATATATATATATATTATCTTTGACCACTTTCATATGAATTAATTATTTTTTATCTCTAGTAAATAAACGTGGTAAATAAACTAAAAACACCACATAAAATTGAATGTGGTCTTTTTTTTTTATATTAACCACATACCATCAAAGCATGTTGTTGATACGTTAATAAATATATTAACTTTTACCATTTTTATTCAATGCAAGTTGTTGAATGAAGTTTTAACAACGTATAAATTATTCAAGTTGTGAGTAATTCTTTTTAACCATGTTAACATAAAACCTGTGGTAAAAATAACGGGGTAAATAACTAATTTTCTTTTAATGTTACCATTTTGCCCTCACCCTTAGCCTCAATTATTAATGATCAAAATACCCCCAAGTGGTTCAACGAATTAGGCTAAGTAGGCCTCATGTCTTCTGTTTATACCAACCAAACCATAGCCCACCAAAAAGCCCCACAGTTGGTTTGGTTCCACTTGGCCTTGGACTGAATACAACTTAGGATACATACAAGTTCAAATTTGATACATATACAAATTCAGATTTACAGGGTTTCATGATATTTGGGCCTTGGGCTTCAAGTTGCCATGAACTATAGCCTAATATTCAATATAACAGATAGAATACGCACTTACAGATTGACGCTAGCTAGGCCATATATATTTTAACCTAGTAGGCTTTATAATTTGGGCTATCATATTCTGAGTTTAGAGGCCTTTTTACTAATTGTACCAATTATGAAGTGTAATGGCCATGGACTTTAATAATATATTCATATTGAGATTCAGATATATTTTAGGCCTTTGTCATGGGCCCATTGGGCTTGGACAAAATCGAGCATCAATAGTCATATAGCAAACAAGGCAATAAAAGTACGAATGGTGGACAGATATGTTACTGGGGTAAACATTTCCTCATAATCAATGTCATATTCTTGCATGAAACCTTTAGCAACAAGACGAGCCTTGTACCATTTAATAGTGCCATCAAAACTAGTCTTGATCTTGTAAATCTATTAACAGCCCATTATAGATTTTCTAGGCGGAAAGTCAACCAGGTCCTATGTATGTGTTTTAGTAAGGGCTTGATATTGTACATTCATAGCTTCTTGCTAAGAAGGATGAGTAAAAGCCTTACGGAAAGAGCGAGGTTCATGCGAGGTAGCAATAGCATAGTAACAATGAAAATATTTTAAATGATCGAGAAGGAAGTTCACGTACTAGTGGTAAGGAGTGTTGCATCTATAGACATCCCATGATTATCTAGAAGAGTCAAAGTTAGAGCATCAATATCATTCTTAGGAGCAAAAAAGATCGATAGAAGAATTGGTGAACAATGAAGGAGGAGAGCTATTTGGAGACATATTAAAAGACGACAAGCTTGAGAATATTTTATGTTCCCAAAACATCACATGTCAATAGATACAAAGACATTTGGAGATGGGATCATAACATCTATATCTTTTATGCTCAATTCCATACCCTAAGAAACAACACAATCGAGAATGAGGTTTGAGCTTATTACGTTCATGAGGCAGCAAGAGAACAAAACAAGCACATCTAAAAACTTGAAGATGACTATATGTTGGTGAAGTGTCATAAAGGCGCTCATATGGGGATTAATTTTTCTGAACCTCTACATGGCTTTTTTATAAAAATGCGGTTTTATTTGATGAATTTCATGATAAATTAAGTTTGAATCAATTTCTCATGGCTTTGAATGATGATTTTGAGAATGTTCAAGCTTCCTTGCTTCATCATAAGCCTCTTCCTACTTTAGATGATACTCTCACAGAAAGTTTATCTAAAGAGACACAAAAATCCACATTGCTAGCTCAACAATTTGTTTTCACTTTTTCCGATACAGTTCTTGCTACTACAGTTGCATTGGGTAACTTTTCAAGTCAGATAAAACATTCCAAGGAATGTTTTGTAAATACTACAAAAGACTGCCCATATAGCTGATAATACTTTAAACTTGCTAAAAAAGTAGTCGACCATAGGTGTTGTTGTGATTACTTTTGCCTCAACAGAGTCTTCCTTTACCAACTCATATATTTCCATTATAGATATTGAGGCTATTATCAATCAGATTCTATCCCCAGCTACACTCCATTTTGTTTCCATTATTTTTGGCACCTCCGAAAAAACCACTTGGTTCATTGTGTCTGCTTTGCTCAAATCATATGACATCTAATCCTTTAAATTTCTTTCTACAAATCTCTTGCTATTAATATGCCCATTATTCATACTATTGATGGGTCCACACTTCACGTAAGTTATGTTGCTTCCATTTTCACATCCAATCTTCATGTTCCAAATTCCTATCTTGTTCTAGAACTTTCTTGGAACTTGTTATCAGTTATTCAACTGTGTGATTTAGGATATGATATATGTTCATTTCACTTTTGCTAGTTGTGTTATGCAGGATCCGTAGACCTATAAGATCATTCGGATAGGTCGTAAAGATGGTCATCTATTCAGTCTCCTTCATCTTCAAGTTCCCTCCAAAGTTTCTACATCGATATAAATGAGTTAGAGGGGTGCATTAAAATACTTCTAGTGCACCCTAGCCAAAGCCTATTGAATAACCAAAATGGTGTTGGTTTTGTTGTTTAAGATTTCCCTTTTCTGGGAGGTCAAAAATCACTAGTGCATCCTACATTTATTTGTCTTATTTTTAAGAAGAAGTTATAAAAAAGCAATGATTATGGTCCAGTAATTTAGTGACAAGTTTCTATATGATAATAGCTCAAGTTTTATCTTTGAGACTAAGAAAGGTTCTTGGGGGATTGTGAGTGACCTCTGCACTCGATTCCCTCATAAACTCCTTCCAGGAACTTAGAAGGTTGTATGAGTCAAGTCACAGAGAGAAGACCCATAGAAAAAGTTAGAGTCGCCATCTAGGTAAATAACCACGGGAAAATTTTTGGATGATAGCAGTCGATCCTTATGCTTCTAGACCGAACTATCCATCACCCATTCAAAGATAGGTTCAGGAAGTTAGATACGGATTACACCTACTCAGATGTTAATCCAGCCTCCACTTTGGGTTTATTGAGTTCTAGATTCTAGATCACTAATGTTATCCTCTCTGGATCCTAAGTTTTATTATGCACACAACATCTTTTATTTATTTATTACATATGCAGTGTTGATAGTTTATATACATGCATAGAAAGAGGGAGGAGAATTGATTATATTTTCACCAAACATAGGGAAAAGGATTGAGATTATAACTATTTCTCATAATAATTACAGTAAAATAAATTGAATAAGCATAGACAAAAGAAGTTTCTATCTTGCTTTCCATCATTAAAGAAGGGCATTAATAATAACAAGCATGATTAAAAGAAATATGAATTTAAATGTGTGATTTCCACACTAATTATGGCACCATTAATTATTAATCAACTACACTAAGTATGCCTAATTATCATCTAAATATCACAAAATTAACAACTATTTGACTACTATCATGCTTAATTAATCACATCCTAAACTACTAATTAACAACTAGTTATGTACTAATCATGCATAATTAGTGACTGATTAACCACATAATTAACTATTAATTAACCACTAATTGACCACTAATCATAGTTAATTAACCACTAATTAACAACCAATATCTACTAATATACATAATTAACAACATAATTAACTACAAACTATTAACTAATTATCTACTAATCATGCATAATTAATGACTAATTAACAACATAATTAAGTACAAAATATTCCTAATTAAACTACTAACCCAAACTAAACATGACAATTAACTACTAACTAACTAAACTGCTCCTAAATTAATTATGGCATAATTACATTCTAATTATACCTAAACTAAACATGGCAAATTTTAGACTAAAGAGGAGGCCCTCAGAAAACTTACCAAATTTTGAATTTAATCGAAAGTCGAATCTTGACTAGCGCTGATGTTCTAGAATAATCCAGGGGGCAAATATCCAAGGGGCACTAGGACCACCGAGGGAATACTAAAAATATTTATATTGAAGGAGGAATTTCAAAAATATTCATTATCTCTACAAAATATTGATTTTTGGGCATTTTCTACACCAAAAACTGCTTATCAAGAACCAAGGATTAGGGTCCTTTATATAGGCTCTCAAGAGCCTGAAGATGAGCTCTTTTCTAGATGTGGGACTATAACTATAGGCACGTGCCTCTAACTGGAGGCGTTACCAGGGTTTCAGAGATTATAGGCATCACTTCTACCTAGGGACGTGCAATCTATAATGTTAGAGGTGCCAACCTTAGCTTGTAGGTGCCAACCCTATTACCCACATCCCCAGGAGTGAAGCCTCCTACCCCTCTTCCAACCCCCACGGCGACCTTATCGTGAAGGTTGATTCACATGTGTCGAGTAGACATAAGTCATAGGGTCTCAACCACTCTCAACCTCAAACCCCCCCACCCCCCCAAACAAAATCGATACCACACCGGTTCTAAACCTACTTGGCTTTTCTATCCCATTATTGGTATTTGATTCTCGGTGTCGTTGGTAGTTTATAAATGACTTTTGATTGTTATCTCTGGCTATCATCACTGGGCTTCAAATCCATAAGCAAAATTTCAATGCCTGTAAGGACGCCATTGCCCTAGCCTCAAGTGCTTTTAGATAAATAGACAGATTCTAGATGTTGTACAACTATAATATTAATTTTAGAAGTCATAAAACTATGCAGTTTGGAACTTCTTAATTGGGTTTAATCGACGCAAAAGTGTTGGCAAACAAGTACAGTGAAAGGATGGGACTACATTCAACCCACATGAGCATGAGAATCTTGTGTCTAAAGTGGTAACATTGGTTAAAAGTTTTAATGATTTAGTCTAAAAGTTGTCGAAGGCTAATGATTTTAGGAGAGACCTAGAGTTAAATGTGAAGTTCCAAAAAAATTTTATATTATAGACCATGATTAATTAGAGCATAGGATGATGAATAAGCTAGCAAAATCATAACTAAATCATAAATGAATGCTCAAGATAATTCAATGTTAAGCCAGCGAGCATAGAAAATGTTAGCCTTTCATTGCTATAATGAATTGAACAGCTTATCTTTATCGGGTTATTTACATTTTCTCGGGAGGAAATGGAAAGAATATCACCATAGAAGGCAGAAACAAGAGACAAGATTATATATAAATAATTAATTTTCCAACTACTTTTTATTAATTAATTTGATTTATTTAGATATGACTTGATTAAAAATTATTTAACTAATTATACAATTAATCTAAATGATTATTAATAGTTAATTATTTAACTATTTAATTAACAATCAGTTTAAAAATTTACTTATGATTGGTTATTTATTTAATTTTTAGGACAAACTAATAGCCCAAGCTCAATCTAGTGTACCTTTTAGACTCGAGGCCTTTCCAAGTGCTTCATCGGAGCCCATCCATGAAGCCTAGGAGAAGTCGCTCCGTGGCCTAAATTGGTCTGATGAATGTTATTTAGTCATGGGCTCTAAGTGGACTCCAAGACTTGATTTTCTAAGACAACAATATTCAAAACAAAATAAATTATTCAATAATAATAATATTAGCTTACCTCAATTATACAAATTTTTATACAAAGAGAAACTGTATTAGAACTTGAAAAAATAAAATTAAAAGCATGATCCTGCTATTTCGATTATGATGGGTAAAGCATGGAACTTAACCACTGAATACATTTATTATTAGAAAAATATATATCTGATAACTACATGTATTCAACTTAATTAAGTGGTTAATTCAGAAAAGTTATACATAACTTATACTTCATTACCAACCAAATCCCTAATATTTTGTTCAAAATAAAGTATTAACTAATTTATTAACCAGAAAGTATTATTGACTTTTATAGTACTCATTTACTTGTATCACAAATACAATATAATTACCCAAAGATGTGGGACCAAAAGCAGTTAGAGGTGACCATTGCATAAGTTTACTCGGCTTGAGTTGGGTTAAAGCAATTATAAAAAGAGTACTTAATGAATACTAGAGTCAAGCACACATCTATAAGCTTGAGTTTTATAGAAAAGTGGTAGAGTCATATTGACCTAACGATCATAGGTTTAAAATCCCATCCGTGTTATTTAAAATACATTTAAAAAGTATTGTATGTTGTTCGACCCATTATAAGACGGCCTGTTGAGTCATGTGACAAGCCTCCATGTTCAATGTATGACGTATACTAGAGTTAAGTCTACATCTGTAAGTTTAAACTTTTATAAAATTGGTAAACTTAACAACAAAACAATAAAGGAAAAAAAAGTTTATTAAATTTTATCAAACACATTTAATAACTCGATATAACATGGCTTATGGTATCCCATGTGGCCAAAATGGACTCTATAACACCTAATTCTTTTAAGGTTACTTTATTAAAATTGGATTTCTTGAAATCATGCAAATATGGTCCCAAATAGCATGACTAATATAAATCATTTCATAGCGATTAATTTTAATAATTTGCATGTATGACATGAGGATAAAAGAAGATAGTACCCCAGATCTCATTCCGTTTGCAAATTATTAATTTATTTATGGTTGATATGAGGTTTAACAGGTAAGATAGAGGGCTGATGTTTATGTTTGTTGGGTCATTGGTGAGAATAAACTTGATAAAATACTTTTGTTCTTTGATATTTAAATGTACAGAGATTCTATATATAGCTATTATAAATTATTAAAATTTATCTGAAACAATATCTAAAGCAATGAAGTTGACCTTATTATAAACAATACTTGAGGTGTCCCAGTTTCTTGTGTTGAACTTATAAGACAAGTTTGCTCTTGTTTCTTGTTTTTAATCAGTTTTGACATTGATCTATTCTTATAATAATAAGACTAAAAGTGACGTGCATGGTCGTTTGCATTTCTCAATTTAATACATAATTTATTGGAATTAATAATTTTCTTAAATAATAAGTCTTTTAGTTTAACTATTTTTAAACATATGAATGTTGTAATGCCATATTATTCTATTTCCATAAGTAGGTTATTGACTAAAAATTAAGTCAAAACTAAGAATGGAAGAGCCATTAACTCAGCCGCCCGCAAGTCCAGCCACCAGGCAGGCTCACAACTACTTAGGTCTCTACTCATTGACATCTTTGCGCGGAAACAAATCGAAATTTTCCTTCAAATTTTATAGGTTAAAATTAAAATCAATTTATACGCTAAAATACAAACAAATTGTAAAGGTTATCAATGAAAATTTTATATATTGTTAATTTACTTCTTATTTAAAAGATTTGAAAATAAAAAAATCCGTATGTACAATATAAAAATGTAATATCATAATTATAAATTAATATTAATGAAAACATCGCAACAATAAATTAAATATTAAGAAATTCGAAAAATGAGTAGTATCTGTGTATATGTTCTATGAGTGAACTCCAAATGATTATAAAGAATATGCAAAAATTAAAAATATTAGGTATAATTTAGAGAAATAAGTTATAAAGCTGTCAATCAAATATAATTACATTTAAAAAAAAGTTAAAATTTTTATTTTTTTTATCATTTAAATAATTTTATGAAAGAATCAATCTTAAGTTAAAAAGCTAAACAATCTAATTTATTTTGAGTAATTGAGTATAAGTCAAATTCAGACTCTAATAAAAAAACAGCTAGTTGACTAGTCCAAGGATGTAATGATTCTCACCCCTTAAGAGAGAAGCTACTTTATAAAAGGGAGAATAATTAAAGAGGAAGCAAATACATGACCACATGATCAAACAAACATCAACAAAATTTAACCTTAGCAAGACCAATCAATAATCAATATTTAAAAAAAAAAGATGATAAGACAATATCTAACCACTACCATAGACGGAGCCAAGAAGGGGCAAGGGGGGCAATTGTGCCCCGGATTTGAAAATTTTTTTAGATTTGAAAATTTTTTAGAATATATTATTTATTTTGCCCCTTCTTTTTTTAAAATTATAAATTTAATTAAAGTTAATCCTTTTTTATTGTCACCTCAACAAATTTAAAATCATACTTTATCATTTGTGATTCTATCTATTTACATAAATTAAGGGATTATGTCTTCTTTCTTATTTATTTACATAAAATAAGAAATTATTTCTCCTTCTTCTTTACTTCACTCGACACCTTTACCCAAAAAAAATATATCTATCTTGTGTGTTTCATCTATTTACATAACAAGAATTTGAAGTTAGTATATGCAAAAGTAAAAATTTTCTTCTTGTCTTTTATTTATCGGTTTTTATCATATTAAGCAAATGTACTATGATTTAATATTGTTCAAGATCATTTTTTTTTTAATTCTTCATCTTGGTTTATAATTTATGGCTATTTACTTATTATCACTATATTATCTATGAAAACGAGACAATAGTTCTATGTAGTTGCTTTATTTCTTATCTAATGACTTACTAGTTGTTTTCATTGTTGATGTATGCGTCTATATATATATATAATTTTTTTAGAATGTGTTAAGGGTCATGATTTTGAATATTTTATATTTGTTATAATATAAATAAAATAAGCATGTTACATGCCTCGTCTAATATTTATTTGTATTGTAAACTAAGAATTGAAACTTTGTTAGATATATTGAATTATTTAAAGTTAACAATATTAGAAAATTTTAGATTTATTACTCAAAAGTCGACTATTATTTATTTGGATAAT
Organism: Boswellia sacra; assembly: GCA_013180625.2. Classification (NCBI taxonomy): domain Eukaryota; kingdom Viridiplantae; phylum Streptophyta; class Magnoliopsida; order Sapindales; family Burseraceae; genus Boswellia; species Boswellia sacra. Next base: position 29,223 of record SNVD02011676.1, read on the forward strand.
AAATTACTAAGTTGATTATTTTTCTTTAAGAAAGTGTTCTTATTTTTTATTTTTTGAAAATTCATTTACATAACTAAATGAGGATCAATGATTAAATAAAAATTTAGTTAATAATATGATAAATTAGATATTATATCATACTTTCAAAATATAAAATAATCAACTTAGTAATTTCACATGAAATTACTTAGTAATTGAATATATTATTATTAATACAAAAATTTTGAAATTTTACTGTTTATAAACTTACATGACAAAAATTTTACTGTTCATTAAATTTTGCCCCCCCTTGATAAACTTTCTGACTCCGTCATTGACCACTACAATACTGGTTCTTTACCTTTCGTCTAAAAATTTTGTCCTGTTGAGTAGTCATATAATGGCTTCAACTATTGCATTATTAGAATATTAAATTGCATGTTTAGTATCGTCAAAGAAAATGCTGCAAAATGAATACGGTAAGAAACTTAAAGGTGCTCCATGAAAATGATTTCGCTCTTCAAGATCCTTTTAAGTATTCTTCTAGCCGATCCAAGAAAGTTTCGAGAGGTACGTTGCGTTTTCCTTAATGTTTTGCTTTCAAATAGGATTTTCTGACTTCTGCAAACAAGATATTAAAACAGAAATCAGCAAGTATTTTACATTGGTAAAACATTAAACAAGTACATATGCCACTAAAAAATTAGAGCTACTTGGTTCTTCATATCTGTTGAGGCTTACTAGTTATAGGAATATAATGTCAAAAGTAAAAATAATAAACAAAAGCAGCATGGGAACATCATTATGTGTTAAGGTAAACTTCATTTCTTTAGATGCATATTAATTATTTGTGATAAATATTAAAAAGGTTCTGATCGCTATTTATAAAATCTATGAATATTTAATGAAAGAACAAAAGTATTTGTATAAATCTATTCTCACCAAACAAAGCAAAAAATCAAACCCTAAATAACTCGAGGAATTTCCTGGAAGCTAAGGCTCAATTCGTCCGTCATCAATATTTCTTTACGTGCGGGAACAAACACTATAGAGAAAGAGTCTCGTAATTTCAAATTAATTAATTATGAGGATAATTTCCTACACTTCTATATATTACCCATAAACTATTATATACAATATATATATATATATGTGTGTGTGTGTGTATTTATATATAGTTATAAGAAGAAACATGGTTTCATGTTGCTTGTAAAAACAAATATATAAATAATAAATAGGGTTTGATGTAATAAGGTCCACAACTTTCTCGGTTTCCTATAAAATATACACTATACATAACAAAAATAATAGAAAAAAAAGATATGTAGAAACCCTCCAGCTGTTGGATACAATGAGAAGGCATCTGACGGCTATGAGAATTGGTCTAATCATAAGGTAATTTACGAGAGTCTAAGAGAGGAGAAGAATTGTGTATACACGCACGCGCACACATGGCGTGATCTGATTCGGTAATAAGCCAATTATAACCCCAAAACTGAGCCTCAATCTCATTTGCTTTCTTTGTCATTTATTTTGCTTCGAGGTCCTAGTGATTCAATATTAATTAGATGATGTTTCATTCTCTTTTATCATTTATATTATTTTATATTTTATATACATATATATATATTTTTTTTTTGAGAATTTGACAAATGTCTTATCTTTATTTTTGTAAGCGTTTGGATCGGCTCCTAAAATAATTTTTCGCTGATTTTTAAAGAATCTTGTGACATGTATGGCTTTAATGAAATTTTACATGGGGGTAGGATTTATTTATTAAAATTTGTTTAATTTGTTTATTTATTTACTTTTTCTCAGTTAATTACAAGATTGGCCTTGCATAAATGAAGTAAACCCTTCTGATCGATATCAGAATATAGTAAAAATTATTTCGTTTCTACCCACTTCCATGGGCGGAACCGGGGCTGGTTGGGTTGGCCTACAGCCTAGCCAAGTCTTCTGGAAAATTTCAATCACTACAAGAACAGGGCCTTTATACTGCGCCCATCTGCGACGGTTTTTAAAAACCGACGTAAATCGCCGACGCGCGACGCTTTCTACGATGGTTTTGAAACCGACGTATAAGAAGCCAAAAGCCCCCAAATCAATTTTACCCTAACCGCGGGAATTTGGCCTCCATTTCTTTCAATCTCCCTCTCATCTCTCTCGCGTTTTCTTCCCTGAAGCTTCTCTTCCCTGGTTTGACCCCGTTTCTTCTATCGTGGTGTCGTGCTTCATCTTCTTGCCTATTGTGGAGCTGCGTTCTGTCCGCCAAGCCGAGCATCACGAGTCGACGAATCGTAGACCAGCCGACTACTAAGGACGAAGAGAAATCGTCCTCTTAGCTCCCGCCACCACTGCTTAGTTACTCCGTCATCCACGACGTCCTTATGTTGTGGGTATTTGAAGCTTGAAGAGCTTTCCATTTTCCAGTTTTGACGGCCTCTTTGTGACTGGATTTGCTGGTAACTTGTTCATTTTTGTTCATTTTCTTTGTTCTGTCGTTTCTTCTGTCTCTTATTTTTTCATTTGCTGGCCTCTTTGTGAATTCATTTTTTCTTGCAATAATAATTACATTGTTGTCAACTTTTATTTTACAATCTGAGAATTCCCAACAGCATTAACCGTGCCAATGTTGTCACCTGGGACAATTAGTTCAAATACGTGTTCTTGTTCTGAGACTAACTTAGGCAAACTTGTTGATTCCAATTTAATTACAAAGAATCAATGTTACGTGGTAAGCTTCAATGAGCTTCATAATAAGTTAATTAATATCAATTTTCTAATCGTTTTTGGTATCCTTGGCCATGAAACAGAAAATGTTTTACCAAAATCAAAAGCATGGATTCATGAATGTGGCAAGGAAATCTTTACATATCTGATTGTTTAGTAAACCAGATACATCTTATTTCTTGCCCCTGAATATCACTTGTTTGTTGCTCTTAACTTCTTCACCAGTTTCCATTGCTTTCCTAATCTCTCCTCTCTCTAACAAATCCAATCCTGAGCACTTTGATTTTAGTAAGCGTGCTTGTTTACTTCATTTATCGTTTTGGCTAATTGTAACAGTGGCCCTGGCTCTGGAATAATTCCAACAGTTCAAAATCCAGATAATTCTTCACTGGTGGAAGTGGTGACAAGTCTAGATCAATGAATTTTTGCTTCAAATTCCAATTAAGTCTAAACTTTTGGACCAGATTATTTGCAATTTCAATCAGCTTCTTAAGTTTACACCACAAGATATTGGCCTCTTTGTTTCGTAGAAATCTCAAGTACTGGTCTGAAACTTTGAATTTTAATTTTAGTCACTATTGGTAACACTTTAGTGCAATCATCACAAAAACTAAGGCCGAGTTTTGGCATACATTCCAAGCACAACAGTCAAAAGGGACATCAAACAATCATGCATTTAATGATAGTATCTCTTAACAGCTTGGCCATTGAGAATTATTGTTGCAAGAAAAATTATCAAATTGAATAAAAATCAAATTGCAAGAAATATGGCTTTTTTGAGTTCTTTATGTAGTCCTTTTAATTTCTATTCAATTTTCTGTTTATGCAATCCTTTTAATTTGCTAACAATGTTGTTGAAATTCATTGTGATATTTCTGGATGACTAAGGTTCTGAAGCTGCACTGAAGTTCTGAAACGGTGGTGTTTGTGACGCTGGTGACAGTAGTGGAAGATTCAGCTCATTGTGGTGATTAATAACGACAGCAGTGGTGAGCGTTTCAAATTCCCTGTATCATTTGCTTCAACATGTATAAAGTGAATGTGTCTTGTTGTACTCATATGTAAGAAAATAATAGTTATTCAGATTTTTGTTGTATAAGAAATCTGGTGTGTTCTTATCTACTTGGTGGAGATCATTAGAAACAACTGAAATGATCCTTTTATTTTTTATTTTGGTACTACTCATTGTAATGCTTCTTGTGATGTTAAAACTTGCAGCTGCTGCAAGTTTAACTACATGATGGATTTCAACTTGCAGCAAATTCTTAGGTGTATGATGCTTGTTGTGGAAGCCAGGAAATTTTTTTTTCCTACATGATCATGGAACTGCTCTTTCATTTTTCTTGTTGTCTGTTGTTAAGAATAGAACCTATCTAAGAGAGCTTACCCCACTTAGGTGCCATGTCTTGTCACTTGGGTTGAGAAATCTTATGTTAATAAATATGTCTTCTGCTAACACAGGTTAAAGTTGCAACTTGTAACTGTTTTATTCATGTCCAAGTTTGTCAGGCTTTAATTTAGTTTTGGGTTGTGTTATTTGTATTGGGCTGTTTCTCAAATATTGATTTGATGGCTGCTTGTCTCTAAGATTGATTTTGAACATAAAAATGACTCTGATATGTGTGGTAAGGACAAGATATAATCAAAATTAGGCATTTAAAGTGTTTGTGTGGCTCACTATATATTTAATTTATTTATTTGATTTTTTCTCTGCAATTTAATTTTATGTTACAATCTGAATCTATTGCTTGGTTGGTATTCTTCATGCCTTTTCTGAAGCTGGAGTTCTGATAGGATGTGTTTGCACTCACACACACTCTCACAGTAGCTATAACAAAGTTTTCATGAATTGAAATGGAATAGAGACAGTAGGCAAGCAAGAAGAAAATGAAGTTAGAGTATAGTGGAGTGTTTGGCAGGAAATTTGAGTCCTGTCAGCTCTTCCAGGAGAAGAATTTCTCACAAATGACTGAAATAATCCTGATCCCCCCTTCTGCTCTCTATCTGCCTCTTGTATTTCACATTTCAAAACAGAACTCCCTCACGAATGTCAGGCTAGGATAACTAACTCCCTCACAGCTCATCCATCACTCAGTAAACAAACTAACTCCCTCATAGCTCATCCGTCACTCGGCAAAACAGAAAAACAAAACAGAAAATAACAATTCACATTTCTGCCCTTCCTTTGTTATCACTTTTGGTGTTGCCTAGTATAAGTAAGTTTGATTGGAGGTCTATCAAGTTCTAAGGTAAAAAACAAATATAAAAATGAATATGAATCTGATTGGTACTGTAGTGTGTTGTCAGCTGTTCCATTTGTCTTACTGGTTACTTCAACTCTCTTTCTCTGGCACATGCTTACAGTTGGTGGGTAAGACCCTAACTGATTTAGATGTTATAATTCTGTTAATAAGTTTTTCTTATTGCTATGGTTGGCAGTCCTAGTATATTTATATTTCTAAGCATCATCTTAAGTAAAGTTATGTTGTTTACCATGTCATAACCTGTGAGATGGTAAACTAGCATCATCTTAAGTAAACCATTTCCTGAATGATTTTTGATGTCGCTACTCATGTTCTCCTTTTCTACTATCTCTTCTGGCTCTGGCGTGATTTTAATTCCTCCACTTCCTGCCTCATCTCCACCCTCAATTTTTTTAATGCTCACCTGTTTTTCATCCTCTGAAATCTCCTTCTTTCCTAGAATTGGCACTTCCTCATCTTGATAATGTTTTGGCACTCTGCTGGTATCTTCACTGGCAACCTCAACAGCATAGGGTGATTCAAAAAACTTTTCACCCTTAGTTGTTTCAACATTGCCTTCAATGACAGTAATCATGGTTTCAGGCTCAATAGCCGCATGCCTGTTTTCTGTTTCTGCCGAGTGTTGAGCAGTTTCAGGAGCTAAATTTAGCATCGCTTGGAATTTCTTTACCTCTCCTGGTATAGTTTCATCGACCAATCTCTCCAAGTATATACTCTCCCCAACATTTCTCTGCACAAAGAAGAATTTTCATTGACATTCATGAAGGGTAGTAAATATACATGTACTTCTTTAGTTAATAATTTTCATTGACATTCCAAAAGAATTTTCATTCCCTAACTTTTGGAATCTGTTCATTTTTTAAGTCTTAGTCTTTAGTTCCATTTTCTCATCTTTCCTCGTGCTAGCAGAGGGGATCCAGTAGTAGTATTGTGATTTTTAATGTTTTTTAATGTGTCATAAAGTACTGTAGTGATTAGAATGTGCTTGAAAATGCAGAAGTCCTCTGCCTGATGATGTGAGGTCTATTCTGTAGGAGGGTATAAATTTGTACAAGCTTCACACCAGTAGACATGGAAGGTTGATAAACTTCACATACCTAGTTATGATGAATACAACTATTAACTCTTATGTTTCAAATCGTAAAAAAATGAGTAGCGCCCTTCTTTGGTAATAATAATATTGTTATTATTATTATTATTTAATTAGCATTTGACACCTGTTAAGTAGAATATATATAGTATTGTTTGCCTAAGATAATGATTATTTCTAGCATCTGTCTAACAATTGGCCTACTATTGGTTTTGTGTCCTTTTGTCTTGCATTTATTCTATCTTAGGCATTCATTCTATCCTTTTTTGTCTTGCATTTATTCTATCTTAGGCATTTATTCTGTCTTTTTGTCTTACATTTATTCTATAAAGTTGTTTGTAACAACCTGCTTACTCTTAGATCATTGTTGGGGACTCTATCTATGAATGTGTAAGTTGGCAGTGCTAAACGTTCTGTCAAAATTCATTGGCTCTTATGTTGCATCTCTTTGTGCATTCGCCTTGCTGTGTGGACAGTGTGAATGCTTTCTCCGCTGTGTGCTTCAAAGAATTATGACTCTTTAGAGCAAAACTAAGTTAGGGTTTTTTTCTTTATGTACATGTTTGCATTTAAAAATTGAGTTCATGACATTCATGTGCTTTCTTCTTCAAGGTAGTTAATTAGTGGTTGACTCCTAAGTGAATGGTAGTTATTGTTTGCTTATGGTAGTTATCGTTTTTGATAAAAAAATAAACCCCATGTTTGCTTATGCTGCTTAATTATTTTATCTGCAGCCTACTATCAAGCCTAATTTCCAGCATCCTCAACAACCTCATTTGTGGTAAATTGCTGTTTTGCTTTGCTTTGAATTAAAATTGAAGTAGTCTGATTATTATTAATTTACGGCATGCTGATATTTTTTGCAAGTTTTTTACTGCAAGAGATTATTAAAGTAGACTTTAGCTTGGAAATACTTGAACAAGGTTAGAGTATAGTAGTAAAAAGTGTATGATTTGAATATATGTACATCCATACTAGCCACAGTTAACATAAAAGCATATGACGTCTCATAGAGATGTTAGTCCCTCATGGCAATCTACCATCCCTTAGTCCCTCATGGTAATCTACCATCCCAACAAACACATAAACTATCCTTTATTTCATTAAACCCTACACCATGCCTGAAGAAGTGATTATCTATTTCTACTTAATTGGCTACTAAAATAAAATAAAACAAAAAATGACAGGCTATTTTAACTCTCTTGCAAGCGAATGTGGAGTTCAATGATTGGATAGTTTGTCAATCTAGATGAATGCATAAATACCCATTCGTTAAATACGAATTAACTCTCCACAAAAGGAGCAAATGAAACAAGTCTGGATCACAAAAGCAGCCCAACCGGCCCACACTTTGCCAAGAAGGCCTACCAGCACATACTTAAACAATGACATAATGGCCCATATAACCCATCCCACACCTACCCCAAACAGGTCAAAAGCAACCCAACCAGCCCATCATTTGCCAAGAAAGCCTATCAGTCCACACTTACTCAAAGAATGACATAACAACCCATTTAAACCATCCCATACCTATCCCAAACAGGTCAAAAGCAGCCCAATCGGCCCACACTTTTCCAAGAAGGCCTACCAGCCCATACTTAAACAATGACATAACAACCCATTTAACCCATCCCACACCTACCCCAAACAGGTCAAAAGCAACCCAACCAGCCCATCATATGCCAAGAAGGCCTATCAGCCCACACTTACTCAAAGAATGACATAACAACCCATTTAAACCATCCCACACCTATCCCAAACAGGTCAAAAGGAACCTAACCAGCCCACACTTTGCCAAGAAGGCCTATCAGCCCATACTTAAACAATGACATAACAGTCCATTTAACCCATCCCACACCTACCCCAAACAGGTCAAAAGCAACCCAACCAGCCCATCATTTGCCAAGAAGGCCTATCAGCCCACACTTACTCAAAGAATGACATAACAACCCATTTAACCCATCCCACACCTACCCCAAACTGGTCAAAAGCAGCCCATTAACAATTAACAGTATATAGCAAACTAGCCCACTAAATAACAATATAAACCAACCCAACAACTTGTAAACCGATAGGGTTTTTGTTATCCCAAATTAATATGTTGCCTTCTAGGTGGGCATTGTAGTTACCACAAACCAATAGAGCCCAAACAAGAAGGTGCCACAAGTTATTTCACATAAAGTATGGGTCTCGATTCTATACTTTGTTATAAATATTATGTTTTCTTATGTTCGTTGAAAAGTTTATTAACATGGTTATATTCAATTGTCATTCATGCATATAAGCTTAGATCCCGTTCAAGAATTATTATTTGACATATATTTTTCTTCATTTTCATCCAAAGATGACAACGAAGAGTGTATGTCTAGTAATGATTCTTAAATTGTCCAGATTCGGACAGTTCAAGCATGCATAAGTTTGTATTGTAAATTAGTTGGTCATGTTTTGTTCCATCTTATCAGAAAATTTGGTTACATTTTCTCATGTTCTCTCAGTACATAATAGATGATTGTCTATTTTGTGTGGATTTTCGAACATCGAAATGACACATGAATTCAATCATCTATATCTATGTGTACTTGGAGAACTATAGGGAAATGCTGCCGAATTTTCTTTAGAGATGGAGCAACTTGTGACTACTGCTTTATAGTACAAGCTTATGCATTCTTGAATGGGATAGGACCAACAACCTTTTAGATAAATGTTTGCAACTAGGTTTCATATTATATTTATTCACCTATGCATGAATAAATTTGTATTGATGTAAATATTGTTGTTATTACTTTTAAGGGAAATTCTCATGGATAATAAGAGTTGGATTGATTTACCAAATCGATGTTATCGAGCATATTTCACTGGGGTGGAGGGATTTCTAAATTTTGCCTTTGGTAATTTGGTGAATGACAATAGAATATTATGTCCATGTAAGAAATGTCACAATCGATATCTTATGGATAGATACACAGCTAGGGAGCATTTAATGTAATGGGTTTTTAAGAACATACAAGAGGTGGACCTTACATGGTGAACAACATACAACTATAGAGTCTGACCAACCTAACCAACATTTTGAGGTTGGTTGTGATTCTACAAGGGGTGATGATATGGTTGGAATGATACATGAGGCCATGGGGATTCCAAATAATGATTTCGGTGAAGGTAGTAGTTGCCCAGTAAATAGTGAAACTGAAACATATCTTAAGCTACTTGAACAAGCAGAGTGTCCCTTGTATCCGGGTTGTGAAAATCTTACCTCCCTATCATTTACTGTTCAACTTTTGCAACTGAAGATGTTGCACGGATGGACCAACAAATCAGTGACAAAGTTACTAGAACTTTTGAAGAAGGCCTTTCCTGATCAAGTCAAAATTCCTTCTTCATATTATGAAGCACAAAAGATAACTACTGACTTGGGTTTTACGTACAAAACTTGGGATGCTTGTCCTAACAATTGCATGTTGTTCAGAGGCGAGTTAGCAAATTTGGATAGATGTTGCATATGCCAAATGTCTCGTTATAAAAACTTTGATGAGATGAATGATGCATCAAATTCCCATGGGAAGATAGCTGCAAAGAAAGTTAGGTATTTTCCATTAAGTTCTAGGTTAAAAAGATTATTAATGTCCTCAAAAACTGCTTCTCTTATGCGTTGGCATGCAGAACATCGCATTAAAGATGGTGTTCTTAGGCATCCGGCTGACAGTCTTTGTTGGAGAACTTTCGATGAACGAAATCCAGAGTTTGCTGCTGATTGTCGTAACGTGAGACTTGGCTTGGCAACTGATGGATTTAATCCTTTTAGGACTATGTCTATAGCCCATAGTACATGGCCTATTGTGTTAATGTCATACAATTTGCCTCCTTGGCTATGTATGAAAGAAAGTTTTTTCATACTGTCAGTACTCATTGATGGTCCCAAAGGTCCTGGGAATAAAATAGATGTCTATATGCAACCATTGATTGAGGAATTGAAAAAATTATGGAGTGAAGGTGTTCTAACCTATGATGCATCGTGTCAACAAATGTTCAAGCTACATACAACATTATTGTGGACTATCAATGATTTTTCGGCATATGCGAATCTATCCGGCTGGAGTACAAAAGGGGAGAAAGCATGTCCTTGTTGTTTAGGAAATACGGTCTCCAAATGGTTGTCTCATAGTAGGAAATTTTGTTATATGGGTCATCGGCGATATTTACCTACTACTCATAGATTTCGAAAGGATAGGATTTCCTTCAATGGTAGAGTCGATATGGGACCTGCTCCATCTCGGTTATCTGGTTTTGATATAAAACAACAAGTATAAGATACACTAACTGAATATAAGATATAAGATTTTCAACGAAGAATGAATAATCCCCAAAATCATGCAAACATCTGGAAGAAGAAAAGTATTTTCTTTGAACTACCATATTGGGAGCATAACTTGATTAGACATAACCTTGATGTCATGCATATTGAGAAGAATATCTGTGATAATATACTATGGACATTGTTGGGGGATCCTAGGAGATCAAAAGATAATTTGAAAGCTCGCTATGATTTAAGGGATATGAAAATTAGAAAAGCATTGCATCCTCAAGAACGGGGGGCTAACAAATTATATCTACCTCCTGCATGTTTCTCAATGACCAAAGAAAATAAAGACGTCTTTCTTAGGGTGTTGAAAAAGGTGAAGCTACCAGATGGTTGTGTATCAAATATCTCTCGTCGTGTTCACATGAAAGAGCGAAGCATTTCAGGTTTGAAGAGTCATCACAATCATATACTGCTACAGCAACTCTTCCTCTTGCTGCTCGAAGGGCATTACCGAAAAATGTTGTTGCCACTTTGATTGAGTTGGCTAACTTTTTTAAGCAATTATGCTCAAAAGTGAACACTGAAGAAGATTTAAATAATATTCAAGATAGAGTGGTGCTTACATTATGTCATCTTGAGAAAATATTCCCACCTTCATTCTTTGATATTATGGAGCATTTGTCTGTTCATCTTGCTGAGGAGGCATCATTAGCGGGACCAGTTCAATTTAGATGGATGTATCCAATTGAGAGGTACTATGAACTACCATGTTAATGTCTTTTAATTTTCATAAATTCTAAATGAATTGATTGATAGTACTTATAAATTTCATCGGTTATCTAGGTATTTGCTAACTCTGAAGAGATATGTGCGTAATTGTGCACATCCTGAGGCTTCTATTGCTAAAGGATATCTAATGGATGAGTGCACAAACTTTTGTTCAAGATATCTTGATGAAGTGGAAACCAAACTCAATCGAGGACCTTGGAACAAAGATGGTACCCCTGATGAAGGAGAGCAATTCGAACTTGATCATATCTCTTGGGTTCAAGCACATAGATATGTGCTAGTCAATACAACTTCTATTGATCCATTTCAAGAGTAAGATATGCATAATTTTCCTTCGTTGCCTCAGTTCTTTTTGATATACAACTAAGTTGAGGTACTTTTTATCTCTTTTTGATATCTTCCAATGTCTTCTCGCACAAAAAGCATCTTAATGAAATTCGTAATGAAATTCCACGTTCTTCTATTCATGAAATTCAAAAAGAGCATAACAGAAAATTCCACGAATGGTTTCGAAATCATGTAAGTGTCAGAAATTTAGTTAACATTTTGGTGTTATAGAGATTTTTGTTGCTAACTATATGTGTTTCCATAGGTTCACTCATTGCAAGAGATCTCAAATGTATCATTGTCTGAGGAAATCATTCATTTAGCTAATGGCCCTAAATGGGGTGCACGTAGCTATAAATCTTATGTTATTAACGGCTTCAAATTTCGTACCAAGGATGCAGATAAACACAAAAGCAAGCAACAATCTGGTGTTATTTTGAAGGCCGATAACATGAGTTATGCTAGTGCACGAGATCAAAACCCCCTTTTCGGCAGTGTAACATTTCTTGGAGTGTTACCGATATAATTCAAATTCGATATGTCAATGACATGACTTTTATCTTGCTCAAGTGTAATTGGGTTGATAATCGGACTGGAAAGAAGTGTGATGAGTTCGACTTCACAATGGTTAATTTTAATCATCTGTTGTACAAAGATAACAATATTGATGATGAACCTTTCATTTTGACAGAGCAAGCGGAGCAAGTTTGCTACATCCAAGATCCGGTAGATGAAGATTGGCATGTTGTCTTTAAAATGTCAACAAGAGACACATTTGATCTTACGTCCAAAAATTCATCTATTGCGAACATGGAGCCACAAGTTGAGCTATATACACAACAAGAACTAGATGAAAAAGGTTATTTTCATGAGGAAGATGTTCAATGGGTTAGACAAGGAGTTGAGGGAACAATAGTGATCATCAATCGAGAAGACAATGATGATAGTATGGATGATGTTGATTGACAATACTTCATTCGACATGTTTTTTTTGATTCCATGATTTTTCATATGGCTTTTGTTTTAGGGGCATTCTTCTTTTGTCCAATTATGTGACTTCCCCTCGACTATGTGTAACCATTACTTTTTATGAATGAAATATATAATTTGTTCAATTGAACTTGTATGGATTCTAATATTTTATTATATGCATATATTACTTATCATGGAACTTAAACAAATATATTAGCATTCTTTGACTGTGAATGTTTTTAGAATAGATAACTATGCCGCCAAAGAGACCAAGAGACACGTCCATAGAGAGTATAATAGAACGAGAAGTAAAAGCTCGACGACAAGCGGCAACATCTTCTCAAACTCAAACGAATAATGAAGGTATATACATGTTTATTTAAATACCCTAAAATTTAAGATTGTTTAAACATTTGTTGTTCTTTTTTTTTTAAATTTAAGATTGTTTAAACATTTGTTGTTCTTTTTTTATAGATACGGGTGGTACATGAGGTGTTGTGAGAGGACGTGGAGCAGCTTGTACTGTTCGTGAGTGGAGTACAGGCCAAAGGTTGCATATTCAGTTTAACTCTTAATGGCAAGCAATAAACGCAAACAAAGACAAATTAACCGCCCAACTTGGAATCATAGCCAAAAATGACAACATGGCTCCATTGACTTGTCTTCGATGGCAAAATATGCCATCACATCTTTTGGATGCCATCTGGAAAGAAGTGAAGGTTATTTATCTTTAAGAAATCCATAAGATAACATGTATATTGAGTTTGTACCTCGATTAATCTATTGCAATTTGTTTTTGCAGGATAATACAGATGTTCCAGATGAGTACAGACCTCATTGTTTACAGCATATTGGGAACCTTTGGCGGGATTGGAAATCTCTTGTAAAGAGGGAGTATACAAAAAATATGATATGGATAAGGAGCGGTTACAATTCACTCCTCCCAGAGTTCAGCCGGATTAGTGGCCTATTCTTGTAGCTTATTGGGGAACAGAACAGGCTAAAGTATGTGCTTAACATAATAACAAAAGTGTAGATTTCATATTTTCTTTTATTTATATTGGAAGTCATATAATATAATTGTTGTTAATTTTGTTTATATTATAGGAAGCTGCAGAGAAGAATAAGGTTAATCGAGCACAACAAGTTGCACTTCATCGAACAGGCTGCACGTCATTTGCTCAGAAACGAGAAGAGGTAAGGAATGGAGAGCAAACTGATCGCATTAGTGTCTTCGTCAAGACAAGAACAAAAAGTAATGGCGAAGTAGGTGATGACGAAAGTGCAGAAATAATTGTAAGTTCTTTAATATTTTGAATTATTTATTCATCCACTACCGGTAATTTAATTTTTGCATAATACATTATCTTTATTAAGTTGTTATTTCTTCCACTATGTTGTAGAGTCAATTTAATGAAGGTTTGTCTCAATTTCCACAAGAACAACAAACCAAACAAGTGAGAGAAGAAGTATTTGGCAATGTAATGGGACCTGATCATTGCGGTTATGCCCGGATATATGGTTTTGGTCCATCTTCGACTGATGTGCAAGGTTGCAACTCATCGGATGTTCACTTGAGGGAAGAGTTGGGTAATTTGCAGCAGGAACACCACAACTTGAAGGAAGCACACAGAAACTAGAATGAAACACACAACAACTTGAAGCAAGATCACAACAACATGAAAATGATGTATGATGAAGTTGTTTCCTTCCTGCAGGAGAGGTTTCCAGAGTTTGCTAAGCGGCGTGCTACAAGACCGGTTTTGCTTATTTTTAAAGTTAAAAATGTGATTTTAGTTGACTCATATTTTTTACTTATGTTTCATTTTTTTTTTTTATAAATAGGTCCCAGATGCTTCAAGTGGACATCATAGCCGTTTCCAATATGATAGTCATGGAACAAACAACCTCACAGATCGTGATTTAAATCACGACAATGAATAGGTATGTAAATGAAATTATACAATTTGTTTTAAATTTCATAATGTTACTTAATGATTATAATCTTCATTACAAATTTATTCTTGCAAGTTGTTTGTCAAGTTTTACGGCTTACTTATCAAATGACTGAGTTTTGTGGATGCTGTTGAATTATGTAACTGATCAGATGTTTAAATATTTGATTATATGATGTTGAACAGTGTGAATGATGATTGTTTGATGTTTGGTTTGTTTACGGTTAAACTATTTATGTGATATATTTTGATATTTGATTTTATTCTATCATATTTATTGGATGTTAGAGAAACATATCAAAATATTTTTGTCGGACAGGTTATTTAATCTTTAAACAGTAAACTATATTAAGCAGGAATAGAATTTCCTCCAATAAAACCATTTACGACGGTTTCCTGGTCGTCGCAAAAAGAATTTTCGAAATAAATTAAGTCTTTTATGGCGGTTTGGAAACCGCCTCAGGAAGGGCTTTATACGGCGGTTTTAAAACCGCCGTAAATTGACTTTATACGGCGGGCTTAAAACCGCCTTATAAAGGGCTTTATGCGGCGCTTTCGAAACCGCCTTACAAAGAACTTTCTGAAGCGGTTTCAAAACCACCGTAAAAAAAGCTTTATCCAGCGGTTTTTAGCCCGTCGTATATTTACGGCAGTTTGGTAACCGCCGTAAAATGGTGTGTTATATGTCAATCCCATTTCGTCGAGGTTTTTGCGTCGAACAGATAAACCGCCGTTTAAAATCATTTGCGGCGGGCCAAAACCACCACAAAAGCTTTTACTGCGGTTGCTTTTACGGCGGTTGTGAACCGCCATAGAACCGCTGTAAAAGTGCTTTTGCGGCGGTTTAGCCTCGCTGCAAATACCTTTCAATGTTGTAGTGAATTATAGCTCTTATACACTTGCTTTACCACAAATTTTCTTATCTATTAGCCTACCCAAACATAATAAAAACAAAAGATTGATACAGAATATAAAAATATTTTAGATCTTATACCACATTTAAAATAAATTTTCTTTCATATGATATTTATTCTCTCTTTATTTTTTTTTATAAAATGTAATCACCTAATTCTCAATCTAGTAAATTACAACTTTTCTATAATTTTTTTCTCTCTTTCACTCTAAATTTTAATTTAATATTTAAATAAAAAAATATATATATGCTTTGCTTACCTTACACATTTCAAGTATACATTGACTTTTTTTCAAGATAAAATTTAGTTATAGACTAAATATTAACGGAAAAATTTTAGTCCATCTAAAGAAAATTTTTTTATTACGCCCTTGGACTTCTATTCTCTCCGATTTCACAACCAATAAACAATTACTGAAACTTTAGGCAAAGGTTAGCTCTAAGATTATATATAGTCGATTTTAATACAATTTCTTTTATTAGATATATGGAACATACCTAATTTAAATCTATTTAGGAAACACTAATTCCAATCTGAGCATGAATTTTTAATTTAATAAATATGCTTGGTTTAATTCCTACGAGTACTCACCCACTTTTTACCTAATCAAACATAAATCTTATGATCCATGCGTCGTTTTAGACTGCATCTTGGATGTTTTAGAATTCCACACGTGGGATTATTCTAATCTGGAGCTACGTATTGGATAATTGGGCGGTTCGGTTATCTATTATATATTCTTGTACTTCAAGGCTTACGTAAACTTTCCCAGAGATTTAATAAGCTGGTTATGAGCCAAGACCCAAGTTAATACATTGCTTGTACAAACACAGCTCGGATGGAAGTTGGTTTATTCTTTTGATAATCCGATACGCAAACCTAATCTTCTGATCTTGAAAAGATTCGAATGAAAAGAAAACTCAACTTCGAATGGTGAGCTCCGCTCCTAACAGCTTAAGTGTGGCCACCGGGACCGATGGATGGTAGGTTGCCTGTTTATTACAGAAGAAGAGGATGTATTCTTTGAAGAGGACGCTAAATTATAACAGGCCACGTGTGTGTGTGTATATATATATTTTTTGCACACTCTTCCCAAAAAAATTAATTCACATTCCAGCTTAGCTAATGCTACATTATCAAATTGGTTATCATATTAAATAATAACTGACCTATTATTTGATTTATTATTTGGGAGATGGGCCGGATTTCCTTTTTTTTTTTTTTCGGAAGAAAGTTAAAGGAGTTATATATAAAAAGTATTGTTCAGTGTCTCATTTCCTGAGGATCAGTTGTATTTTTATGACTTGACGGATGGAAGACGATAGAATATTAAAATCTCCCTGATCTCCATCTCTGTGTTAATGTTTATTTAATGTCATATGAGGTTTGACAAGGAAGATAAACCCTTTGTTGTTACAGATCATTGTCGCATTCCTCTAAAAGCATAGTTGATTCATTCATTCTATATTCTTTTATACAATATATGATACATTTTCTCTCAGACTATTATTAATAAAGAATTAGTATGGCTGGCTGCTACCTGTCGTTTAACCCAGAACTTTGTTGTTTTATAAGGAGCTTACATCAATAGCTTCGATTAATCTTCGAGACTATACGTCCCACTCTCATTTTTTATTGGCATTTCTTCCAGCCATTGCAAGTGTAGTCATTTTTCTAATTTTCTTTGGAGCACATGATCAGGTTGGTTAGCATCATGCATGCTTGCTTTGGTTAACAAAATTGAAATTCCGAGGCTCCTTCGCTACAATTCTCCTTAAATTTCATCACGTCAAGAAATATGGACGAGTAATTAAGCAATATGCTTCCCAGGCAACTCCTAGGAGTAATTGAGGGTTGATGTTTATGTTTGTTTGTTGAGAATAAACTTAATAAAATATTTTTGTTCTTTAATTAAATATACATAGATCCTAAAATTAGTTATTATAAATTATTAAGATTTATCAGAAACAATAAATAAATTAAGCACTGAAATTGACCTTATTATAAACAATACGCGCGGTGAGCTCCAGTTTCTTGTGTACAACTTACAAGACAAACTTACTCTTGTTTAATGTTTTTAGTTTTGACATTCAATTCCTTATAATAAAAGACGTAAGGAAGAGGATGTGAGAAGGAAGGAGAGAACAAGTAGCTCTAATCTTTATGCGGCATAGTAAATTAATTAATTAATATAAATATATAAGTATTAAAATTAGTTATTTATTTTCTTAAATAGTAACTCTTCTAATCAAACTATTTTTATAGTATGAATGTTGTAATTGATGAGCTCATGCATGACATGTATGAGTTCTAGAATTCTGCTGAGCTCATGCATAACATGCATGGCTTCCAGAATCCCTCCCATGTGAATGCATTGAGAGTCAAATTTGTTAGGCACCTCCAATTTTGAAAATCAAAGGAAGTAGCCAAATTTGATTTGAATTTGTATGCAGAATTTTCCCTATAAATATGGGACGAATTCTGCCTTGTTTAAGCATCAGAGAGATTCCAGAGAGAGTCCAGAGTCTAAACCAGAGAGTTTAGGATTGAGAGAGAGAGCCAGGAGAGCTCCAGAAATTTTAGGGGAGTTTTTTGTATAATTCTTGTACATGAATTTTCTCTGTTAATACAAGTAATTTTTCTCCCAAATTCTGTTCTGAGTTGATCATTACATCCCAACAAGTGGTATCAGAGCCTCGTTGAGCTCCTGGAACGTCAGAACAGAGAGGAAAAATTCAGAGAAAATTTGTCCCCTGTTTCTGGAAAATTTCGATTTTTCGGAAAGTCATCGAATTTCGAATTTGAAGTGTTCAGTGTGTTCGTGACGTCGCCCTGATCATTCTGCAATTTTCCGGTGACCAATCCGACGTCCAGAGACGCCGCACGCGTCGCACGCGCCTCCGACCTGGTCTACGAGTGGGCGTCACTCGCCCCACGCGCTGCACGCGCCATTCCAAGGAAGAAGACGACCACGTCAGCGCCACGTCACAGCCACGTCAGCAGCACTTTTCGTCACGTCATCAGTCCATGTCAGCAGGTCGCCACGTTAGCGTTGCCACGTCAGCGTTGCCACGTCACCTGCCACGTGTCGCCACGTCAGAGCCACGTCAGAGCCACGTCAGCATAGTGGACCCCACCGGCCACGTCAGCAGAACGTTGGAAAATTACATTTTGACCCCTATATTTCTGGGTAATTACATTTTGACCCCTGAATTTCTGAAATTTACATTTCAGTCCCTAGGAAATATCAGTTTGGCCCCTGTAGTTCTGGTGAATAACACTGTGCCCCTTTTAGTTTCTGAAATTTCAGTTTAGCCCTTAAGAAATTTCAGTTTAGTCCTTAAAGTTTCCAAGCTTAGTATTTATTGTATAAAAAGAATTTTTGAGCCCTGGAAGAGGCTATTCCACCTAATTTGACCGTTCCGGACGTAACGGTGGGCTCGGATTTTTGAAGTTCCATCTCTATTTTAGTGAATTAATTATTCTAAAATGGAAGAATCATCCGGAGCCATGATTAAATTGACTGCTACAAATTACACACTATGGAGACCCAGGATGGAGGATCTCCTTAGTTGTAAGGATCTATATGACCCTATAGAATTTGAAGGGCAGAGACCTGAGACAGAAAAAGAGGCAGAGTGGAAGAAAATTAACAGAAAATGCATCGGTCAGATCAGACAATAGATCGATCATAGTGTCTTCCACCATGTAGCCAAAGAAACAGATGCATATACTCTATGAAAAAAATTAGAGAGTATGTATCAAGCCAAGTCAGCACGGAACAAAGCCATCCTGATGAGACGGCTTGTGAACTTGAAGTTGCGGAGCGGAACTCCTGTAGCAGAACATACAAGTGAGTTCCAGAACTTGGTGAACCAGTTGACAGCAGTCGATTTACAGCTTGGGGACGAAGAACAAGCCCTTCTACTTCTCAGTTCCCTTCCAGACTCTTGGGAGACGTTAGTGGTTTCCATCAGTAATTCAGCACCCGGAGGCAAACTTACCTTGTCAATGGTTAAGGATGCCTTGATGAACGAGGAGGCGAGAAGAAAAGATGCAGGCGCCAATCAAGATGAAGCCTACATCATGGAGAATCGAGGAAGACAGTCTCGAGGTGAAGACTGGAGAAGAGGTAGAAGCAAAAACAGAGGCAGATCAAGGGGCAGGTCATCAGATGGGCGGAGACCCACATACAAGTGCTACAACTGTGGCAAAGAGGGACATTTGAAGAGAAATTGTCGCAGTCTTCGGAAGCGGAAGCAGAACCAGGAGAGTTCACAGGCACAAAGCAACGAAGAACCACGAGTTACAGTGGTAGAAGATGTGACCATTTGTGCAGAAGAGACGTGCTTTCACACAGCAGATCAAGGAGTAGAATGGGTCATTGACACAGCAGCTTCCTGCCACGTCACTCCTTGCAGAGAAATCTTCACCACGTACAAAGCAGGAGACTTTGGGATAGTGAAGATAGGAAACAACAGCACCGCCAAAATCATGGGAATTGGTGATATTCAATTCCAAACGAACGTCGGATGCAAAATAACTTTGAAGGACGTTCGTCATGTGCCAGATCTTCGACTCAACTTGCTCTCGGTAAAAGCCTTTGATCAGCAAGGTTATGAGAGCTGCTTCACCAACGGTACATGGAAGATGTTGAAAGGGGTCATGGTGGTTGCTCGAGGTAAATTATGTGACAATCTTTACAGGACTCATGTAAAGATAAACGGAGAGAGCCTTCATGTAGCAGAGCACATGGTACCTCTAGATTTGTGGCATAAAAGGCTCGGTCACATGGGTGAAAAGGGTTTATCAACCCTTCAGAAAAAGAAGCTGATCACTGTTTCCAAGGATGCAGCGTCTCATCCTTGCGACTATTGTTTGTATGGAAAACAACGGAGGGTGTCATTCAGCTCCTCATCAGTGAAGAAATCAAAGCTGTTGGAGCTAGTACACAGTGATGTATGCGGACCTCTTGAAGTCGAGTCCTTAGGCGGTAAAAGGTATTTCTTGACCTTTATTGATGATGCATCTCGGAAAGTGTGGGTGTATTTTCTCAGGACGAAGGATGAAGTTCTGGAGAAGTTCAAGGAGTTTCACGCCATGGTAGAACGTGAAACGGGTAAGAAATTAAAATGCCTTCGATCAGATAACGGAGGCGAGTATACCTCCAGAGAGTTCAATGCCTACTGTCGAAGATATGGCATTCGACATGAAAGAACCGTCCCACGCACACCACAACATAATGGAGTGGCCGAGAGGATGAATCGAACCATCATGGAACGAGTCAGAAGCATGCTCAGATTGGCTAAGTTACCCAAGCCATTCTGGGGGGAGGCAGTTCGCACCGCCTGTTACTTAATCAACAGAGCACCATCGGCACCACTGAACTTCGAGATTCCAGAAAAGGTATGGTCTAACAAAAAGCCCTCCTATAATCATTTGAAAGTGTTTGGTTGTTTAGCCTTCGTACATGTATCCAAGGAGCTCAGACAGAAGCTCGATGCAAGAACTGTTCCATGTATCTTCATCGGTTATGGAGATGAAGAATTCGGATACAGATTATGGGATCCCAAAGAAAAGAAAGTCATCCGGAGCAGAGATGTCGTATTTCACGAAGACCAAACATATGAAGACGCTGAAAAGACAACAATATCTACAAATCCCACTAGCAGTGCCCCAGATATTGTTGCAGATTCTACCCCAACACCAAATGCTACAAGAAATGACGAGGTACCAGACGAAGTTCCAGAAGCAGATCAGGAGGAAGAAAATGAAGAGATTACTGAGCAGGGGGAGCCACAATCACCTATAGAAGCTGCTGTACCTCCTGGAAATGAAGAACCTCAGCTACGACGATCGGAGCGAGGTCGGATTCCGTCGAGGAGATATCCGGAATCAGAGTACACACTGCTTACTGATGCGGGGGAGCTAGAAAGCTTTCATGAAGCTTTATCTCATCCAGACAAAGAACGATGGCTGCATGCAATGCAAGATGAGATGAATTCTCTAGAGAAGAACAAAACTTATGAACTGGTCGAACTCCCAGACGGAAAGAAGGCACTGAAGAACAAGTGGGTATTCAAGCTCAAGAAAGATGGAACAGGGAAGGTAATGAAACATAAAGCCCGATTGGTGGTAAAAGGATTCCTTCAGAAGAAAGGAATTGACTTTGATGAAATCTTTTCACCGGTAGTAAAAATGTCTTCAATCCGCGTCATCCTCGGATTGACAGCAAGTCTTGATTTGGAGCTTGAACAGATGGATGTGAAGACAGCATTTCTTCATGGAGACTTGCATGAAGAAATCTACATGGAGCAGCCAGAAGGGTTCGAGGTTCCAGAAAAAGAACACCTCGTGTGCAAGCTCAAAAAGAGCTTGTATGGCCTCAAACAAGCACCAAGGCAATGGTACAAGAAGTTTGACTCCTTCATGGTGAGTCATGGGTACAAAAGAACCGCTGCAGACCAATGCGTCTACTTTCAGAAACTTCCAGGTGGAGACTTTGTTGCATTAATGTTATATGTGGACGACATGTTGATCGTCGGAAAAGATGCAACAAGAATAAAGCAGCTGAAGAATGAACTATCAAAAACCTTCGATACGAAGGACTTGGGACCAGCTCAGCAAATCTTGGGGATGCACATTCATCGAGACAGGAAACAGAAGAAATTATGGCTGTCTCAAGAAAAATATGTTGAACGTGTGATCCAAAGGTTCGACATGGATAGTGCTAAGCCAGTTAGTGTACCACTGGCTAATCATTTCAAGCTGAGCAAGAGATCATGTCCCTCATCCAAGAAAGAGATAGAGGACATGGCGTCGGTACCCTATTCTTCTGCTGTAGGAAGTTTGATGTATGCCATGGTGTGTACAAGGCCAGATATTGCTCATGCTGTCGGAGTCGTGAGCAGATTTCTTTCCAATCCAGGGAAAGAACATTGGGAGGCAGTCAAGTGGATTCTCAGATACCTTAAAGGTACTTCAAAGATATGCTTGTGTTACGGGGGAGCTGATCCAATCTTGGAAGGCTATACAGATTCAGATATGGCCGGAGAACCTGACAGTAGGAAATCTACATCAGGTTTTGTTTACACTTTTGCAGGGGGAGCTGTATCATGGCAGTCAAGACTACAGAAGTGTGTTGCGCTATCCACGACAGAGGCAGAATACATTGCCGCAGCAGAAGCTGGAAAAGAAATGTTGTGGCTGAAGCGGTTTCTCCAAGAACTTGGGATTGAGCAAAAGGAATACAAAGTACACTGTGACAGTCAAAGTGCTCTGGATTTGAGCAAGAACTCAGTGTACCATTCTCGAACGAAGCATATTGACATCCGCTATCATTGGATACGAGAGGTGATGGACAAGCAACTGTTGAAACTAGTGAAGATCCATACTAAAGAGAATCCGGCCGACATGTTAACAAAAGTGGTCACCAGAGACAAGCTAGAACTATGCAGAGACATAGTTGGATTAGAAGTTGTCTAATTACTTTTGTTGTTACTCATTTTTCACATGGGATGGAGGGGGAGAATTGATGAGCTCATGCATGACATGCATGAGTTCTAGAATTCTGCTGAGCTCATGCATGACATGCATGGCTTCCAGAATCCCTCCCATGTGAATGCATTGAGAGTCAAATATGTTAGGCACCTCCAATTTTGAAAATCAAAGGAAGTAGCCAAATTTGATTTGAATTTGTATGCAGAATTTTCCCTATAAATGTGGGACTAATTCTGCCTTGTTTAAGCATCAGAGAGATTCCAGAGAGAGTCCAGAGTCTAAACCAGAGAGTTTAGGATTGAGAGAGAGAGCCAGGAGAGCTCCAGAAATTTTAGGGGAGTTTTTGTATAATTCTTGTACATTGAATTTTCTCTGTTAATACAAGTAATTTTTCTCCCAAATTCTGTTCTGAGTTGATCATTACATCCCAACAGTAATGTCACATTTTCCCTCAGAACTAGTACCATCTATAGATTTTTTATTCAAAATTTAAGTCAAGACTAAGAAGAGCAACACCAACTCAGCTGATGCAACTCCAGCCACCAGCGGAGATCACAACTACTAGTTCTCTAGTGATTGACATTTTCGTGCGTAACAAACTGAAACTTTTCCTGAAATTTAAAACTGTATAGGTTAAAATTGAAACCAAGTTATATAGGTTATCACTTATCATTAAAAACTTATATATTCTCAATTTATTTCTTCTATAAATGATTTGAAAAAAAAAAATTAAACGAAAAACATATGTAAAAAATAACAATGCAATTTCATAATTTTAAATTAGTATTTAATGATATTAGAGTGAAAAGAAATTAAATAATTAAGAAATTAAGAAATGAATAGTATACGTATATAGGTTAAATAAATGAATCCAAAGGATTATACAAAATACAGAAGGAACTTAAAAAGGAGTTCTGTATGAATAAAAAAGATTGTTTAATAAATCATCTTCTAAAGAGATTAACTGCATTAGTTTGTATAGATGAAGAAGAAGAGAGAGATCATGTCTCTAATCTCAATCATTAAATTTGTTGTTAATGACATATTTGAGGTTGATATATATGAGGTTTGGCGAGTAAGATCAAACCTTATTGTTATTGGTCACTGTCACGTGTTCCTTCGAAACCATATATATAGTTGATTCATTCAATTTAATATAATTGCTCTCAGAATACTATTAATAAAGAATTAGTATGGCAAGGTGGTGCACATCGTTTGACGTAGAAAAGTCTCAATAACTTTGGTGTTTTATACGCAGCTCAAATCAAGAGGTTCGATTAATATTCGAGACTACACACCACACTCTTATTTTTTATTGGCATCTTCCAGCCATTGCAACTGTGGTATTTTTTTTTTTTTTTGTTTTTTACATTTGGAGCTCATGATCATGTCGGTTACCATCATGCATGCGTGCATGCTATAATTAACAAGTTATATTGAATTACGAGGCTCTTTCTCTACAATGCCAAATCCATCACGTAAAGAAACATATATGGACGAACTAATTAAGCAACAGCTTCCCAGGAAACTCCTGGAGCATTGAGGTTTGATGTTTGTATATGTTTGTTTGGATAGAGAAAACTTAATAAAATACTTTTGTTCTTTGATTAAATGTATAGATTCTTTAATAGCTATTAGAAATTATTAAATTTATTAGAAACAATAGCTAAACCAATAAATTGACTTTATTATAAACAAATGCTTGTGGCGTTCCCAGTTGATTTCTTGTGTGAACTTATAAGACAAGTTTACTCTTTTTTATTGTTTTTAGTTTTGACATTGATCTAGTGATTTTATAATAATATGGCTTAAGTTGGTGTAATTGATTTTATTCATTAAATTAATACATAATTAAACCAATAATTGTCTTAAATAGTATAAGTCTTCTAATTAAACTATTTTTAAAGGATGAATACCGTAACGTAACATTTTCTGACAGAAAACTATTTCCATAAATAGATTACTGAATCAAAACTAAGCCAAAAACTAAGAAGAATCACCAACTCAGCTGCATGCAAGTCCAGTCACAAGCGGGCAAGGTCACAACTGCTTACTGATTGACATATTCGTGCGTAACATGTCGAAACTTTCCTTGGACAATGCATATAATTTTAAAAGAGAAACCCCAAAAAGATAATTTATCTCTCATAATTAATTAAACCAATGCAATTTCTAGGAACATATTAGAAGACTTAGGTGATCAATGTTGAATTAATTAAATATCAGAAGAAGTTAAAAGATATTATAATAAACAAATTTAGTTAACATTAGGTGAGTGGCTGATATGGTTAGAAGCCAAATTAGGAAGGGGACCGGAAATGGTCTCATGCCTTTATTCCTTGCAACACTCCCTGTTGCATTTTAATTTACGTCATTAAACTATCTCATTTCAAACGCTTAAAAGCTAAATAAAGAAATGAGCAAAAATACAATATTATTCAGTCATCAACAAGCACCAAAACAAGTTGATTATTGTTGACTTCTAATTTTCTTGCCACAATTTTGCTGGTATATGATGAGAGAGTGAAAGAAAGGGAAGGAGTTATTTATGTATTCTTATTGTAAGGGTTTTTTCTTCACCTGAACAAAAGAGTAGTCAACTGTCCTGGGAGGGTGGAGGGATTATCAGGTATGATTTTACCGGCCTGGTGACGTGGTCATTATAAAATTAATCAATAGATAAGCTTTCATGGTAATATGAATCTTAGCAAAGAAGAAAAAAAAAAGTTTATAAATGCCCCAATGTCTTCGCGAAAATAAGCACATTCAAATTAATATCGATCTCATTCTCTAAAAGGCTTTCTTCAACATATACGTAGCTACAAATTCCTGTGATTTCATTTCCTTTTGTCCATGGAGCACAGATCAACAAGGCATCCTAGTCACCCTCATCACGAGCTCCAAAGGAGAACCCACGAAGGGTGCTACACTTGCAATGGTTTGGCTCAAGATACAGTTGTGAACAGTGCAGCAGCTTCAATCTACATGAAAAATGCATGTCCGGTATCGAAGATAGCCCCCCTGCTTACCACTACTTCTTTGGAAATACAGCCTTCAAATTTTTCCATCAAAGTCCGGGGAGCTGCAGGGATGCCAGTTGTATAGATTGTTATAGACGTTGTGAGGCTTGTGGAAAGCCTACCGAAGGATTTGTGTACTACCAAGAAGGTGAAGCTAGAGGCATCACCTTTCATCCATGTTGTTTCAGTCTCCCTAGTAAGTTATCTGCTGATGATATTGAATATGAGCTTTGTGAAAATGTGTCATCAAAGTGCCTTTTGTGCAAGAGGAGACAGCTTGAAGGTACTGTAACCGGCAATTCTGGATGGGCCTATGTGTCTAAATCCAAGAAGTATAATATTCATGTGTTTTGCTCCATGAAAATGTCGGTAGAGAAAGGGAGTGATGGAGATTTTGTTTTGGTGGTGAAGAATCGAGAGCTACCTATTGAAAACCGCGGCAAAAAATTCTCTAAGAAAGTGATATCCTTCTTCAAGATCCTTCTAAGTATTCTTCTAGGTGATCCCATAAGCCTTGCTATTACCGTTGTGGATCTGTTAGTAAACTGAATTTGGATTTGACTTTGTTTATATTTTCTCAGGCGTCTCCTAGTTTCCTGTTTATGAATATTATTTTTTAAACAATAAATAAGGCTAGCTGCAAGTCTCGATTGTATACTGTACTTCATATTATAATGGAACGGTTATTATTATTATTATTGTCATTATTATTATTATCTGTATCGATCTTTTTAAGGTCGTTCATGTTTCATTTTTTCCTGTATTGTGTATTTAAGTTTTATTTTTGGAATAATTTTTTTTTTAAATTTTGGTTTCAGATAGAAATTGGTGATTTTCTGAAAAACGAAGAATTAAGACAAAAATGAACAAGTATTTTACATTTGGAAATACAATCAACTACGCCACCTAAAAAAAGCTAAAGCTACTTGCGCTTCCCCATTACTTTTTTCGTATATATTAATTATGATAATAAAATGTTAAATTTAAAAATAATAAACTAGAGCTACTTCAACTTGTCTTATAAGCTACACATGAAACTTGAACGCGTTGCTTGTAAATATAAACAAATAAAAAAAAAAAAGATGTGATGTATACATAGTGTCATCCACAAATGACATCAGATTCCAAGCTCTTGAATGCGACTACGAAATGATATTTATTTGCAGGAAATTAAACTAGATAGTATTAAGGCTGAAGCTGTCTCTTGACTTCCATGTCTATAATCATTTGATATGTTATCGATGTACAGTAATTTAACATAAATATTGAATGAGCTTATAATCTAAAGATAATAAATCTTGATAAAAGAGAAACTAATTAAAAATACCGTTGGTCTTTTATTGTAAATGCAATAAATAGATCATATCATGAATGCAACAAAGAAATAAAATAATATGATATGAATGTAATACATCATACTAAATATATAATGCACCACAGTGGTGGAGCCAGAAACTTTGCTTGGGTGGGGTGGGGGTGCAAAATCAAACTGTATAAGAGTTAACATCTAAATTAAAAATATTAAAATCTTGATTTCATTAATTGATTATATTGGTATTTAATATGTCGTAATGTATTTTTATATAACAAAGCACCAGCCATATCAATAATTTGTTTGACTTAATAGGTAATTTAATTTAAAAACTCAATGGTAAGAGTTCAATTAAAGAAATTAAATGAAAAAAATAAAATTAATCCTATAATTCTTTAATGATTGTAAAGTATGATGGATATAATTTAAACTCAACTAACTACCATATAAATATAAATGATAAATCTATTGAAAAAATTATATGCAAAAACTTAATGAAAAGAATTCAATCAAAGAATTAAAAAAAAAAAAAGCCCTACATAAACCCATTTTTATCCATGTAAGTTGTAACAACCAATACCATTGTTATATTACAATATCAATTGTTTGAATCCTCATATAAAACCCAACAATCCAATACGTATATTCATCAAATAACCTATTTAATCAAAATTCAAAAGCTTAATTTCAATTTTTTTTGGTTCCAATAACAAAAATAAAATAAAATAAAATAATATTTGTATAGGGCACACCTCTGTAGAACTTGTTCCACTTTTTTCTTGAGAGATGATGGAATTGAGAGAAATTAGAGTTTATGAGGTTGAATACTTGAACTGTTGAAGAGAAGTTGAAACTGGGCTTTTGGCATGTTGGAGATGAAATATAATAGAGAAAGACAAAGTGAGAGTAAATTAGTCTAACAAAAGACCGAAGTAGCTTTATGTTTACGTTATAATTGAAGTACATTTTGAATTTTAGTGGATATTGCTGTCATGAAAGGGAGGAATTTTAAATAAAAGTAATACAAGACTTATAACCTTCATACAGTCTAACTTTACAATATGATATGACAGTCTATATGACAAAATCCTATGAAAGATGTAACTTTCTTTATTCTTTTTCATTTTTTCATTTTCGAGTAAATTTTTGCCATGTGAGATTATTGAGAGGGCAAAAGAGAAAATTTTTATTTCTGACAGTGCAATGAAGAAAGAACAAATATTTACATTAGGGGTAACAATGTAAGAGAAAGAAGTATGAGGAGGCAACAAGTAATACTTAATATATAAATTTAGTAAATTTTCAGTCATTAGAGGTGTCAATTGCCCCTGTTCATCCAATGTGGCTCCGGCACTGATACATTGACTGTCCTCAACCTAATTGATGTCTTTTTTATTCATCTCCATTATTTTTTCAGTATTTGATAAATGTCATATCCTTATTTATTTTTAGGGCTTAAATATAGAACCATTCCGAATATGATTTTTTTAACCTAAGTTTTTTGCCTCGTTTCTCTAATTAAATTTTGTAGGTTGGACTTAAATTTATATTTTTGAGAATTTGTTTTATCTTCAAAGATCAACTTTTTTTTTCTTTATAATAAATTGGCTTTGTAGAATTGCAAATAACTTCTCCTAAATAATAGAAAACCCAATAAAATCCTTAGATTCTATCCGCTTATCTTCTCTCCAATTACCCAATTGATTAAAAAAATACAGAAACTCAGACTGCCATGAATAGAAATAGAATTAGAATTCCAACCTTGCAACATGGTATAAGAGAACATCTTAAAAGACATAGGATTGAAAAAAGAAACATAGAAAGATTTCTTAAACAAAACTGGTATAGATTATCAAACAAAGATAAATTAGACATAATTGCAGAAATAGATTATCTTCAAGATCATATTTATGATTTAGAAATAGAATATTGGATGCTTAATAATAGAGGTAGAATTTAGAGAAAATTCTAATTTTAGATTTTTTTTGAGAATTGTTAGTAACGTAGAATTTTAGTAAACAAAATTCTAAGGATAGGGAAGGGTAGCAATGAGAGCTGTGCATACGTTGGAAAGCCAGGTGTTCCCTGTAGTAATGAGTGAAAAGTGTAAAGCCGTTGGTAAGCCTAGGTGTTCTTGTAGCCATCCTGTCCTGAGAAAGATTGTATACTAAAATTTGAAATTATTAATAATTCGAAAATGGCGTCTACAGTTAGAAAATATCTAAATTCTAAATCTAGAAAAACGTCCAAAATAATTAGTTCAAGAGAAATAATGACAAAAATTACTAATAGTAAACAAAGTTTAAACAAAAATACATTACCCAGTATTCCACTAAACAGTATATATGAAATAGGAACGTTTGATTTTAAAACCGCTTATTCAATAAAAGAACATGAAGAAACTTTAACTCTACAAAATGAATTTGAAGAAATACGATTACTTAGTCAATTAGCAATAGAAAATTATAAACAAAAAGGAATTAATTATATACATTTTGGACTCATACAAATAGCTATTAAGCCATTATCAAAAATTGGAATAGATTTCCCAGTATTAATGTTATTAAGAGATAAGACATTACTAAAATTTCAAGATTCTTTATTAGGAGTAGTACAATCAAATTTATGTAACGGTGCTATTTATTTTAATTGTACCTCAAATTTCCAAGTTAGTCTACACGATCCAACAATAATAAACACATTAGTTTTAATATTCATTTACCAGAATCAATTTTTATACAAAATAGGCATGGATATTTATTACTTTATAGAATAGATTTTAAGCAAACTAGTTTAGAATTTAATCCAAGATGTAGATTACAAGATACTAGAGGAGAAATTACAATATTAACAGTAGAAACAGAAGAAAATACTCCTACATCAACTTACACTCCAAAATTACTTAAATGGAATGAAATCACTATACCAGAAGTATGGATAATAGATAATCCATTACCACCTAGAAATATAGCTCAAATAGAAATAGCACAAATTACTCAAAATCCAGAAGGGAAAATATTATTAAGATTTAATTCCTTAAGAATAGGAGAAACTTCATCAAGTTATTCTGATATAAAATCTGCTAGGAGTTCATTTTCATTACCAAAATCTAGTAGTTTTAATATTAGGAGTACACAAGCAAGTGACATAAACAATAGTACTAACTTCTCAGTAAATTATACAACACCTGTCGCAGAACCAGTTAATCAATCACCACCTATGTCACCTACACAATCAGATTTTCAAACTATTAATACTATTCACCAAGAAGACTTTGAAATAAATAAAGAATATTTAAAAATTGATTTTTTACAAGAAGAAAATAATTCTAAAAGAAAATGGTATTTTAGTACATTTACTAAACAACAAACTGAAGAAATTAGAGAAGAATGGTATAATGAAATGAAAAGATTAAAAATTAATATTCCTTTCTTTATATGGTTTAACACGTATGCATCAAAACATAATATCAAATTGCCTTATGAAAGTCAACAAGTCAATGTTCAAACAAATGAGTTTAAAAAATGGGAAACTACACAACATGGAATAATTCAAGCTATACATCCACCTTTAGAACAAATCAAAATTAAAACAAATGAAACAGAGATTTTAGCGACTCCATTTAAAAAAGGATCTAATAAACCAGATAATGAAATTGCAACTTTAGGAGATATTAAAAAAGTCTATGAACAAAATAATTTTCATAATCAATTATTACATACTGTGTCTAAACAGTAACAAGAATAGAAGATCAAATAGATAATATTAAATCAAAACAACCTGTTACATTCCCTCAAGATATATCTCCTCCATTATTTAAAACAGTTCAACCAAATAATTCACCAGTAAAACTTCCTAAAGTAGATTTAATTGATCAGATTAATCAAAAACTTAAAATATTACCAAGTACCTCTAATAATATTAATACCATAGATCAAAACCAACAAAGTGATAATCAATCAATTACAGCATCTGAAAATATAGATGAAATAAATAAAATAACTAAAAAGAATAAATGGAAACAAGCCTCTACAAGAACATACTATCCAAGACCTACTCCACCAGATTTAGTGTATGCAGAAAGAAAATAATTTATTTCTAATAAATATTCAGGTGATTCAATTTATGAATGGAATATAGATGAAAAATCAGAATATAAAATAATGAATTCTTTACAAGAAATGGGTATGGCATCTACTGCTTATAAAGCCTATAAAACAACAGATCATGAAACCACTAAGATGCTAGTAGCAGGTTTTACAGGGTCATTAAAATATTGGTGAGATAATTGTATAGGATTTAATAATCAACAAATAATATTAAATCATGTAGAAAAAACTCAAGTAGAAGATGAAGATGGATTCGTAACAATTCAAGAAACTCAAAATGCTGTAGAAGTATTAATATATACAATTTCAATGCATTTTATAGGAAATCCTAAAGAAGAATTAGCTAGTTCAAAAATAATTTTAACAAATCTTAGATGTCCAACTTTAGGAGATTTTAGATGGTATAAAGATGTGTTTTTAACAAATATATTCAAGAGACATGACTGCAATGCTTCTTTCTAGAAAGAAAGATTTATTGCAAGATTGCCAAAGTTCTTTTCTGAAAAAATAATCAATAAATTAACAGAAATAATAGGAGGAAATTCAATTCCTTGGGATAATATAACATATGATCAATTATTTGCTTTTATTAAAAAAGAAGGTTTAGCAATATGTCAAGAACAAAAAGAGAAAAGAAAAATAGAAAGTTTTGGTAAAACTATGGGTTCATTTTGTGAACAATATGGTTATGAAATCTTAAACCACCATCATACTCAAAGAAATATAAGAAAAAATCAAAGAAATTTTATAAAAATCAATATGATAATCAATATTACAAGAAAAATAAGAAAAAATATAAACCTAAGAAAAATTATTCAAAGAAATAATTAGTATGTTGGAATTGTAGGCAACCAGGACATACGGCAAAACAATGTAAAAAGAAAAACAAAGTTAATGAATTATTAAATGATCAAGATGAATTAATAAATAAAATCAATAAATTATTATTTAGTGAACAATTTAGTCAAGAATCTAGTACTAGTAGTAGTGAAGAAGATATTTTAGATATTCAAGGCTCTGATACCAATTTGGAAAATAGGTTAAAATAAATTTGGAAAACAGGATAAAATATGTATGCAAAATATGATCAATATGATCAATTTGGAAAACAGGAGAAAATATATAGGCAAAAATTTGGAAAACAGGACAAAATATATATGCAAAATATACAAATAAAGAAAGTAAAGGAAGATAATTATTGAAGAAATAACTTACTTATGTTATTAGAGAATGAAAAAACGTTGATACTGAAAACAAAATAAAAATTACAGATTAGAGAAAGAGATGAATAAAACTTTATTTTATTGAAGTTTTTGAAACAGAACAAGAGAAATGACTTAGTTGGTTCTAACAGCCGATGCCCTTTTTTTACATACAAGAGTGCTTATATAGATTTGAGATACGGACTTAAAACCATTATAATACCATAGTCATTATTACTTACTATTTACCTTTTGACTAAATACAATACATGTAAAACATAATAATTCTTTCTTTTTGACAATGGTCTTCAACATATACTATTCTTGATAAGGGTAAGAATACGTGGAGTCTAGAATACGATGCTTGATTTTCTTTTCCACCGAACTTCTCGAAGGTTTGGATAAGATTGCTTGTCTTTATCCCTTTATAAATCAAAAGGGTCTTGAGAAAATGGCCCACCATATGGATCTTCATCTGGATTTTCTAGAGTAGTGTCGGATGAGCTGTCTGAAATTTGTTGAATAATTGTTGCCATTAATTGCTTGAGTTGTTCACTTTTTGACTTCTTCTTTTTGAAACTTTTTGATGATGTTGACTTATCTTGAGCTTGGGCTTCCACCTTGGATGGAGTATTGGGCTTGATTGTTATTTCTTTGGGCTTGGCTTGTGATTTAATAGGCTTTTTTCCGGACTTGAGCCAATTTTGAATACTTTGGGCTGAACATCTTGAAATATCATACTTGTCCCACCACTTAATTCTAAACTCTGTGACTAGTGATAAATAACAATTTGAATAATAGGGGTTCAATTGTATATGACCAGGATGAAATCCAAGGAATTTGGAAATCTATATGAAAGCTAATTTGTTGAACATAAAGTTGGTCTGGGGTAGAATGTTTTTTGTAATAAGGGAAAGATAATTGATTAATTCGTTCTGGGTAAATTGCAGGATTAGGTCCTAAATAGTATCACCATTCTAAGAACCAGGATGGATAAAACTTTTGACACCTATTATCAAAATGAATAAACCATGAATGATCAAAAGTTCTAAGATAAAACATATTAAACTAGGCTTTTTGATAATCTATATAATTATAACCATTGGGTTCATAAGGAATTAAAAAGGAAACATTGGTCCAAATAGATTGAGTACCGAATTCTCTAGGGGTTTTTACTTTCTTAATTTTACAAGTTGAGTAGGATATTTGATCAGGATTTTTGGGGTCTTTGTGATGGACTAATTCTACACTATCAGTATCAACTAAGATTAATTCATAAAATTGGCGATTTTTCTGTGGATTGTCAGTAATATATTGGCAATCTGGAAGGAATAACCTTTGAGTAAGAGATTTTAATTCAGCTAAGGAGACTGACTTGATATATTGAGTAACTTGTAGATGTTGACGTTGACTTTTGGTAACGTAATTAGACTTTTGAGCGGATGAACCTATCTGGGTAGATGACCCAGTAGCTAATTGAGTATTGGGTTGGGTAGATGACCCAGATACAGCTTGGGAAAAAGATAGAAGAGGATATTCAGCTAAAGCTGAATAAGTGTTTGCAATGGGGACTTGGCCCACACCTGTAATTGAATAGATTGGTTTGTTTTAGCCAAAACATAGTCATTGGCCTTCATAATCTTTTTGTCTGACATTTTGACTATTCTCACCAAGTGTTTCACTCTTTGATCTTGTCTTGTAGAAATTCTCTTTTTAAGAAATCTAGAATAGAATTATTTTCTCCTTTGACAAATTCAATTTCAAAATCAAATACGGATAAAATTGCTTGCCACCTTGCAAAAATTTGTTTAGAAACTAGATTTTTAACATCTTTTTGTAAAACTTCTTTTGCAGATTTGCAATCAATACGAAATAAAAATGTTTTATTGAATAAATCATCTTGAAATTCAGTGATGCATAAAACAATTGATAAAATTTCCTTTTAAATAGTTGAATAATTCTTTTGTGGTCCGAGGCATAATCTTGAATGATACCTAACTAATTCTTCCTTACTTGACTCTTGTAATCTTTGTTTAAGTATACCTCCATATCCTATTTCAGAGGCATCAGTTTCTACTATCATAAAAGCATCCGGATGGGGAATCCCTAAACAAGGAAGTGTTTTGACCTTTTCTTAGAGAATTTTAATTATTTTAGTATGTTCTTCTGTGCAAGGCAAAGGATTTTTGGTAAGTCTTTGATATAAAGGTTTGCATAATTTTCTAAGATTTGGAAAGAAATCTGAAACATAATTTAAAGATCCTAAAAATCTTTGTAATTGACTTTTATCCTTAATTTCATCAGGAAATTTGTCAGCAAATTCTATTGATCATTGTGTTAGCCTTAAAGCTACATGATAATTTTGATGATAACAATACACATTGATCAATTGAGATTTACTAACATGTTTATTTATGTGAAAGAGTAAGATCATTGAAATAATTATAAAATCAAGAAGAGGCTTATTAAAATGAAGTGTTGAAGCTAAGGAGAAGATTACATGTTAAAGGCACCAAAGTTTAAGAACAAGGTTTGATTCAAGGAATGTGACACATGAGCAATGTTCAATCAATTGGTCATATATTTCTTTACAAATGTCCAAATAATGTGATTCTTGAGCCTTTGGAAATCTTACTCAATTTATAACATTTCATATGTTTTAAAGAAATTCAAATTTTAAGTGCAAGATCGTCCAAATCATCATGCAATGTGAAAGACAAATGGAAGCAGCTGACATGAGCACCGAATACTCTTTTGGACATATCTTGAGCTAGAAAAATCACAATGACTTGATTCTTATGGCATTAGAAAGATGACTTAATGGGGCACATTTCATATTTTTTGAAGAAATTCATATTTCAAACGAAAGGCCGACATAATTGACATGCAATTTGGTGGACTGACACAGAGAAGAAAAATCAACTCATTTGAGTACCGAATGATGTTTTGTCCATATCTTGAGTTAGAGATATCCAAATGACTTGATTCTTGTGGAATTGGAAAGATGATTAAATGGATCAGATTTCATATTCTTTGAATAAATTCAAATTTCAAGCAGAAGGCCGACATAATACACATGCAAATCGGTGGACTGACACATGGAAGAAAAATCAAGTCACATGAGCACCGAATGGTTTTTTGGCCATATCTTGAGCTAGAGATATCCAAATGACTTGGTTCTTGATGCGTTGGAAAGCTTATTCAAATGTACAGATATTTTATGTTTTGTAGAGTTTCAAATTTCAAATGGAACATTGAAAAAAATGCCAGACAAGATTATGGTTTTTATGGTGGGCAGAAACTTTGGAGTTGGTGTCTTCACTTGACTAAGTTCATCCCATTTGCCTATAAAATGAGCCCTTCTCCCATGCATTCAGGAAGAGCAAGAGAAGCATTTTATCAAGCAAAAAACAAGAGAAATATCAAGTCTAGAGAGCTTTTATATTCTTTATCTACTCTTTGAAGAGAGTTGTACTTTTGTTGTAAAATTTATCCTTGTTCTTGTATTGTGGTGAGAGTGAGATCTTCTTGTAAAGGATAAAAGTTATCCTTGAGAGAACTCTTTCCTTGATGAGGTTGTTCATCAAGAAGAACTCTTAGTGTGGTGTTATCAAGAGTTGAAGGAAGTTGCCTTGGTGAGGTTGTTCATCAAGAAGAACTCTTGGTGTGGTGTTATCAAGAGTTGAAGAAAGTTGCCTTGGTGAGGTTGTTCATCAAGAAGAACTCTTGGTGTGGTGTTATCAAGAGTTGAAGGAAAAAGTCTTGGTGAGGTTGCTCATCAAGCAAGTTGTAAAGATTTCTACAACTTAGTGGAAAGCTTAGCTCGTGGAGCTAGGAGCCCGTTGACGTAGGCAAGATTTGCCGAACCACGTACATCGAGTTTGCACTCTCTCTATCCCTATCCTCTTTACATTTACTTGCACTTGTGATTGTTCTTTATTGCCATTCTCTTGATTGCATTCTATTTTCATCTTCTTCACCTTTATTCTCAAAGAAAGAGTTAAATAATTTTGATCTTTCAAGAAAAGTTTTCTAAATCTGTTTTTATAAATAAAAACCCAATTCACCCCTCCCTCTTGGGTTGCCATACCTGGGTCAACAAGTGGTATCAGAGCAAGGTTGCTTAATTTTTTAAATCTTAATCGATTTTTGAGCTATGGCAACTTTTAATTCAACTTCATATGTTGAGGTACTTTCTATCTCTAGACCTCTATTTTTTAATGGAAGTGATTACTCTTATTGGAAATCTAGAATGAGTATTTTCTTGCAATCTTTTGATTATGATTTATGGTCTATTGTTTTGGAAGAACCTTTTGTTCCTAGCAAAATTGAAAGTGGAGAAAACATGCTTAAAAAACCTAAAGAGTCTAGTGAAGATGATAAAAAGAAATTGAGTTTGAATGCTAAAGCTATGAATGTGTTATATTGTGCTCTAGATAGAAATGAGTTTAATAGAATATCTACTTGTTCTACAGCACAAGAAATATGGCACACACTTGAAGTAACTCATGAAGGAACTAGTCAAGTTAAAGAATCCAAAATTAGTATGCTAGTTCATAGTTATGAGCTTTTTAAGATGAAATCGGATGAATCAATTTCTGAAATGTTTACTAGATTTACGGATATTATTAATAGTTTGAAATCTCTTGGTAAATCTTATTCTAATGTTGAAATGGTGAGAAAGATTCTTAGGTGTCTACCAAAATCTTGGGAGCCAAAGGTGACGGCAATTCAAGAAGCAAAGGACCTTACCAAACTACCATTAGAAGAACTTATGGGTTCTCTCATAACTCATGAAATCATCTTGAAGGAGAATGAAGAAGAAGATTACAAAGTGGCAAACATGTGCTTCATGGCTTTAAGTGAAGATGAGGTAAGTATTCTTAATTATGATCCTAAACTTTCATATGATGAATTACTTGAAGCATTCCAAAATTTAAATGTGCAAGTTGATAAACAAAATTCAAAAATCAATGCTTTCAAAAAGAAGTCAAAAATCATGTTATCTCTATTAGAAGAGTTGGTGGAAATAAATGAAGCTTTAGAAAATGAAAATGAAATTTTAAAGTAAAAAGATTTGAAAGTTTGGAAAATCAAATACATTTATTAAAAACTGAAAATAAGATTTTAAAAGAAAAGGATTTTGATAAATTAGAGAAAGAAAATGTTATTTTGAAAAAGGAAAATAATGACTTAAGAAATATTGTTGATAGTTTTACAAAAAGCACAAAAAATTTGAATTCTATGTTACAAAACCAATGGTGTGTTTTTGATAAATGAGGTTTAGGATATAAAACTCAAAACTATTTTAAAAACTATTTTGTTCATGCATCTTCTAGGAATAATCCTAATCATTCATGTACTTATTGTGGAAGAAAAGGACACAAAGTGCATTCTTGCTATATTAAGAGAAATCCTAATTTGAAACAAATATGGGTTCCAAAAAGTACCATAACTAACCCCCAAGGACCCAAGAACATTTGGGTACCAAAAAGTCTCTCTTTGAATGTTGATTGTGGAAACAAAGGAGTGTCAAACATAAGTGGTACTTAGATAGTGGATGCTCAAGGCATATGACCGGAGATGCCTCCAAGTTCTCAAGATTAATCATCAAGAAAGGAGGATATGTGACCTTCGGTGATAATGCCAAAGGAAGGGTAATCGGACATGGTGATATTGGTAACCCTTCTCCACTTATTATTAAAGACGTTTTGCTTGTTCATGGTTTGATTAGCATTAGTCAATTGTGTGATAAGAGATATTTTGTTACTTTTGAGCCTAATAGATGTGTGATTAAGGATGTTAGTAACAATAAGACATTATTTGTTGGTAATAGATGTGGTAATATTTATATAATTGATATTGATGTTAATGATCATGTAGAAAATTGTTTCATTGTTAATCATGATGCTTGGTTATGGCATAGAAGATTAGGTCATGCTAGCATGGACACAATTTCAAAAATTTCTAAAAATGATTTAGTTGATGGTTTTCCAAGAATAAAATTTGAAAAAGGATAATATTTGTGATGCTTGTCAATTTGGAAAATAAGTGAGAACTTCTTTTAAACAAAAGAAATTTATTTCAACAAATAAACCTCTACAATTACTTCATTTGGATTTATTTGGACCATCAAGAACTCAAAGCCTTGGTGGAAAGTATTATGTTTTTGTTATTATGGATGATTATTCAAGATTCACTTGGGTATTATTCTTGAAAACTAAAAATGAGGCCATACAAGCTTTTTCAAAATTTGCAAAAAGAGTCCAAAATCAAAAAGGGTATTCTATTGTGTCTATTAGGAGTGATCATGGTGGTGAAGTAGACAATGTTGCATTTGAAAATCTTTGTGATGAAAATGGTTTTGAACATAATTTTTCCGCGCCTAGAACTCTACAACAAAATGGTGTTGTTGAGAGGAAAAATAGGGCTATCCAAGAAATGGCTAGGACCATGTTACTTGAAAATAATTTGCCAAAATATTTTTGAGCCGAAGCCGTTAATACCACATGCTTTATAATCAATAGAGTCCATATTAGAGCTTTAATAAAGAAAACTCCTTATGAACTTTGGAAAGGAAGAAAACCCAACATTGGATTTTTTAAAGTTTTTGGATGCAAATGTTTTATTTTAAACACCAAGGATAACCTTGAAAAATTTGATGCAAAAGCCGATGTTAGAATTTTTGTTGGCTACTCCAACCATAGTAAAACATATAGAGTTTTTAACAAAAAGACTCTTACTATTGAAGATTCTATGCATGTTGAATTTGATGAAACTAATGTGATTTCTTCAAAGAATTTAGATGATGATATTGTTGAGGTAGAAAAGCAAATCAAGGAATCAAGGCTTGATGAAAAGAGCCAAGATGAATTACAACTTCAACAAGAAAAGCTTGAGGAAGTAATTGATTCTTTCCAAGAATTATCAAAGGAGTGAAGATACGCAAAAGCTCACCCTAAAGATCTCATTATTGGTAAACCATCACAAGGTATGAAAACTAGATATTCTTTTATGAACTTTTGTAATCATTTTGCATTTGTCTCTCAATTTGAACCAAAATCTTTTAAAGAAACCGAAAAAGACGAAAGTTGGATTTTGGCTATCCAAGAAGAATTGAACCAATTTGAGAGAAATCAAGTTTAGGAATTAGTCCTTAGACCCAAATATGACTAAACCCCTTAGTCAAGATATATTTTGCATAATTAGAAGAGAATTAGGCATGTTGGATATGTCTTAATTTTGCTTCAATATGATAATCTTTGAATGGTAGCATATATTAAGGAGGAGAATATATTTAGGGAGAGTAGTTAATTTGATTACATCTTTTTGATGATAACAAAGGGGGGAGAAATAGTTGGATTGCTTATATTCATAACAAGTGTCATTTTTTTTTATTATTGATTTTATTTTCATTCTTTATTTTAGATATTATTTGAAAGCAATCAATGGTTTGTCATCATCAAAAAGGGGGAGATTGTTAGCCCTAAGTCTACATGATAATTTTGATGATAACAATACACATTGATTAATTGTGATTTACTAACATGTTTATTTATGTGCAAGAGTAATATCATTGAAATAATTGTAAAAACAAGAAAAGGCTTATTAAAATGAAGTGTTTAAGCTAAGGAGAAGACTACATGTTAAAGGCACCAAAGTTTAAGAACAAGGTTTGATTCAAGGAATGTGACACATGAGCAATGTTCAATCAATTGGTCATATATTTCTCTACAAATGTCCAAATAATATGATTATTGAGCCTTTGGAAATATTACTCAATTTATAACATTTCATATGTTTTAAATAAATTCAAATTTCAAGTGTAAGGTTGTCCAAATCATCATGCAAGTTGAAAGACAAATGGAAGCAGTTGACATGAGCACCGAATACTCTTTTAGACATATCTTAAGCTAAAAAAATCAAAATGACTTGATTTTTGAGGCATTGGAAAAAGAACTTAATGAAGCACATTTCATATGTTTTTAAGAAATTCAAATTTCAAACGGAAGACCGACATAATTGACATGCAATTTGGTGGACTGACACAGAGAAGAAAAATCAACTCATTTGAGCATTGAATGATATTTTATCCATATCTTGAGTTAGAGATATCCAAATTACTTGATTCTTGTGGAATTAGAAAGATGATTAAATGGATCAGATTTCATATTCTTTGAAGAAATTCAAATTTCAAGCAGAAGGCCGACATAATACACATGAAAGTCGGTGGACTGACACATGGAAGAAAAATCAAGTCACATGAGCACCGAATGGTGTTTTAGCCATATCTTGAGATACATATATCCAAATGACATGGTTCTTGATGTGTTGGAAAGCTTATTCAAATGTAAAGATATTTTATGTTTTGAGAATTTTCAAATTTCAAACAGAACATTGACAAAAATGCCAGACAAGATTACGATTTTTATGGTGGGCAGAAACTTTGGAGTTGGTGTCTTCACTTGACTAAGTTCATCCCATTTGCCTATAAAAGGAGCCCTTCTCCCATGCATTCAAGAAGAGCAAGAGAAGCATTTTATCAAGCAAAAACAAGAGAAATATCAAGTCTAGAGAGCTTTTATATTCTTTATCTACTCTTTGAAGAGAGTTGTACTTTTGTTGTAAAAATTTACTTTGTTCTTGTATTGTGGTGAGAGTGAGATCTTCTTGTAAAGGATAAAAGTTATCCTTGAGAGAACTCTTTCCTTGATGAGGTTGTTCATCAAGAAGAACTCTTGGTGTGATGTTATCAAGAGTTGAAGGAAGTTGCCTTGGTGAGGTTGTTCATCAAGAAGAACTCTTGGTGTGGTGTTATCAAGAGTTGAAGAAAGTTACCTTGGTGAGGTTGTTCATCAAGAAGAACTCTTGGTGTGGTGTTATCAAGAGTTGAAGAAAAAGTCTTGGTGAGGTTGTTCATCAAGCAAGTTGTACAGATTTCTACAACTTAGTGGAAAGTTTAGCTCGTGGAGCTAGGAGCCCGTGGACGTAGGCAAGGTTTGCCGAACCACGTACATCGAGTTTGCACTCTCTCTATCCCTATCCTCTTTACATTTTCTTGTACTTGTGATGTTCTTTATTGCCATTCTCTTGATTGCATTCTATTTTCATCTTCTTCACCTTTATTCTCAAATAAAGAGTTAAATAATTTTGATCTTTCAAGAAAAGTTTTCTAAATCTGTTTTTATAAATAAAAACCCAATTCACCCTCCCTCTTGGGTTGCCATACCTGGGTCAACACTTTGAACAGGTTTTATTGTTCCTTGGTATATGTCATAACCTAAAAATCTTATTTTTGTTTGAAATCTTGATAAAAGACAAACTAATTAAAAATACTGTTGGTCTTTTATTGTAAATGCAATAAATAGATCATATCATGAATGCAACAAAGAAATAAAATAATATGATATGAATGTAATACATCATACTAAATATATAATGCACCACAGTGGTGGAGCCAGAAACTTTGCTTGGGTGGGGTGGGGGTGCAAAATCAAACTGTATAAGAGTTAACATCTAAATTAAAAATATTAAAATCTTGATTTCATTAATTGATTATATTGGTATTTAATATGTCGCAATGTATTTTTATATAATAAAGCACCAGCCATATCAATAATTTGTTTGACTTAATAGGTAATTTAATTTAAAAACTCAATGGTAAGAGTTCAATTAAAGAAATTAAATGAAAAAAATAAAATTAATCCTATAATTCTTTAATGATTGTAAAGTAGGATGGATATAATTTAAACTCAACTAACTACCATATAAATATAAATCATAAATCTATTGAAAAAATTATATGCAAAAACTTAATGAAAAGAATTCAATCAAAGAATTAAAAAAAAAAGCCCTACATAAGCCCATTTTTATCCATGTAAGTTGTAACAACCAATACCATTGTTATATTACAATATCAATTGTTTGAATCCTCATATAAAACCCAACATTCCAATACGTATATTCATCAAATAATCTATTTAATCAAAATTCAAAAGCTTAATTTCAATTTTTTTTGGTTCCAATAACAAAAATAAAATAAAATAAAATAATATTTGTATAGGGCACACCTCTATAGACAACTTGTTCCACTTTTTTCTTGAGAGATGATGGAATTGAGAGAAATTAGAGTTTATGAGGTTGAATACTTGAACTGTTGAAGAGAAGTTGAAACTGGGTTCTTGGCTTGTTGGAGATGAAATATAATAGAGAAAGACAAAGTGAGAGTAAATTAGTCTAACAAAAGACCAAAGTAGTTTTATGTTTATGTTATAGTTGAAGTACATTTTGAATTTTAGTGGATATTGCTGTCATGAGAGGGAGGAATTTTAAAAAAAAAGTAATACAAGACTTATAACCTTCATACAGTCCAAACTTTACAATCTAATATGACAGTCTATATGGCTAAATCCTATGAAAGATGTAACTTTCTTCATTCTTTTTTGTTTTTTCATTTTCGAGTAATGATAGGTGTCTATTTATGTATTACTTTCATATCAATTTGTCCATGTTTCTTTGCTATATTCCTTGGTATTTTTATGGTTTTGTGTGGTTTTGATGTTTGTAGGAGTTTTGGAGCAACTTGCACAAAAATGGAGTAAAACCCTTCATTTTCACCTCTGCTAGTCAGTGATCTTCTCGGATTTAATTGTATTGATATACAATGAACCCGATGACATATTATATACCGTTGGAAAGCTCTCGAAGTCTATTTTCTGGAGAAATTTACGGTTTATAAATCAATTCAGTGTACCAAAAGTTGTAATCAAAACAGTGTGAGAAGTATAGAAATGTAATTCCACAAATCACTGTAGCATGTATAATACGGGACACTGTAGCAGGTTACTGTAGCAGAGTATTTAAACACATTTTAGGGTTTTATTTTGATAACTTGAAAGAGGGGAGAACGTGGTGGAGGCTTCAGCTCTGGAATTCTTTCATCTCCTGGAGTTCTTGAAGGAGAAAGGAAGCTTGGAAAGAGGAAGAACTACAATCCAAAGAGAATTACATCAAATTTGCTAAGTTTTTCCCTTCCCTTTCATTTTCTGGAATGTCTCCATGTTGTATTGTATTTACCACGTTCTTAAACATGTGTAACTGAATCTGAATTGGTTGAGGGTGATTTCAAAGCCCCTGATATGGTTTTTGTAAGTTGATTGTGCAAGAAGTTGTTATCCAATTCTCTAATTGAAGTTGCTTGTATTTTCCTATATCTAATGCTTATGATTGCTTGCTGGATTGTATTTCGAATGGCCAACTGAATATAATCTGGTTGTTGTCTATTGCTAGACTAGAAATCTTGATCCGTAATTGTCTTGAATTTCTAATCCTTAGTAGCAAAATTGTGATCAGAGATTGCAATTGGAGAATACAACCTAAGTTAAATAATCCGAGCTTGTGTGTTTATTGCTTAGATCAACCTATCTTTCTTATCGTAATGCATCCATTGAACTAAATTTAGAGAGCTTGTTTTAGGTTGTTTAATGGATAGAGATTAAATAAAGAGCCTGTTTTATTTAACAACAAAGTAAGGAAAGATTGGGATAACAGAGCTTGTTGTTATCTACGGTTGATAATTTCAATTGTGTAATTGGATGACAATTCTACAATTAATTCGCAAATCCATATCTTGTGGTAGAGGGTGATTTCAAAGCCCTTGATATGGTGTTTGTAAGTTGATTGTGCAAGAAATTATTATCCAATTCTCTAATTGAAGTTGCTTGTATTTTCCCATGTTTAATGCTTATGATTACTTGTTGATTGTATTTGGGTGGCCAACTGAATATAATCTGGATATTGTCTATTGCTAGATTAGAAATCTTGATCCGTAATTGTCTTGAATTTCTAATCATTAGTAGCAAAATTGTGATCAGAGA
Source organism: Boswellia sacra (assembly GCA_013180625.2). NCBI lineage: Eukaryota > Viridiplantae > Streptophyta > Magnoliopsida > Sapindales > Burseraceae > Boswellia > Boswellia sacra. Next base: position 73,565 of record SNVD02011676.1, read on the forward strand.
TTGCGATTGGAGAATATAACCTAAGTTAAATAATCCGAGCTTGTGTGTTTATTGCTTAGATCAACCTGTCGTTCTTTTCATAATGCATCCATTGAATTAAATTTAGAGAGCTTGTTCTAGGTTGTTTAATGGATAGAGATTAAGTAAAGAGCCTATTTTATTTAACAACAAAGTAAGGAAAGATTGGGATACCAGAGCTTGTTGTTATCTACGGTTGATAACTTCAATGCTGTAATTGGATGACAATTCTACGATTAATTCGCAAATCCATATCTTGTGGTAGAGCAGGATCCCTTAACCAGATTTCCCTCATTGATCTTTTATTCAAATTAACTTCTGTTTTGTTATTCTTAATTTGCATTCTTATTTCATTTAGTTAATCATTCAACAAAACCCCCTTATTTAGTTTATTGTTGCTGGAAAATAACAAATTCAATTAGAATCAATCCTCGTGGGAACGATATCTACTTATCACTTTATTACTTGTGCGACTAGTATACTTGCTATTTTCGAACGCATCAAGTTTTTGGCGCCGTTGCCGGGGATTGATTTTCTAATCGATTTGTTATTTTATTTTCATTGTTGATTCATATTTTTTTTGTTTTTCTTTTCTGATTGTTTGTGTTTAGGCAACATGGCAGTAAACTTCCATCAATTCAGTGGCGGATTTGAGCCACAACTACTATGGAGAGTAAAGGAGGTAAGCACTCCGAACATTGAACAACAACTTTTTGAGCTAACCTCTCTTGTGGAAAACATGGTTGTAGGAGATATGCAAAAATCTTATGAATGTGGGATATATTCTACGATGGAGCATCCAATCGACATGTATCCAACTTTACAAGAAGAATATATGGAACAAGCCAATGCCATGGGTGGATTTCCAGGACAAACGAGGCAATGGTATGAACCTTTCTCTAGCACTTACAATGCTGGATGGGAAGATCAACATAATTTCAGTTACTGGAATCAACAACCAATCAATCCAAATGTGATACCAAATCGGCCACAAAGTTTCAATCAACCTATAGTGCAGCAACCATTTCAAATGCAATCACCACCAATGCCACATCCAGCACCGCAACCAGCTTCGCAAAACTCAGGTATGTCTCTCGAAGATATTGTTAATGCACTTGCCACTAACACAATGCAATTCCAGCAGGAAACTGGGGCAAGTATCGAAAACCCTGCAAATCAAATGGGACAATTGGCTACTAGCATGAGCAAATTCGAGGGCCATTCTCAGAAAAAATATCTCCTCAAACGGATGATCAATCCAGAGAGAATGCTTGTGTGATAACTTTGCAAAATGCGAGCAATTTAGATGTCCTGCCAAAGAAATCACAAACGCTGATGAAGAAGATGACACCACTTCCACCATGAACAAGACATCATCCTCTAAGGTAAGTCTTAAAACTGCTATTCCTTCTTATGTTACTCCTCCACCTTTTCCTAGCAGATTGGCAAAATTGAAGAAGGAGGAACAAGAACAAGAAATCCTGGAAACTTCTCATAAAATCGAGGTAAATATACCACTTCTGGATGGTATTGAGCAAGTACCTCATTATATAAAATTTCTCCAGGAGTTATGTACTAGCAAGAGACAGTTAAAAAGAAATGAGAAAGTAAGTGTAGGGGAAAATGTTTCAGCTGTTCTACAAAGAAAAATTCCTCTGAAATGCAAAGATCCAGGTACGTTCACCATTCCATGCACCATTAATAAAATCAAGTTTGAAAGAGCTATGTTAGATTTAGGAGCATCTATTAATGTCATGCCATATTCTATTTATGCTTCTTTAAATCTTGGACCTTTTGCGAAAACTGGTATTACCATTCAACTTGCTGATCATTCTAATGCATATCACAAGAGAGTTGTGGAAGATGTGCTTGTGCAGATGAATCAATTGGTTTTCCCAGCAGACTTCTATGTTCTTAAAATGGAGGATGAGACCTCTCCTAATCCAAAACCGATTCTTTTAGGGAGACCATTCTCGAAAATTGCTAGAATAAAGATTGATGTTAATGATGGCATTCTCACCATAGAGTTTGATGGCAAGGTTATCCGTTTCAATATTTTTGAGGCAATGAGGTACCCTAGTGACTTACATTCTGTTTTTGCAGTTGACGTTATTGATTCTTTGCCACAACAATATTTTGAGTTAACTCGCAAGAATGGATTGGATGTAGCTATTAGTGAGCACATAGGGACAAAAAATTATAAGGAATCAAGAATTTTTATACAAGTGTCCAAACAAATGGAGGAAGCTGTGGCAAGCTTAGATGAGATCATAGCTATAACCACAAACAGGTATGATGTTTTGTACATTGAATTGCCTTTATCTAATGAGAAACTTCTTCTTTCTGTGATGAAAGCCAATACCTTGGAGCTTAAGCTACTTCCAGATTATTTGAGGCATGTGTTTTTGGGTGAGAATGATTCTTTGCCAGTTATAATAGAAATGGGCCTTGCACCACTACAAGAATAGAAACTCGTCCAAGTATTTAGAGATCACAAAATAACTATTGGGTGGACGATTGCTAACATCCAAGGCCCAGCCATATGCATGCAACAATTCTTGTTGGAAAAAGGGTCCAAGCCCACTAGAGAAGCACAGCGGAGATTGGACCCTCCCATGATGGAGCCAATGTCGGGCTGAGGACGTTAAACCAAGCGCTTATTGGGAGGCAACCCAATGTTTTTGAAAAATAAATAAAAGAAAAGAAAAATAAAATAGGTAATAATGAACGATTTTTGTGTCTCGAGGAGATTCCTTTCGTAGGCCATCAAATTGATCAGGTTTTATCTCTCTTTGCCATCTGTCTTATTTGTTTTTATATTTTTTTTTTACTTGCTTTTGACTTTTGTTTGCTATTGTGTTGTTATCTCTTTTATGTGTCTTTAGTTTCATTTCTACTCTTTTCTTTTCCTTCCTTTTGTTTAATTTGATTATTCCGTACTTCTAATTCATTTGTGCAACAGCTTGAGGAAACATTCAAGCGGGAGCTGAAGTCATTGCTCTAAGGTTTGAAACGTGCATATCTTGGAGAAAAACAAACTCAATCTCATTATCGGTAATAGCTCTCCTTTTCTCCTCTTCAATGGATGCCGATATCTTTGTGTCAAACCTTCGTAAATATTTCCCTTCACTTCCTCAAAATGCTGTGTTTAAAATTTATAAAGTACAGATGACTAGACTTTGGGCTTTGATGCTCCTAAATGTGCCTGCTGATATCCGATGGCTTATCGAAGCCAAGGTGAGATTGTCCGGTGAGCCGGACATTAATCTCGCAAAATACATGCCTGGTCTAGGAAAGAGCTACTACGCCAAGAGGCGAAGAGCGAAAAGGTTACAAGTATGTTATAAATGTGCTAGCTGGAATTGTAACCAGACTTGTCGTTCATTAGGTTTTGCGTCCAGGAATAGAGAAGATAAACTTTCATTTATTAAGAATGGTTTGAGTAATGAGTCGCTGGATAATGTTTTGGTAACTCTAGAGTCACATTCTTGTGGACTTGTTCAGCGTGAATTGCTTAATCTATGGACACTATTTCGTGATGAATTGCAGTGTTATAGTCTAAGGAATCTGACTAAAAACGACCCTGTTTGCCAGTTTATAAGAAAACTGGATGGGAAGCAAATCCCGACTCATAGAAGGCGTTTCAGCCGTTACTGGACGTAAAACCAGAGGAAGATGTGAGCCACAATCACAACTACTTGTATATTTGAATGTGTGTAGTTGTTGTTGAATTTTGTTTCTTTCTTGTTTCGTTTGATCTGATTATCAATGTTGTTTTTGTGTTGTTGTTGTTTGTTGATTTTGTTTGTTTTAATTTAAAGTTTTCTTTTTGACAAACCATATGACTACCCTATGGCATAAGTACACGTGGGAGACAAGTGTGGAGTTTTTGTCAACCTCCACCGAAAGTGTATCTCTATTTTTTATGCTTCACGTGGGAGACAAGTGTGGGGGTTTTGTCAACCCCCGCCGAAAGTGTATCTCCATTTTCCATGCTTCACATGGGAGACAAGTGTGTAAGTTTTGTCAAACCTCGCCGAAAGCATCTCTAATTTTTTCAAATCTTGGGACGATAAATCTGCATCGAGCATCCCCCACCGAAATTATGTCCCCATGTGTCAAATTTGAGAGTTTTACGTGTGTATATATCCATGCTGCATATTTTGAAATGTCATTTCATAACCTGTCTTGCATTTGAATCGCATAATACCTAACGTGCATCATTGTCTTACACAAGTTTAGAGCACTTGTAGAAATGGAGAAAACACCAATTCGGCGATTCCAAAATATATGCATATTTTGTGGATCGCAATTTGATAAAGATGGAGAGTTTACAACAGCAGCTCTTGATCTTGGTAGGACATTAGCTGCGAGAGGTATTCATTTGATTTACGGAAGGGGTAGTCTTGGGTTAATGGGGTGTGTGTCGACAGCTGCATCCCTAGGAGGGAGCAAAGTTCTCGGCATTATCCCTAAACCATTAGCTGTACGAGATATCGTAGGCAACACAATCGGGGAAGAGTTACAGGTCTCTAGCATGCATGAGCATATTGCACATATGGTTGTTAAGTCTGATACATTTATAGCTTTGCCTGGTGGTTATGGTACATTAGAGGAGATATTTCAAATCACCTCTTGGGCACAGCTAAACATCCATTGGAAACCAATTGGTTTGTTAAATGTCAATAATTTTTTTGATGGTTTGTTGTCCTTTCTTGATCAAGCTGTAGAAAAAAACTTCATCTCACCGTCGGCGAGGCAAATCCTGGTTACAGCTTCAACTGCAGGGAGTTAATTGATAAACTCCAAGGATTCGTCTATTCGCCTGATCCAACAATGGCTCGGATAGATTGGTTTGGAGAAGGCAATAAAAGGCGTAGACTGGATTTAACGCTCCATCTGTAATCTCTATCTATTGGTTTGCTTCGTTTTTGTTTACTTTCTTTTTAGTGTGTTTATTTGAGATTTTTTCATGTCATTTCTTTTGAGCTTTTTCAGGTTATTTCTTTCGTCCCAGGTAATATTTTCTAATCTCGGTTTTTAGAGTGGTGGCTTAAAAAGTTCAAGTTCTCTTGAAACACATTCTGGATCTCTTCAATCCATAATGGCTGAATAAGGAGGCTAACTTCTAAACTTTTTAGACCCATTCTAACTGACTTGTTTTTGCTTACTGGCTTGTTGGACTTTGTTATTTTATAAGTAAGTTTAGTTTTGTGTAATTTAGAGTTGTTGTGTGTTTTTGTCTTTATCAGTTTTGATTCGAAAAAAAAAACATTGTGGAAAAACCTGAGAATGGCAGAATATGGGGTTTTCTTAACTCTTGAAACGCATTCTCTCTCAATAAATCTGTAGTTTGTTTATTTCATGTTGTTTGAAGTGTCTTGTTTCTTGTTTTGTTCTTTCATAATAAAGGTATATAGGCTGGAAACCTTAAGTCTGCGGGCTACTGGTCCTAAGGATTGTTGAAATATACAATCTTGACTCAGGTGTAATAACGCCACGTACCTCTTTTCTTGCATTTTGTGGGTCGATGATAAGATAATGATTGAATTAAGAATAACTCTTGGAAAATGATAAATGATGCATGGATCTGTGTGCTTGAAATGTTTATTGGTTTTCGCTTTGCTTTTGATTCCTTGCGCAACATTGAGCACTGAGCTATTATCACTGAGTTATTTGTTCACTTAGAGAAAGTTTATGTAATTTAAATGTTTCTTCAGATTTCAATGAATTCTAGAACTTGTTTGATGGTCACTCGAGGCGAAATCCTAGACTGTGCAACATTGGGGAAATGATTTAGGCCATCTTTGGACCGTTTGAGCCTTAATAGCCAACCTTGACTGAAATTGATCCCTAGTTACCCCTTTGAGCCTCTGTAAGCCTTTTTCTTTGTTAACTCACTAAAAGATTTCCTAACCTCAAATGAATTTGTTCCAAACAGTTTATCCCTTACCTATGAGCATGTAGATCATTCACAATTAAATTTTGAGCTATGTTCTGGTTTTGAGAAGTTAGAGGAGGTTGGGATGTGTCATGAGCAATGCAAGTGAGTTCTATTGTGTTTGAAAAAAAAAAAAAAGAAAAAAAAAGCCAATCTGTACTTATCGTCCACGTACTTACACATTGAGGACAATGTGTTGTTTAAGTGTGGGGGAGGGGAAGTGTAATAAAAAAAAAAAGAAGAAAAAAAAAAGAAAAAAAAGAAGAAGAATAAGAGATCTATACCCTTAAGTGTTCTTAAAAAGAATGAAACAACAAAGTGTGGGGGTGTAGTTTTCTTTTGTTTTCTGCAAAAAAAAAAAAAAAAGATTGAGTGTTCTAAATAAGTTTGGAGGAGTAACCTGGTGAATTGAAATAAAGTTGTGTTATAGGGTTGAGCTCTACATAGTCTTGAATGATTTATGTGTTTGTGGGTGATTTGAGCCAAATTATTATCCTTTATCATACCTTCACCCAAGCCAAACGTTACAAGCTTAATAAAGTCCTACTTGATCCTTGGTGTTGTGCATGTCTACATTAGTGGAGAGTGACTTGAAAAGCAGGCCTATGGAGTTCATTTATACACTCATCTTCAATATTAAATATGATTCATTTTTATGCATAAACTCATCCGGGTTACAAGTGATTAGGTGAGAATGGCTCTACACACACACACTTGAGGAATTGAAGTGAAGCGAAACTAATCTTTCGGATAAAATTCTTGATCAAGTGCATTATTTTGAAGTTTTCCTTGGTTATAATTAAGTACAATCTTTGAAGCCTATTTGCAAGATGAAGCATTTGTGTGTTTTAATTTTTTGTTGATTCTGTTTCAGTTTAGTTTTATTTCATATTGTCATAGTTGCTCGAGGACTAGCAAAGTCTAAGTGTGGGGGAATTTGATAGGTGTCTATTTATGTATTACTTTTATATCAATTCGTCCATGTTTCTTTGCTATATTCCTTGGTATTTTTATGTTTTTGTGTGGTTTTGATGTTTGTAGGAGTTTTGGAGCAACTTGCACAAAAATGGAGTAAAACCCTTCATTTTCACCTCTGCTAGTCAGTGATCTTCTCGGATTTAATTGTATTGATATACAATGAACCCGATGACATATTATATACCGTTGGAAAGCTCTCGAAGTCTATTTTCTGGAGAAATTTACGGTTTATAAATCCATTCAGTGTACAAAAGTTGTAATCAAAACAGTGTGAGAAGTATAGAAATGTAATTCCACAAATCACTGTAGCATGTATAATACGGGACACTGTAGCAGGTTACTGTAGCAGAGTATTTAAACACATTTTAGGGTTTTATTTTGAACTTGAAGAGGGGAGAACGTGGTGGAGGCTGCAGCTCTGGAATTCTTTCATCTCCTGGAGTTCTTGAAGGAGAAAGGAAGCTTGGAAAGAGGAAGAACTACAATCCAAAGAGAATTACATCAAATTTGCTAAGTTTTTCCCTTCCCTTTCATTTTCTGGAATGTCTCCATGTTGTATTGTATTTACCACGTTCTTAAACATGTGTAACTGAATCTGAATTGGTTGAGGGTGATTTCAAAGCCCCTGATATGGTTTTTGTAAGTTGATTGTGCAAGAAGTTGTTATCCAATTCTCTAATTGAAGTTGCTTGTATTTTCCCATATCTAATGCTTATGATTGCTTGCTGGATTGTATTTGAATGGCCAACTGAATATAATCTGGTTGTTGTCTATTGCTAGACTAGAAATCTTGATCCGTAATTGTCTTGAATTTCTAATCCTTAGTAGCAAAATTGTGATCAGAGATTGCAATTGGAGAATACAACCTAAGTTAAATAATCCGAGCTTGTGTGTTTATTGCTTAGATCAACCTATCTTTCTTATCGTAATGCATCCATTGAATTAAATTTAGAGAGCTTGTTCTAGGTTGTTTAATGGATAGAGATTAAATAAAGAGCCTGTTTTATTTAACAACAAAGTAAGGAAAGATTGGGATAACAGAGCTTGTTGTTATCTACGGTTGATAATTTCAATGCTGTAATTGGATGACAATTCTACGATTAATTCGCAAATCCATATCTTGTGGTAGAGAAGGATCCCTTAACCAGATTTCTCTCATTGATTTTTCACTCAAATTAACTTTCTGTTTTGTTATTCTTCATTTGCATTCTTATTTCATTAGTTAATCATTCAACAAAACCCCCCATTTAGTTGTTTTTGCTTGGAAAATAACAAATTCAATTAGAATCAATCCTCGTGGGAACGATATCTTACTCATCACTTTATTACTTGTGCGACTAGTATACTTGCTAGTTTTGAACGCATCAAGTAAATTTTTGGCATGTGGGATTATTGAGAGGGCAAAAGAGAAATTTTTATTTCTGACAATGCAATGAAGAAATAACAAATATTTACATTAGGGGTAATAATGTAAGAGAAAGAAGTATGAGGAGGCAACAAGTAGTACTTAATATATAAATTTCGTAAATTTTCAATCATTAGAGGTGTCAATTGCCCCTATTCATCCAATGTGGCTTCGGCACTGATACATTGATTGTCCTCAACCTAATTGATGTCTTTTTTATTCATCTCCATTATTTTTTCAGTATTTGATAAATGTCATATCCTTATTTATTTTTAGGGCTTAAATATAGAACCATTCCGAATATGATTTTTTAAACCTAAGTTTTTTACCTCGTTTCTCTAATTAAATTTTGTAGGTCGGACTTAAATTTATATTTTTGAGAATTTGTTTGATCGTCAAAGATCAACTTTTTTTTTCTTTATAATAAATTGGCTTTGTAGAATTGCAAATAACTTCCCCTAAATAATAGAAAACCCAATAAAATCCTTAGATTCTATCCGCTTATCTTCTCTCCAATTACCCAACTGATTAAAAAAATACAGAAACTCACACTGGCAAAGGCCGACTCTAGATGATATAAGTTCAATATAGACATATCACCTCACGAGGCTGAAGCAAATATAAATGAGCACTATATCAATACAAAATGCCATACAAATTTGACTTGACTAGAAGGTTGATATCGGAATGTTGTTTCAGCAGTTCTATTTGTTCGTGTCAAAGTCTACTACATATGCATGTGCCATGCACATGATGAGTTTTGATCAACTTGTGATAAAACAATAATATTATTTTTATTCCTATTTTAATGTTTCTAGAATTATATTTTAGGAAGTATTTGATTTGTAATAAATATCTCTTTAGATTAGGATATAATATCTTGTATCCTAATTAGAAAGTAGAATATTTATTTGTCCTACTTCCTTTTGGAGTTTGTTTATAACACTTCCTATTTTATTTCTCCTAATCCTAATATGATTTTGATTAGAATTTTTATAGGATTTCTGGGAGATTTCAGTAAAACCTCTCACTATACATATAGAAAGATATTCAGGCAGCTGAGAACGTGATTGAGAGATTAATGTGTTGGCTGTTTTGGTTGTGAGAGAGTCTTGAGTTCGGCATTCCATGAATTCATAAAAGAGAGCTTCAACGCAAAAGGAATGTCTTCATTGATTTGATTCTTTGAGTCTTTTGATTCATGTATGAGTGGTAGAAATCGTACATGAGTTGTTGATTGAGTCTGTGTGAGTTAGTAGACATTTGGGATAACTTGCGGGTTAAGTGTTTATGTAATTCTGCGTCAGACATCATTGTTATGTGTAACTTAACAGTGTGTTGTTAAGTTTTGCGACAAAGAGTGGGCAGTGTCACTAGAGTTTAAGATCTTGGCAGATTTTTTTTGTCAAAGATTAGGTTAGTGTATGAGAGTGAGTCAGTACTATAAAAGGTCCTAAAGATTGTACAAACAAGAACTTAGTGAATTGTAGCTCTATAGTTGTTCGTGGACGTAGGTTTTATAACCGAACCACGTAAAAATCCTCTTGTATCGATTTACATTACAGTTTACTCTTACATTTCTTATAACTGCATACCTCCAGAACTATCAATTGTATCAGAGCAGGTTCACTGATAGACAAGTGAAGAAAACGATCATACTGATCTAGAAGGATGGAGTTTATTCGCACTGGAGGATTTAGAACACAACCACCCATTCTTGATGATGGTAATTATTCATATTGGAAGGTAAGAATGATGACGTATATCAAATCTCTTGATGACATGGCATGGACTAGTGTGCTTAAAGGATGGACACCGCCAACAAAGGTGAATGCTTTTGGTGATTCCGAAGCCAAACCAGAGGATGAATGGACTGATGAAGAATACCGACGTTCCAGTTGGAATTCAAAGGCTCTCGATGCAATTTTTGCTACAGTGGACTTAAACAACTTCGCATAGACTTCAAGGTGCAAAGTGACTGAAGAAGCTTTGGACATACTTGAGGTAAAACATGAAGGTACTACATCTGTTAAAAGATCTAAATTAATGAGGTTGAATTCTCAATTTGAAAATCTGATGATGCATGAGGATGAATCAATTTCTGATTTTTACTCTAAGATATGTCACATTACAAATTCAGCATACATGCTTGGCAAAAATTTCATTGATGCAGAAGTTGTTAATAAGATAATTAGGTCTGTCCCAGATAAATTTCAACCTAAAATTTTAGCCATTGAGGAAGTTAAAAACACTGATGAAATGAGAGTTGATGAACTGATTGGCATTCTCCAAAACTTTGAAATAAATCAAAGTACTCAAAAACAAAAAGGTAAAAGCATCGCATTTAATGTGAAAGCTGAAAAATCTGATGATGAATGTAGTGATGCGCTTGATGAAACTGATTCTAAACAGATTGCTTTTCTAACAAAAAATTATGTCAAGTTTATGAAAAGAAATTTTAGGAAAAAGAATCAAGGAAAGCCATCAAACTCAAGCGAAGAAAAATTCAGAAAGTTTAGCAAGGAGAATGACAAGAGGAAGCCAAAACAACCTGAAAAGAAAGGGCAAATTCAGTGTTATGAATATTCTTGTTTTGGGCATATTCAATTTGAATGTGCTAATCTCAAGAAGAAAAACAAAGGACTGACAGTAATTAACCTGAAGTGATGAATCAGAATCAGAGTTAGAAGATCAAGATTGTATGAGCAACTTTGTTGCTTTTACTGCATCTGCAGCTGATAAAGAGAAAGTTGTTATGTCTGACATAACAAAAAATTACAGAACAAGTGTTGATCATTTTGATGAAGAAGATGGACCAGAATACTATGAAGAGTTACAAGAGACATACAATGCACTCTATGGTGAATTGCTGAATCAGAAGGAAGAAATCAAAATCTTGAAGAAGAAGATTGAAGTGCTTGAATATAAAAAATCCTTTGCTGAAAATCATATCTCAGAACTGGAGACTGTTTTGACAGATAAAACAGCACATATTGAGAAAATCACAACAGAACTGGTTGAAAGCAAGAGGTGTGTTGATCAACTCAAAATTCAAGCAGCCAAACTTGATCAGGCCTTGAGTCTTGGAAGAGACAACTCTAACAAACATGGATTGGGATACACAGAAGGTAATGTTGCATCTTCATCAAAAATAGTTTTTGTGAAAGCTTCAACATCAGGTAAGAATTTTGAACTTAACTCCTTAAAGTCAAGTCTTAATTCCAAGAGCAGTGAAACATTTGTTTCTCCTCTGAGTTCTTTCAAATCCAGTCCTGAAAAGGTAAGGAAATTCATTCTTATTTGCTATTTTTGTGATAAAAAGGGACATATTAGGCCTAGATGCTTTAAATTGTTAAATCTTTTGTATAAAAGGTCAAAACAATTCAAACTGTTACCTAAATCACAACTGCAATGGGTTAAAAAAGACAAAATAGTATGTCATGTTGCTCTTACTACTCTTGAACATACTTCTAACGGTTTGTGGTATTTTGACAGTGGTTGTTCCAGCACATGACTGAAAATAAACAGTTTTTAACAGATTTTAAAGCATGCAGGGAAGGTAACGTCACCTATGGAGATGGAGCAAAGAGTAAGATCATTGGTAAAGGCACTTTGAATGTCAAAGACCTACCCGACTTTCAAAATGTCTTGTTGGTTGAAGGTTTGAAAGCTAATCTTATTAGTATTAGTCAGATTTGTGATGACAAGTATATTGTTAAATTCACACAAAACAAATGTATAGTCTTAGATAATTTTGGTAAATACATTCTAGAAGGTAATAGATCTTTGAATAATTGTCATTTGGTAAAGATTGCAGTTCAAGCTAGGATTTCGGATTTAGAAATATGGCATCAAAAATTAGGACACCTAAATTACAAGGACTTGGTTAAATTAACTAAGATAGGTGTTGTAAAAGGAGTTCCTAAACTTGATGACAAAGTTAATGAAATTTGTGGACCATGTCAAATGGGAAAACAAATCAGAAGTTCACACAAATCAAATCCACATCTTAGCACATCTAAGATACTTGATTTGCTTCACATGGATCTTATGGGTCCTGTGCAAATTGAAAGCATTACAGGTAAGAGATATATATTTGTTTGTGTGGATGATTTTTCTAGATATACTTGGGTTGATTTCATTAAAGAAAAATCTGACACTTTTGAGGCTTTCAGGAATCTTTGTGTTAAGCTGAAAATAAGCAAAATAGGAACATTGGAAGGATTGTGAGAATAAGAAGTGATCATAGAAAGGAGTTTGAAAACACTAGCTATGTTGATGTTGGCAAATACTATGGAATTGATCATGAATTTTCAGCCCTCAAAACCCTTGAACAAAATGGCATTGTGGAAAGGAAGAATAGAACTCTTCAAGAGATGGCAAGAGTGATGCTCAATAGCAAGAAGTTGGCAAAAAGGCTATGGGTTGAAGCAATAAGCACTGCTTGTTATATTTCAAATAGAGTTTTTCTTAGACCTGGCACTAACCAGACACCTTATGAAATTTTATAAAGAAAAAAACCTAATTTGAAATATTTTCATGTCTTTGGATGCAGGTGTTACATCTTAAATGACAGAGAGCAGTTAGGTAAATTGGATCTGAGAAGTGATGAAGGAGTTCTTGTGGGTATGCATAAAACAACAAAGCATTTCGTATTTACAATATGAGAACTGAGGCAATCATGGAATCTGCAAACGTAGTATTTGATGATCTTGATGATTATGTAAAGTACTCACATGAGGAAAGCATAATCAGCTTCACAGATGATACAAAAAAGACAGATTCAGATAGCAACAATAAAAAGGATTCTGTTATGAAAGAGGAAACAGCTGCTGTTACACCCGACGTAACAGTAACATCTGACAACTCAGATTTGAACAAAAATTCAATTCGGAATGATGATGATAGAAAAGATCCACCCATATGGATTCAGAAGGCACATCCAACCAGCTCTATCATTGGAACACCAGATGGCATGATGAAAACCTGGAGCAAGGTAAGAAATCAGGTAAGGTTTGCTTGTTATGTTTCTTTAGTTGAACCAAAAAATGTAAAAGAAACTTTAAAAGAAGATGTGTGGATTCAAGCCATGCAAGATGAACTTAATCAGTTTAAAAGGAATGAAGTATGGGAATTAGTTCCTAGAACAGAAAATACAAACGTCATTGGAACTAAATGGATATTCAAAAATAAAACTAATGAAAGTGGTCAAGTAGTAAGAAATAAAGCTAGGCTAGTTGCAAAAGGTTACACACAAGTTGAAGGCATAGACTTTGATGAGACCTTTGCACCAGTAGCTAGACTTGAGTCAATCAGATTACTACTTGCAATTGCTTGTTTGCTTGATTTTAAATTGTACCAAATAGATGTTAAAACAGCATTTTTAAATGGCTATCTCAATGAAGAAGTTTTTGTTGAACAGCCTAAGGGATTTGAAAATCCTAAACATCCTGATTTTGTGTACAAATTACACAAAGCTTTGTATGGTTTGAAACAAGCTCCTAGAGCTTGGTATGAAAGGTTGACAAATTTTAAGATCAACAAAGGTTATAAAAGAGGCAGCAATGATACTATATTATTGTTGCACAAATAAATGTTGATGACATTGTTTTCGGATCAACTAACAAAAGCAAAACTAATGAGTTTGTTAAGTTGATGCAGGAAGAGTTTGACATGAGCATGGTGGGAGAGTTAAATTTCTTTCTTGGATTACAGGTTAAGCAAATGAATGATCAGATATTCATATCTCAATCAAAATATGCTAAAAATCTTGTAAAGAAATTTGGGCTTGAAAATGCAAAACCAATGAAAACTCCTATCAGTACTAACCTTAAACTTTCAAAAGACAATGCAGAAAAAGATGTTGATGCAAGTTTGTATAGAAGTATTATTGGCAGCCTGTTATACCTCACGACAAGCAGACCAGACTTGTGCTTTAGTGTAGGACTTTGTGTTAGATTTCAAGCAAATCCCAAAGAATCACATCTTGCAGCAGCTAAGAGAATCATCAAGTATGTATATGGAACACATGATTATGGAATATGATTTTCTAAAGATACAAATGATTATCTTACAAGGTTTAGTGATGCTGATTGGGCAGGAAATGCAGATGACAGAAAAAGTACCTCAGGAGATTGTTTTTATCTTGGTACTAACTTTGTTTCATGGCACAGCAAAAAGCAGAATTCTATTTCTTTATCTACTGCTGAAGCCGAATACATAGCAGCAGGGAGTTGTTGCACACAACTATTGTGGATGAAGCAAATGTTGAGTGATTATGGTATTGAACAAAAGCCTATAACTATGTTTTGTGATAATACTAGTGCTATAAATATTTTCAAAAATCCTGTTCAGCATTCTAGAACAAAACACATTGACATAAGATACCATTTTATAAGGGAACTAGTAGAGTCTAAGGTGATACACATTGAACACATCTCCACTGATAGACAATTGGCTGACTTGTTCACTAAGGCATTGGATACAACAAGATTTGAAAATTTAAGAAAAGCCATAGGCATCTGTTAGTTACATGAATGAATACTGCTTACTGTTATGTTAATTGTATCTGCAATATCATAAGTTTTCTTCTAATTAAGCATGTGTGAGCTGTGATACAAAAAATTATGTGAATAATTAAATACTGGTTTAAAAATGAAAAAAACAGAGAGAGCTACCAGTATATGATGTGTAAAAGCCATCCATTGAGAGTAACTTTATTGTATCTAGGAAATATGGTAAGGTCACCCACTCAAATGGAAAAGGGCTACCTCTATACATGTGTGAAAGCTACTGTATTATTTAGCAAATTCACATTGAGACTAACTTTTGTGTGTGTAAGAAGCATGCTCAAGTTGATCACTCAATTGGATTAAGTGATGAAATAATTAAAAGAAAATAAAACAGCTCTTGAATATGTTTTCTTAGAATGATTCATATGATATTCAGATATTGTTGTTATGTTATTTTTAACTGTGTTCTGTTACGTTTTTCATAACATACGATGCTCTTTGTGCTTATCTGAAATTTGATTTTCTTGTGTGTCTATATGTAAAAAATGCCATGTCAGCATTATTGAATTGAGGGGGAGAATTTTTAGTGGCGGAAATCCTAATTCTATTAGAATTCCTTATTCAAATTAGAATCAAATTTGAATTTTTGTCCATTAATGTCAGTTATGAAACGGTTTTGGAAATACAATTAATATTAAATTTTGTTAAAAACAAAATTGTTTTCAATATAGCCTAGTATATTACAAAATTGCTTAGGGCTTTTCCTGTTCATTCCATACTCCCACAACAGTTTCTTCATTGTTTCGCGTCTTGCTTCTCTCTTCCTGTTCTGAAAATTATTTTTGCAGACCAGTAACCCTAACCATGGCGACCGCAACTGGTTCGACAAAATCCACCAGTTCTTCATCTTCTCACAACGACTCTAGTTACAAAAAGAGTGAAAGTGTACCGTCATCTCTGACGCAACAAGCGCATGCAGAGATCGCTGTTGATCCCGCCATGAGTGAGGATGAGCAAGTTCCAGTGAAGAAGATAAAAGATAAAGTAAAGCCAAAGTACAATAAGTTTCTCACAGCCAACATCAAGCATAAGTTCGAAAAGTACACTTCACAAAGGAAGTTGCAGATGGAAAGGCCGGTAAAGCTTTCTGATTTCAACACCTATGGCCTGAGTGAGTTGCTTGAGTCTATATACTGGACTCGTATGGTAAACAACTTCCTACCCCCTGTGAAGTCTTTAATTCAGGAATTTTATGTCAATATCTCTACTGCCATTGATGATCCTAAAAGCTTTCATTATCACAAAGTTTATTGTAAAAGAAAGTTTGTGAAATTCTCTTCGAATGTCATAAACACTTTTCTGGATATTCCTATAGGTAGTTTGCATTCTTTAGATGAGGAATTTAACATGGCTGAAGTGATAAATAGAGTAATGCATAAGATAGCTCAGTTCAATTGGCTTCCCTCTTCCCATCAAAATCAAGTTCGGGAAGACAGAGTGAAATTTCTATATTGTTTAGGCACCAATCAACCAATTAACTTTGGTTTGTTAGCTTATAGATCAATTGTTTAGATTGGTTCATATCACTCTGATTATTGCTTACTGATGTATTACTGGTTCCTACTCAACAACCTACTGTTGAGTTACCCATAACAGAAACCAGTGCAAAAAGACGTAACAGGGAGATTCGAAGAATTGTAGCTGAAGTCACTGCCACCTCTTTTGACACAGCTGAAGAACAACCTCCCATTCGAAAGTCTCCAAGACTTCGTTAAGTGCTTTTGGCACTTGCACTGAAATCAAGGGGGAGATCAAGAGGAGTTTTTCTGATTTTTTTTTTTTTTGTGATCTTTTTATATCTGATATAACTATGGTTACTTACTTCTGTTTTGTTTATATTTTTTGTTCTCAAGTGATGTAAGTAAGTAGTAAGGGGGAGTAAGAAGAACTTCTTATGTTTGCTTTATGTGTGCATTTGTGGTTACTTCTATTTTGTTTATATTTTTTTGTTGCTTATTTCTCAAGGGATGTAAGTAAGTAGTAAGGGGGAGTAAGAAGAACTTCTTATGTTTGCTTTATGTGTGCATTCAAGATATCTTGATTTGATGAATGTTTTGCTTGGATGTTTTGCTCTGATCATGATCTGATTGCATTGATTGATATAATTGCTCTGATCATGAATTGATTAACGTTTGTTGCTTGATCAGTTTGACAAAGTCATTTTGATTACAGGATATACTTATTCTGACAGTGTTCTGTTATGAGTTTTGTAATAACTCACTGGTTAATTCTTTACACATGATAATTTCTATTTGCTATTTCATGATAGCTTATTGTTATGATTGACTTATCATATGTGATGTTCTCTGATCAGAAACAGTTTGGTGTTTTCATCACAAGTTGCCAAAAAAAGGGAGATTGTTGGTGTCAAAGTCTACTGCATATGCATGTGCCATGCACATGATGAGTTTTGATCAACTTGTGAAAAAACAAGAATATTATTTTTATTCCTATTTTAATATTTCTAGAATTATATTTTAGGAAGTATTTGATTTGTAATAAATATCTCTTTAGATTAGGATATAATATCTTGTATCCTAATTAGAATAGGAGAATATTTATTTGTCCTAATTCCTTTTGGAGTTTGTTTATAACACTTCCTATTTTATTTCTCCTAATCCTAATATGATTTTGATTAGAATTTTTACAGGATTTCTAGGAGATTTCGGTTAGACCTCTCACTATCTATATACAAAGCTATTCAGGCGGCTAAGAACGTGATTGAGAGATTAATGTGTTGGCTGTTTTGATTGTGAGAAAGTCTTGAGTTCGGCATTCCATGAATTCATAAAAGAGAGCTTCAACGTAAAAGGAATGTCTTCATTTATTTGATTCTTTGAGTCTTTTGATTCATGTATGAGTGGTAGAAATCATACATGAGTTGTTGATTGAGTCTGTGTAAGTTAGTAGACACTTGGGATAACTTGCGAGTTAAGTGTTTATGTAATTTTGTGTTAGACGTCATTGTTATGTGTAACTTAACAGTGTATTGTTAAGTTATCTGTGACAGAGAGTGGGCAGTGTCACTAGAGTTTAAGATCTTGGCGGGATTTTGTTTGTCAAAGATTAGGTCAGTGTGTGAGAGTGATTCAGCACTGTAAAAGATCCTAAAGATTGTACAAACAAGAACTTAGTGAATTGCAGCTCTATAGCTGTCTGTGGACGTAGGTTTTATAATCGAACCACGTAAAAATCCTGCTGTGTCGATTTATATTACAGTTTACTGTTATATTTCTTATAATTGCATACCTCCAGAGCTATCACTATTAACACTATATTATACAACTCTGATTTGATGGTTCTCCCCGGGTTGGAGATAAAAGAGAAGATATATGGAGGGTTTCCAAGCTGGAGAGATTTTTGCAGAGTTAATAATAATTAACTATTGATATGGTTCGGTAATTGGTGAAATAATAAAAAAGTACGATAAATCCTAACCATGCAATTTTGTAGTAGTCACATTTCACAAGATTCTCAAAAGTAAGGGAAAATATAGTAGACCAAATCCTTACTTTTAAGTGTCTATATATATATCACTTTACTTGCTTTCTCCTCCTAGTAACTGAGGGGATTAGAGAAAAGCTTCCATTCATTTGTTTTATTTTGTTTACCTTTTTAGTCAGACATTCACCCTTCTGTCACCCATTCAAACATAATCTTATGATCCATT
Organism: Boswellia sacra; assembly: GCA_013180625.2. Classification (NCBI taxonomy): domain Eukaryota; kingdom Viridiplantae; phylum Streptophyta; class Magnoliopsida; order Sapindales; family Burseraceae; genus Boswellia; species Boswellia sacra. The sequence continues at coordinate 92,149 of SNVD02011676.1, forward strand.
CATTTTTGTCTTCACTTAGGAAGAGTTATAATTAATTACTTTTTATTCTTTTGATTAATATTGTGGGCTCTCTGTTAGAGTTGTGGTTGCTACTTGATCGAGTCTATCATAAAAAATTAATCATTTCTATCTAATTAAGTACATAGAAGGATTAGATGGGAATCTTTCTCATAGGACCACTACAAGTTTCAATAATATACGTATCTAGCACTACATTTAATTTAGCGACGTCCAACATTTTTCCAAGGAAAAAAAAAAAGGTAGATTCATATATCATACAACTAGAATTCATTCCATCCAATTCTATTAGATTTAATTTACTTGCAAAGATCATCATCTTTCAATTTACAATGAAGAGTAAGATTTGATCTTGTTGGTATATCATTTCTGACCTAAATATGAACCGTATCTTCCTTGAATTTAAATGCGTCACACATAGCTAAGAGCAGATCGAACAAGCAAAATTAACAGTAAAAAAAAAAAAAAAAAAAAAAGGAAACTCAAAGAGCTCATATTCAACTGGTTTGGTGTGCGGTGATGGAAGATTAACTACGATGTAATATAGTGTATGTAGCAGAAAAGAATGTCCTGAGTAATATTTACACATGTTTTCATATATATAGCTGCCATCATAATTAGCATCTAGTGGTTATAAGTGGCTAGAAATTAGTTAGTAAATATTAATTATAGTACCTTTTTTCCTTTGCTAAAATAAGGTAATCCCATTTTTAAGGATATTATAGTATTCACAATCATCCCGAATTTTAAAATAACTAACAGCATGGAACAATATAAATTTTTCTATCACAAACACTAATGTAGATTAAAAAAAAGGATAGAAATGTTGAAAAATTAGGAAAAAATTGTTTGGGAAAAAAGTATGTATTTATTATGTAATTTTTTATTTACTTCATTTTGTTTAATTTGTTTTCCAAAGTTTAAAACAAGGTTTGAGCTTAGGAAATTTGGTAATGTTAATGCTATTAGCTTCTCTATTGGAATAATTTTCCTATTAAGAGTAGGATTATTTTAGTGCAAATAAAAGCTACACAAACTAGATTTTGATGAGGGTTGTGTTCCTCATTCAACAAAAAAAAAATTTCCTAATAATAATCAAAATCCTAATTTTTTATTAACAGGCAAAATCTCTGCCTTTAATTAATTTATTTGTTATCTTGGGCTCAAAACCTTAAAATCATATGTAAGTCCCTAATTTTATTACAAAAGTATCATATTTTTTATTTTGTAGCAAGGTTGTTTTCATTTGAATTGTTGAGAGAATCGTGTTAGATCCTTTTCTATTTTTATTACTCTCAAGGATAAATCCATGATAATGAAGAACTTTAATCTGGTTGTCATGGAAGATTCAATTTCAGTATTCCCAAAATCGATGTAAGTTAGCTGGTATTTGAAAAATCAATGGATTTGTGTTAGCCTATTCCATTCTCTGATGCGTTAATTGATAATCGAGCCTATTTTTATGCCTCTTCGTGGTGGTAAAGGAAAATTTAAATAAAAAAAGGAGAGGAAGGAAATATAAAGAAATATTCAAGTTTGTGCTTGTTGAAGAAAAGAATAGCGTACGAAAAGAAAAAAGACTTTAAAAACTAAAAGAAAAATTCTTTGAGAATTTATTGTGTGACTTATCTTGGGTAAACATATTTTGAAAATTATTTTGTCCATCGGGATGAGATATGCATATTTGTTGAGTCGCTAATTTTCAATTAAAAAAATTATGGTTGAAGAATATTTAATTGAAGGAAAACATTGTTTTGACATAACTGTTGATGATTATGAAGGAAGATCTTTTGCTGACAACTTCATTGAAGATGATTATGACTGCCAACATGAACTTCTTAAATTGATGCTCGGTGAACTTTTGAACGCTTCTGGGGTGATTGGATAGAATATTTAATTTAATATTTGATCCAAATTATCACTTTTGATATGATAGTTTTAGTTAATATTTATTTCAATCACTTAATATTTTTTAAATTTAAACATTTTTTAAGATTTAATTTATATTATTTAATAAGATATTTATTTACTCTCTTAAATACCACTAAAAAAAAATGGTAAGGAAATATTTTACTTTTAATATCATTTTTTTATCCTTGTTAAATATGAAATGTTTATAGTATATTTATTACAATCCTTTAAAAATTAAATAGTTAATAAAAATAAACAAAAATTTTTTATTTAAATAATTAATATTATATTTCTTACAAAGCTTTAAAAAATAAATATTTAATAAAAATTATTTTTCATTTAAATAGTTAATATTATATTTGTTACAATCCTTTAAAAATTAAAAATTAAATATTTAGTAAACTAAAGTAAAATTATAAATAACTATAAATTTAATATTTATTCATTCTATTTTAATTAATAAATTTATTTTTAATTTCTAATTAATTATATTAACTAAACTATGTTAATAAAAATAACAAAAAAAATAAGTAATAGATAAACCGATCAAAACTATAATTATTAAAATTATTCATTGTAGCAAGACAAGACCATAAAAAATTAATTATAAGCTTGAAATGATTGATTAGCAATTTGGTCCCAAAGTTGGTGCATAAAAGCTTGCTCTGGCGCTCTATTGGATTAACTTGTGGTTGATATTTGATTTTGATATGCTTTCTCATCCCATCCCTATTATAAGAAATAATATTGTTAAAATGAAACACAATAGCATTAGTTTGAATGTAAACACAATGACACACACAACACTTGACCACAATGCTAACTAATGAGAAAGCAATCAAGTGCCAAAAAATGATTTCACCAACTTTACAGCAACATAACCAACTATAAAATTAACTAACTAAAACAAGCTCAATTAGTTCAAATGTAAACATCATACTCATATCCATCTCAATTAAGCAAATTCTATATAGTTTAACTAACTAAAACAAGCTCCATTAGTTCAAATGTAAACATCCATACTTGGAAAAATTAACTAAGCAAATTTAAACCATCCAAACAAAAATAATAATAACAACTCTTTCATTTAAACTGAACTAAACAAAGCCACTAAATCCTTGGCAAGCTACGAATCCATGCAAGTCTTGCTTGGTTAGTTTTAAAGTTCAACCACAACACTCGAAACTCTTTCCTCATGCATAATTTATTAGCAGCCACATAGAATAATCGGTCCTCATATGGTAGTAGTGTTTCTAAAATTGTCAACACTGTTTCACCAATTCTTCTACACTATTATTCTCCAAAATATGTAATAACTTATTTACTTGCTTTTGAGCTTGATCCACTCTACTTTTCTTTTTCTTTCTCCCACTATCTTCTTTCTCATAAGCAGATGAGTCATTTTGATTATTGAAGCTCAAATGTGGCACATTTGATAAAGCATCATCTTCCTACGCATTAGTTGAAGTTTCAGAAGTCTTTGAATTTGAATGAAAGGATGATGGGTTTTCCTTTTCCAAACCAAGACTTCCTTCCATACCAGTACTCCAACTATGATTTCTAGTGGCTAATACGCCTCCAAATAAAGCCTCTAACTCCTCAAGATTTGCTAAGGGCCTATATCAAAATTGTTTAGCTTCAGGATATTTTTGTTTAAAAAAAAAGACACTAATTAGTCATATGTAATTAAACAAATAAGAGATTTTTTAAAAAAGAAAAAGAAAAAAAAAGATTTTTGCCTATAAGTTATCTTCCCATCTCTCATTAGGCCATCAATAGCTCGAGTCATGTAATTATAGCTATGTGCTGTAATGGTAGTCAATTTAACCCAAATAGAATATTGTTTTTTCATGTAATCTCAACCATTTTTTAGTTGCTTTTGGCTAAGAGTTTTTCTCATTAACTTTTTCAACTCTTCTCCATTTTGATTCCATGCACATGACTTCAATGAAGCTCTAGATCTATATCTATTATTCACCTCTTGGATACAAAGATCAATGAATTGTTTTCTTTGAATTGGATCAGTCCAATTAGCCTTATGATTCTCAAAATTTTGAGACATTTATATATTAAAAGAATTTAAATTAAAAATTAGAAAAGATATAGAATGAAAGAAATACGGTATAGAAACACTTTAAATTAACTCAAATGTATAGAAACTGAATATTGACACTTTAAACAATTTCCAAACAAGGTTTCTTCCAAACTGAATATTAAAGAATTGAAATAAAAGAAGCACATTCAAATGAATAATAAATAGGTGGGATAAATTTCGTTCTAATTCTAATTCAATTAATTAGTTAAAAAAAATCAATCAAACATGAGTGCTCCGAAGTTGGAACTATGAACGGTGCTTTCATCTCGCCAGAGCGTTTACAACCACGATATTGTATCAAAGCCTCTTTCGAGACTTAAGAGAACACAAGAGAGCCATCGACAAGTCTGGAGAATTAAGTACACCTAATTATTCAATTGAGAATGAATGGGGGTAATCTGATCCCTTGCTTCAGGACCTAAACTACTATCATTCCTTCAGAGATGGGTTTGAGAAGTTAGGTACGAGTCATTCGACCTGCCCAGGTCAAAATCTGACCTCCACTAGGAAATACCAAATAATAACATCTCCTGCCATTAGTTAGTCCACTTAGTGTTGTTCATTTTATGCATACATTTTTCATTTTATCTTCTTTAAGACATGTAAGGTGATTTCATTCATAGCAGTTGTATATTCATACATAGAAATAGGGAGGAGAATATATTATATTTCCATCATACATGGGGGAAAGGGAAGAGGATTACGACAATTGTTATTCAACAATAAAGTAAATCTACTTTAACACTTCAAATACAAAATTCATTCATTTATACAATTGAAACATTCAACAATAGAAAGCATATTCATGCATGTCAAAACATTCAATTCGAGACTGGATAAATAGTGAATTTGTCACCATCACATGAGAGTCTATTCAATACTTATGAAGCCTCTTTCATGGCATTATTCACACATTCGTTCAATTATTCTAATTATGGTATATTCATACATTCATTCGTATTAATCAAGCAAAATTCAATATTAAGCCATAATCTATAATCATAGCACTCTAGCCTAGATTTGATAATTCTATTATTGAATTCTAGCATATTGCTCTAGCATAATTCATATTAATTCATAATTTTAGGGCATTTCTAGCCTAAACATAGTTATCATGGCATTTCTAGTCTAAATCAAACAAGGGTATTCTAGCCTAATCAAAACAATCAAGGGGCAATATTATAATTCTTACTTATTCTATGCTCTTTCCTAGCATGCTTCAAAGTAATTATAAGTCTTCCTAGCATGGTTCTAATCATGTGCTCCTAATCATAATTCCAAGCATGTGCTCCTAAACATGATTTTAAGCATTCGCAAAGAAAATTACATTCCTAAATATGTTTCTAATAAAAAAGGGATAACAGACTTACCTCGACATGCTTATCTATGTCACAAAACAAATAAGGATTAGAATAATTCATAATAACCCTAGACATGCTTATAAGCATAAAATTAAACTATAGGCATGTTTATTCTAAGCCAGGAAAGTAAATAAGAAAATAAAGGGGAGAAAAGAGGAATGCTCTCAAGACATAACCTTTCCAAGTTTAAAGTAATATAACGCCTGAAAACTTTATACTAGAAAAAACTTCTCAGATTCTCGAACATGTATTCAAGAGGGCGAAGAGATGATTATATTTGATAATCAGTGTACCTTGAAAAGTGAGTCAAAAGGGGTTTATACAGGTAAGGGCTGAATTTGAAAAAGGAAGTAAAGAAACAAAAAAGGAAGGTCAGAATCGAATTTTTTCAAAATTAGGGGACCAACAGTCGGGTGGCTGTTGGCAAACTGTCGGGCAGCTGTTAGATAGCCAAGCAACTATCACTTAACAGTCGGGTGGTTGTTTGACAGCCGGCCGGCTGTTCTCTCTCCTGCTCTTCCATTTTGGCCCTTTGTAGTGTAGTCCCTTCAACCTTTGTCTATATGATCGCGTATAACTGTTCAAGTTCAACTTTGATTTTGCAATCTGTAAATTTTTATGAAAATTAGGCATTCGTGGCTTCGCAACGGTATATGATCATCATGGGATTCCTCCTAGATTAATTTATGTGATTTTTTGAAGTCACATATCATTTTTTGAGACCTTTCATCATTCCCTTCTCATCTTTTCTTTCTCAGCTTTCAAGGGTATTTTGGTTATTTTCATTGCTCGACATTCATCTTCATTTTGCCATCTAGCCTCAAAAATTCAGTGTCTACAGGACCATATGTAGACTAAACAAGATATCAAGTGAGCCCCACCCAGTCATACTTTTGTTAATTTTCTACTTCAATAGTGTAGCAATGGCAGTGAAGATCATATATCACAAAAGACTTCCCATAACATTCAATATTTTTAGGTACAATTACTTACAAGCCATTTGAAAACACAAAAGAATAATCTTAATTTTCCATTTATTATTTCTCATTGACGCAAAACTTGATCGTAATTCATGAAAGCACAGAAAAAAAATCAAAGAAGAAACAATTGAAAATTCCAACTCAGTAGAAGATTCAGATTTTCTAGTTATGTATTTCTTGAAATTGAACAATAAAGCAAAGTAAAGCAAAACAACTAAGCGAAGGATGATGATTGCCATACAATATTTTTCAGAGATTGACTGAAATAAAAATTCAACAATCCCAACCACCAAAGACAAAGAGCCTGCACAAGCTGGTTCCTACAAATAGAAAATTAGCAATCGAAATGCTATTTATTTCTATTATTAATTCCTGAATTTAATTATTTAATAATCAGACATAGCAAATGATATCCATGATAGAGCCACTCTAGCAATTAATGATGCAGTTCCCCAACCTTAAAAAACAAAACATATATTTTTGAAAGGAAATGCCAAAGATTCAATTTTTGCCCATTGTAGAAGTAATTTCCTTTGAATCTGTTTTACTTTTCACAACAACTTTTGTTTTCTTTCCCTTTTAAAGATGTATCATTTTCAAGTTGATGCCAACTAATAGTGAAAAGACAAAAATATTTATCAAGACACATAATTTATTATTCAACAATTTGTTCTAAGTTTGGGACAAAACTGTTGAAGTGAATTTAAGACTAAATGATGTTAAAGGAAATTGGTCTTAAATCATAAACTACTATGTTACATTAACTACCGAGAGCCAGAATCTTAGAAATCTAGAGCATGTCATCATGCCTTTTGGAGCAATAAAGGTAAGGCATAGGGGAATAGAATCTATCACATAAGCTGCTAGCTTAGAGGTTTTGGTTTGGCAATTTTCTTATTAAAAAATAATTACTTCCTAAAAGCTAATGACCGAAATTTCTATATTCTAATAGACTACTTTACAAAGCTAAATAGCCGTAGGATCACAATCCAATAAACTGAACCAACTAAAGAACTACAAGTAGAAAAGCTCAACGAATAAGTAAAATTGAAGTTTAAAAGAACCAAATCTTTCTCTGAAATTTTTCTCAACCCTAATATGCAAATCCAATCTAAGATAACAAATAAAATAGTGTCCTTTTGCCACAAGTGGTGGAGAATTTATTAAGAAATAGATTAGATAATGAAGGGGGATGTTGAGTCTCTTGTTGTGAAGCATAAAATAATCCAACTTGACGAAATGTGGAAATATGAAACAACAGAAGTCCAAAATGAATCTATAAACTAATTTTCAATGAATTGATGGCAAACTGAATGTGCAGAATACTGTCAATTAAGATTCAGCCCATGAGTTGTCAATTTTATTACCAAACACATGAGTTCAAATCCCAGCCAGCCAATCACATTGGTGGAAACATCGAGTACACAATTCACCAATACAATTAATACATTGTTTCTTCCAATTAATTAATCAATAAGCAAAGAAGGACTGCACACACACACATATATAATTAATTAATTGGACAGTGTAAACAACTTCATTATCTTGCTTGGTACACATGATTATGCCTCTAATGATTACAATATGGAGTCAGTCTAAAAAGCCCACGGTTGGCTTGATTGAAATTCACTTATAAACCAATCAAAAGCAAAAGTGCAAGCTCAAGTGTTCTCTGATAATAAAATTGCATCCATTTTAATAAGCTGACCTACATCTTCAGTCCTCCATTCAAAAATAATAATAATAATAAGAAAACAAGAGAACTCACAATCGAATAAAGGCTTCTTTGATCCAAAATTGATACAATTTCACTAACTCAGTTAATACAAACTAAAATGCATGGAAGAAATCACCAAACGAAAAATTGAAAGCAGTGAAATAACGAAATTTCGAAAATGAAATCAGCTACAGAGTCGATAACAAAACCGGAAGTGAAACAAACAAATAACAATTAAATACTTTAAAAAGAAACAACGCCAAAAAATAGACATGACTTACTTGTGTAGGCCGCCTGAAAATAGACATGTCTTACCTATGTAGGCCAACGAAGAATTACTATCGATGCCAAAAGTGAACGAAATAGCCAGATTTTGAGAGGGTTCACAGAGGGAGAGGGGATGGTGGCTGAGGATGGTAGCTAGATCAAAGAGAGACTGAAGACAAATTATAATTGTTTTTATATATAAGGGTAATTAAGGTATTTGACTATATTCATATGTTTTAGATTAAAAAAAAGTCGTATTTTTTCACTTTTTTATACGGACATGTCTGAAAACAAGTGATTAGAGCCCAAAACAAATGGGCCAAAATGTTTTAACCTCTGAATTCTATTCAGATTCAGACTTTAGAGTCTAAAACAAACAGGCCCTTAATCCTACAAGATAGATATATATACTTCTCTAAGGTTACACTACTAACACCGTCCGTGAATTTTAGTTTGTAGACATATTAGAATTTATAATGTCCATAATAAAAATCATAATATCCTTAATGATAAAGTGGCATGTTTCATGAAAATCAGCAAACATCCATAGTTTCGTTGCCTTCAAAGGAAAAGATCAAGAAGTATTTATTAGGGGAGTTGAAACTTTAAGCTTTTCGTCCTGTAGATATCATTCTTCATTAGTTAAATCTAATTAAATAATGTAAAAGATTATCAAAAAAAGTAAACAAATAAATAGTTGCACAGTTGACAAAATAAACATTTTAGGCACATATATTTCTTAATTTTAATAACCTACAAAGTTAAGCTTACAACATATATATATATAATTTATGTGTTGAATTTCATCGATCATTGCGGCCATTTCTTATAACGCAAATAAAAATGATGAGAGAAATAAGTTTATGATAGTTAAAAGCGTTTTTATGCTAACGTAAGGTTTATAAGTCATTTGTGAGCTTATCTCACTATAATAATTACTTTCAATACTACATTAATTGACTACCTGCATCGTACATTAAATGTAAACATATTTCCCCATCTCTTCACACTTCTCCTGAAGGCCTTCAGTTCGTACTAGATATTATGGCACTCTACTGCTTCTAATTATTTATTCCAGCTACAACAAACATCATATTTCTTTTTTATTCAACAAAGATGGCCCCTCCGCTCAAATCCTCCAAATACAGGTTTTGCACTCATGAGCATCCCTCTCACACCCCGTACCTTGAAGGTATGGAATATGACTCTAACGTCCATACATATCAACAAAAAGGAAATACTAAAAATATTTTTCACTAATTATTAATCATCGGGTAATGTTACATGCACTAAAGACCAATAAGAATAAAAAACAATTATCCACACATAAAAATTGGGGTTATACAGCGCATCAAGGATTGCCAAGGAAACTCTGTTGTCGCTATACCAAAAGTCCTCCTACATCTTATAACCTAACACTCACTTGAGGTATACAACAGATTAGTGAGTATAAAACTCAGTAAATAGCTAAACATAAGCAACAATAATACATTGTGCAGAGAAACTAGTGAGAAACCATGACATTCAATTCCTTCCTTGATTCACAATATCTGATTCACTCCCTCTTAAGCTAAACAAGTAATTACAACCACTGAGGGTCACGCTCCTATGCAGGGTACTCGGTGCGACTGCGCCAGGTTTCTGTCTTAAGCACATATTCAACAAAAAGCATCACACTCCGATGCCAACTTTTTGCCTGAACCAAAAGTGCCATACATGCTATGCGCCAGTGCGATATTTCTGTCTAGAATTTTTAAGTCAGCAAAGGGTCTACTCCTGCGCACCTTACATGGCTCTCTGGCGCCAATTCTCTACTTACCCACTACACTTAATCCATTCACTTTATGCACATTACACAAGTGTTGTATTTAGCATATTTTCAAACACATTTAGAACACACTTTAAACACATTGGAGTGTATCTTAAGGACACTATAACTATAATTTTCATTCGTAGCCATTTTCTTAGCTCATATATCTCAAAAGTTTGCATTACCTATCTTACACACTTTTGAACAGTGCATCTCAAGCACATGATGCACATCTTAAGCCCTCTTGATACACATGTTTAGAATATTTAAGGCACACATCCTAAGGACATTATACAATCATTCATGGTAGGACTTTCATATAACACAATTTACAACATGTCATCCGTTATGTATCGCCGTTAATGACATATATTATTAAAACCCATTTTTTGGGATATACCATTCGCTACGTATCGTTGTCGATGGTATATTCGGTGGTCATTCGTCACCTGTTACGTATCTCCATCAGAGACATAACATGTATAAGTGCGGCAACTAGTCACCTGTTACGTATCGCCGTTAGTGACATACATGTATAAATATGACCACTAGTCACTCGTTACGTATCGCTGTCGGTGACACTTTTTTCACCAAATATTCTCAAGGGATGTACAATCCGTTACACATTCATGGAATCGATTATTCATGTGGGGTTGGGCAGGTGTTATGGTTATGGAATTCTCTAGGAACTCATTTTCTTCTCCTTAGCTCCAGCATTGCTTATCATATCATCATCAGATATAATTTTGCCATATAATTTTAGTTCTGCAATAACAGTGTAAAGGGCATAATTATAATCAGAGACTGATTTGAAATCCTGGAATCTTAGTTGATCAAAACACGTTTGGCCATAGGGAGAAATACGTCCATTTTGTGGTCAAATCTTTCCTTCAAGCTTTTCCAGAACACTATTGGGTCATTTTCAATAGTCTAATGGATTTTCAAGTCCTCACACTGGTGGTGCCGCATGAAATTCATTGTTTTTACTTTTTTTGTGGAGTTGCCTGGTTACCTTCCACTATAGTATGTTCTAAATTTTTTGCACACAAATGTGATTAATATTTGTGGCCTACATCAGTTACCCTTTTATTTCTAGGGTTAAAGCAACAAATTCTAGGCTTTTCAAGTTGAGCATTTTGGTGAAACTTTTGGTTCACTTAATAAGAACTTCAGGTTCTTTTATTTGCCTATGTAAACTTCAGGTTTGCAATGATTACTTTGAGATAATATAAAATAAATGAAGTAAATGGAGGAGAAACAATATAACTAGAATAAAATAAAGTGCAATATATAAAGTATTATTATTTTCTGATATAAAGGATCTAAATTAATGACAACCATAGAGCATACTACCAATAATACATTCTCGAATAATTTGGACTTAACAGAAAAGTAGAAAATATACTTATAGTTCGTGAAATAAATAACCTGAAATAAATATACTAAATAAAGTATAACAAAATTTAAGGAAGAAACTGCAAGAATATAAAGTGTAATAAAGATAGTATAACAAAATTGAAGGAAGAAACTGCAAGAATATAAAGTGTAACAAAGATTAAAAGGGAAAATTGCAAGAAATCAAAATAGGCTAATTGTATGGACAGAGGTAGAGGGAATGAGTGTTTATAGCTTTTTTCTCTCAATTTGACACAAAATCAATCAAGCCCAAAAGCTTGTATTTGTAGCATTCTACCGCAGTTAACATCTAAGAAAAACTTAGGTGATGTTTATTTTCTTCCATTTATCACTTAACACTTAAAGTGTTTAGATCTAAATCTTAAAATTTTTATTTTTTTTTTCCATTTAGCATTTATTTTAAGTGATAAATCACTTAATTGAAAAAATAAAAATTTATCACTTTGTCTAATCACTATTGTCTAAATGAGGTGTTAAAAATTTTATGCCATAAATATCCTTATATATTAAAATAATATAAAGTTTATCCAATTTTCTAATCATTATTGTCTAAATGAGGTGTTAAAAATTTTATTCCATAAATATCCCTACATATTAAAATGATATAAATTTTATCAAATTTTTTTATGAATATTATTTTAATTTATTAAAAGGTACAATTTTGATATATTTGTGATTGTTTTAGTATTTATTATCAAATTGTTATATTATTTATTTCTATATTTATAATTGTCATATTAAAATATGATAATTATAAATATAATATCTTATTGTGATATACTTATTCATGAAGTTGACGACCAAAATGGAAAATACTTTAATTAATAGGATTATTCTTCTATGATTCAAAATATGATCCTCAAAATGTAATGGATAAAATACTACTCTTACAATTTTTTTTATAGAAATTGATATCGCTTAAACTTGATCTAATTAGAGGAATGAATTTTAAAAATTGATAATATTAATGATACAATAGTGATACAATAATATCATATGAGTTTATATAATATAATATCAACTATTTAAATGAAAAAGAATTTTTATTTAATTTTAGTTAATAATTATTTTTTAAAGGTTGTAAGAAATATAATATTAATTATTTAAATAAAAAAATTTTAATTTAATTTTATTAACTATTTAATTTTTAAATGATTGTATAAATATAACTATAAACATTTTATATTTTAACAAGGGTAAAAAAGTCACATTAAAGGTAAAATATTCTCTTTTTATTTTTTAAATGGTATATAAAAAATAAATAAATATCTTATTAGGTGATGTAAATTAAATTTTAAAAAGTGTTTAGATCTTAAAAGTGTCAAGTGATCGAAATAAATATGATCTTAATTGGTGTGATGGCAGGTGGTATGAACCAGTAAGGAGGTGGCACCGTGAGATGTGAGGGTAATTACTGTCTTGTGCATGTGTTAAAATGGTAGGCTAGCCAAAGCTATTTACAACAAATACCTCTTTTTGAGTGTCCGAGAGTACAGACGGTTGATGAACAAGCATTATGTCACGTTCTCATCTCTGGTCGTTCTCGTTTATGATAAGAAACGTTAGCCACAAATATTACAAACAAAAAATGACGGCAAAATTAACTGATATATATATTTTTTTAAACGGCTATAAGTTTATAAATTCTCATAAATCGTCTATTTAATGAAGGGAGAGGGTAACAATCACAGTCACCTTGCACAGCAGCTACAGCTACTAAAGCAGCGCAATTATTTTGTCAAAGTCAATAAAGTGAAAAGGCGAAAGCTTCTGCCTGTAAACACATAGTAAAGTGCATAAGTTATCTCAGATCTAAATGGAGAAGCAAGAAACTTCATGAAGGCTTTCGTATAATCAAATCATAGATCTGTCGACTGATCTTCAGTTTTGGGTTTGGAAATCTGTGTATCTGGGGCTGGCTTTCTGATCTAAAGACTCCTATTATCAGTACAAGTGGATGGCTTCTTCTTCTTGCTCTTCATCTTCCACTAATCCTCCAGTGAAGTATGATGTTTTCCTCAGTTTTAGAGATGAGTACACCCAGCATAATTTTACTAGCCATCTACATGCAGCTTTGTGCCGGAGAAGTATTCAAGTTTTCACTGATAACGAGCCTAACAGAGGAGATGGAATTTCTACATCTCTTTTAAATGCAATTGAAATATCGAAGATTTCAGTAATTATTTTCCCAAAAGACTATGGCTCTTCAAAATGTTGCCTTGAAGAACTTGTAAAAATCCTTGATTGCAAGAAGATGTATGGTCAGATAGTAATACCAATCTTCTATTACGTAGATCCGTCAAATGTAAGGTATCAAACTGGGACTTTTGGGGATGGATTTGCTAAGCTTGAAGAACGTTTTAGGGAGAGGTTAGAGACGCTGCAGAGATGGAAGATTGCTTTGACGAAAGCAGCCAATCTCTCTGGCTGGCCTACAAATGACCAAACGTAAGTGTTAATTATTTTAATAACTTTTTTTAATAGTTTTTTTTTTCTTTTGTTTAAAGTTCCTCGAAAGTTAGATTGGTTTTTATTAAAAGGAGAACTGATAATAAATAATAATCCAACAAGATCTTTAGACCGAATTTCTGTCTGATGGAAGGGGATCTAATTAATATTTGTAACATTATTTACCACATTATTGATCTAGTTCGAAATAGGAAGTATTAACTCAGCTATTGGAATTAATTTATTTGTGTCTTTGTGTCTTTCTGTTTTATTGATGTTAACTCTTTCTTTTTCTTTTTCTCTTTTCTCTTTTATTATTTTTGGCTCATATTAGGCCTGAAGCTGTATTTATAGAGGAAATTGTCAAGGATATTTTGAAGAGACTAAATGAAATGTCTACAAGTGATAATAAGGACTTGGTTGGAGCAGAATTTACCATTCAAAAAGTTGAGTCTTTGTTGCGTATTGGTTCAAGTGGTGTTTGTGTTGTAGGAATTTGGGGTATTGGTGGTGTAGGTAAGACAACTATTAGTCGTGCTGTGTTCGACAAACATTTGAACCAATTTGAAGGTTTTTACTTTGCTGAAAATGTTAGGGAAGAATCAGAGAAAAGCGACGGACTGACTTACTTGAGATGTGAGCTTCTTTCTACCATATTAGGAGATAGACATCCCAACATAGGACACTTCTTAACAAAAGAAAGGCTTGGTCGTAAGAAGGTCTTCATTGTTTTTGATGATGTGACTTCTTTTCAGCAAATAAAAAAGTTGATTGAAAATCCCAAATGTTTGGGTTCAGGAAGTAGAATAATTATAACAACAAGAGATAAACAAGTGCTTCAGAATATTGGTGTAGATCACATATATGAGCTTAAGGGATTATTTGACCAAGAAGCTCTTCAACTTTTCAGCCATTTTGCTTTTAAACAAAATTTTCCAGCTGAAGATTATATAGAGCTATCACACAACATAGTTACATATGTTAAAGGCATTCCACTAGCTCTTAAAGTTTTAGGTTCCTTTCTGTTTAGAAGGACCAAAGAGGAATGGGAAAGTGCATTGAATAAATTAGAAGTAACTCCTCATAAGGATATCCAAAAGGTGTTAAAGATAAGTTATGATGGGCTAGATGATGAAGAGAAGAATATATTTTTAGATATCGCATGTTTCTTTAAGGGGGAGGATAGAGATCTTGTAATCGGTATTATGGATGAATGTGGCTTTTCCACTGAAATTGGATTAAGTGTTCTCATCGACAAGTTTTTGATAACTATATCAAACAACAAGATAAAAATGCATGATTTACTTCAAGAAATGGGCAAGGAAATTGTTCGACAAGAATCCATTAGAGATCCTGGCAAACGTAGTTGATTGGTTCATCCTAAGGATATTTGTCATGTATTGACAAAGAATGTGGTAAGCCAAAGGCATTTAAGCAATTTTCATCCTTCTTTATGTATATGACTTATAGTTAAACATTAGCATGAAGAGTATTGTTTTTACTTTTCCTTATGTATTAGCTTAATTTGGCCGCCACAAAATGTATATGTGATAATCTGCCAAATTTTTAAAAAATTAATATTTCAGAGATTTTGGCGTCTAAACATCTAATGTGATTTTTTTAATACATTTGTGATACTAACTTATCATCTTTTTATTTTAGGGGACTGAAGCAATTGAAGGCATATGCTTGGACATGTCTAAAGTCAGGGAGATATCCTTAAATCCTCATGCTTTTGAAAAGATGCACAACTTGAGATTCCTCAAATTCTATAGCTCACACTTTGGAGAGAATATGAACAAGGTGCACGGTTTCCAAGGCCTTAAAGCTATGTTCACTCAACTAAGGTACCTTTTTTGGCACAGTTACCCTTTGAAATCATTGCCTTCAATTTTTAGTCCAGAGAGTCTTGTTGCACTTGACATGCCTCGAAGCAATGTTGAACAACTTTGGGCTGGCGTTCAGGTATATAATGTTACATTCAAAATTAATTTGTTTGTTGTAAATTAAAAAGTGTCAGACATATATATGCTCATTTCTATTGGTTATTTCTTTTCATTTACAGAATGTTGTTAGTTTAAAACATATTAACCTCAATCACTCCAAGCATTTAATCAAAAGCCCAGACCTCTCATTGGCCAAAAATCTGGAGATTTTGAATTTAGAAGGCTGCACAAGTATGATGGAGACCCATACATCTCTTCAATATCTCAATAAGCTTGCAGTCTTAAATCTAAGATACTGCAAAAGTCTCTGCAATATTCCATCTGGAATTTATTCAGAATCTTTAAGAAAAGTTATTCTCTCTGGTTGCTCGAATCTGAACACCGTCCCAAAGATCTCATGTAATATAGAAGAATTATATTTAGATGGAACTGCAATTGAAGAATTGCCATCGTCAATTGATAATCTATCTAAACTGGTAACTCTGAACCTTCACACATGTTCAAGGCTTAAGAGTCTTCCTAGCAACATTGGTAAGTTGAAATCTTTACAATATCTTTATCTCACTTGTTGCTCAAATCTTGAGGCGGTTCCAGAGTTCTCATGTAGTCTAAAAGAGTTATATTTGGATGGATCAGGAATAACAGAATTGCCCTCATCAATTGAGTATCTATCCAGACTAAAAACATTGAATCTTCTCAATTGTTCAAGGCTTGAGAATCTTCCAACCCTTTGTAAGTTGAGTTCTCTTGTATTCCTTAAGCTCTCCGGTTGCTCAAATCTCAAGAAGATTCCAAATCTCCCATGTAATATCGAGAATTGATATTTAGGTGGAACTGCAATACAAGAATTGTCCACATCAATTGAGTGTCTATCAAAACTGGTGACTTTGGATCTCCAAAATTGTTCAAGGCTTGAGAGCCTTCCAAGCAGCATTGGTAAGCTGAAATCTCTTAAATATCTTCATCTTTCTGGCTGTTCGAAACTTGAGAGATTGCCTGACAACATAGGAAATTTGGAAGCTTTGAACCACCTTGAAGCTAAAGGTATTGCTATAAGCGAAGTACCATCTTCTATTGTATATTTGAACAACCTTCGTCTATTATCTTTTGAGGGATGTAAGGTTCAGGAGCAGGGGAGTATTCTATTGCTTCCTTTGTCAGGTTTGCGAAGTCTGACACATCTAAATCTATCTGGTTGCAGTGTCACTGAGTTGCCTAGCAGTCTAGGCCATTTAACCTCACTAAGAGATTTATATCTAGGAAGCAACAATTTCGAAAGCATACCAGCGGGTATCATTAACCTTTCTAAATTGTCTTGGCTTGACATATGCGATTGTGGCATGCTTAAATCCATACCACAGCTTCCATCTAGTTTGCAACGTCTAGAAGCCCGGAGTTGCTCTTCACTGGAAGTATTATCAGGTTTATCATCGGTTTCTTCCTCAAGTAAATGGAATTACGAGAGAGTTAACTTCATCAATTGTTTCAAACTTGATCAGAATGCACTTCAAGACATTGTGAAGTATGTTCTACTGAAAATTCAGCAAAGTGCAACCGTAAGTCAATCTCTTTAAACTTCTACTTTCTATTAAAAAAAAAAAAAAAGACTCGCTATACATTTTTTAAAATGATGATTTTATGATGTCATTATTTGTCATGCCCCAGGACCCATTTGGTAACAGTCCACGGGGCTTTATGTGTTTTCCTGGAAGTGAAATTCCAGAGTGGTTTAGCTTTCAAAGTTTGGGATCTTTCATTGAGCTACCCCTAGGTTCTCTGAATCGTAACCTTGTCGGCATGGCTTTGTCCACTGTTGTATCATTCCAACATCATGCTGATAGAGGCCAAGATTTGGTTGTGAAATGTGAATTGCATCTAAAAGGCAATGATGGTCAATACAAGAAAGTTGCCGATGCCTCTTTGTCGGCTTGGTCCTTTGTTGAATCAGATCACGTATTATTGGGATATGATTGCAATATTTTTATCCCCGTTCCTGGTCTTTACGGGGTTCCTGAATTATTTTACGACAGTGAAGTCTTTCTCCAATTCTATGTTGAAGATTCACAATGTAGACGTTTAGATTGTTACGTGGTGAAAAGGTGTGGAGTACGTCTAATATACTCTCAGGTTTGCGGGCAGCTAAACGAAGAATCGAACTTCAACTCTGACGAAAAGGAAGAAGAGCGGCAACCCAAAAGATTGAAACCCTGAAGTCACTTTGAAGGCAAATCCAACTGATCATGGTAAGGCATATTAAGTAGCAACAAAGCCTTTCGTTTCAATCTCATTTTGCTTGGTTTATTTACTTTGGGCTGATTTTCAAGGCCTCGAAGTATGCATTTCTTTACTGGCAAGTCACTTTCTGTGATTCAAAAGGGCAAAAAAAAATCCATACCAGTTCTTTTTTACGTATGTGGTTATTGTTTTGATTGGTCTCTTAAATATATATGCACGATTAATTTTAAATTTAATTTCTTGTAGGTCCATACATGTCCACTTTTTGCACACTAAAATAATTTGATTTATATGTTCTTATTTCTATATCTATGTGAATTATCTGATTAATTATGTTAGTTTAAATCATAGGATTGTTTTATCGTGGCACTCTAATTTTTATTAATTACTTCTATATATAATTGGAGGATAATAAATTTCCAGCTAACTGGAGCAGACACAGGATTTACTATCAATTCCCCTAAAAGAAGCCAATAAATTTCCAGGTGTACATACGTACATACATACAATTCTTCTTCTATCTTTACTCTCGGATTTTTTCTAATATTCAGGCATATAGGGTAGCCGTCGAATGTATCGTAATTCCAATAAATGGTTGTATGGCTCCTTTTTTTTCTTCTTGGAAAAGAAAAAGCTGACGTTGCTCTTAATTTTTTGCACATTAAATGTTGAATAGTGATATTTCTCTTACAAACTATCTATATAAACTCACTCGTATAAATTATATAAACTTATATTACATTATTGAATGATTGTTACATCATCTATACTAATTAATATAATTAAAATTTTTAATTTTCTCAATCAATTAAATCATGATATATCAGTTTAAATCATAATAAATGAGTTTGTATAAATAAGTTTGTATAGGTAGTTTATAAGAATAGTATTACTCAATGTTAAAATATATTTTTAATCTCTTTCTTCCTTTTTCATCTATTCTCAAAGCCGACCACTTTCTTATTTTCTTTTTTCTCTCGCCTTCGATGCACTGTTATGTTTATTTAGATTGTTTTTACTTTCATTAGTTTGTTGGCTTGTCTTCCATCTCTCATTTCCTCGTTCTCTAATAACTAAGAGATGTTATCAGATACTTTTCAAAACCATAACTATCTTTGGGCATAAAGATGGTTGTACCAATTGACATGCACGAAGAGTATATTCATTTTTTTTAAGATCGACTATGATGTTAGACCAGCTGTTGAACATTTGAACTTTTGTTTTCTTCTTTCTTTTCTCCTTGTCACGTTTTATCGTGGCAAATTGAAACCTTAACATTCCCAAATCAATTAGACCTCTATCCATATGAGAGTGAACAAATCAAATTCTAGCAAAACAGATGGGTTTTGTTCCTGCTTCATAACTCTTAGGAAGGAGCTAGAAGAATCAGAAGTATAAGATCTGTCCAGAATGATGGGCACGATGGCAAAGAATTATCAGTTGAGACAGCTAGGATGATTGGTGTTTTCGAATTAACCATCTGCTAGAGGTAGGAGAGGGCTGAAGCCTGAAACCATAAGAGATCATGAATGAGGGAGGAGACAATGAAAGAGAAGACAAAGGATTACGCTCCATTGGTTAGAGAAAAAAGATGAATCGAATAAAATAAATGCTCACATAAGCTACAACGGCTTCTCTTTTCCTACATTTTAAGGACATAAAAAAAATTAATAATGTAAAATCTTGTCAGTCGTTGGATGGAATTATAGTACATCTGACGGCTATCGTTTATGGTTAGAATATCAAGGGTGTGGTTACGGTACAATCAATGTACAAGTGTTACACTTTTTTAAATTGGATAAAAGTTATAAATAAATGTGTAAAAGTAATAAATAAATATGAAAAAGTTGTTTTTACACATTTATTTACAACTTTTACAAACTTATTTATAATTTTTACGCACTTATTTAAAAAAAAACTATAAGTGAATATATAAAAGTTGTATTTACATGTTTTACTTATTGATTTACAACTTTTACACAAATTTAAAAATTGATATATCGGTACATCAACAGTACCATAGTATGACTCAGATATTAGAGAAGATCTGAGAGTACAATAAGATATAATCAATCATTGACGAATATTAATTATCAGGACAATATTTCAACTATGATCAAATCTTACAATCAATTGCTCGCAACTTGAATTAACAAAAAATTACTAAAAACAAAAAAAAAGAAAAATTATATATGCAGTAGAATTTTGTCAACTCAGATCACGAACAGTTAGTTGTAGGATTTGATTATAAATACATTATTATTATTCTAATTATTAAAGACTTTTCTGTATATAGTGTTTCCAATTATAATAGTGAACACTGACATCGGATACACTAAGGGACTAAAGTAGGCTAAGACCATTAATGCTTTACTACCATGATCAGAAGGCCAAAAAAATATGATCCGGATATTATTAACTATTTTTGCAAAGATAACTGCAAAACCAGACAAATGGTAGAAACTAAATCTAACAAATGTTTGCTGACAGTTAAGCTATAGCAATACACCAGCACCATGGTAATTTTTTAATTCGTTAGGATGCTAATGGCGACTCTGGCAGTTCATGACCATATTTTGCTGTTTTTAGCTCTGCAACAATCTTCTCAAGCCTAGTCACACGGTATTCATATTGCAATTCCAGTATCTCAATGGCAATTCTACTAGTATCGCTTGTGTCACCCTCACCCTGGATCCTTGCCCTATCATGTTCCCCAGCTGTCTCTAATCCACCCTTCACAGGTTTATTCTGCATAATCTTTTCCTCCAATTCTGTCTCTGGACACTTGCTAGACTGTCGGTGGCAAGTTCATCTATCTCTGATCTACCCTTCACTGGTACATTTTGTATAATATTTTCTGCCAATTCTGCCGGAGGCTCAGTATTAAAAAGCTTCATCGCCTACAGATTGTTGGGATGCAATGCAAACTCAGAACAGAGATTTGGGAGAAAATCTACTTGTATTCACAAAGAAAATTGATATACAAGAATTATACAAAAACTCCTCTAAATTTCTTGGAGCTCTCCTGGCTCACTCCCTTAATCCTAAACTCTCTGGTTTAGACTCTGGACTCTCTCTGGAATCTCTCTAATGCATATACAAGGCAGAATTCGTCCCATATTTATAGGAAAATTCTGCATACAAATTCAAATCAAATTTGGCCACCTACCTTTGACTTTCAATGCATTCACATTAGAGGGATTCTGGAAGCCATGCATGTCATGCATGAGCTCAGCAGAATTCTAGAACTCATGCATGTCATGCATGAGCTCATCAATTCTCCCCCTCCATCCCATGTGAAAGGGAGTAACAACAAAAGTAATTAGACAGCTTCTAATCCAACTATGTCTCTGCATAGTTCTAGCTTGTCTCTGGTGACCACTTTTGTTAACATGTCGGCTGGATTCTCTTTAGTATGGATCTTCACTAGTTTCAACAGTTGCTTGTCCATTACCTCTCGTATCCAATGATAGCGGATGTCGATATGCTTTGTTCGAGAATGGTACACTGAATTCTTGCTCAAATCCAGAGCACTTTGACTATCACAGTGTACTTTGTACTCTTTTTGTTCAATCCCAAGTTCTTGGAGAAACCGCTTCAACCACAACATTTCTTTTCCAGCTTCCGCTGCGGCAATGTATTCTGCCTCTGTCGTGGATAGCGCAACACACTTCTGTAGTCTTGACTGCCATGATACAGCTCCCCCTGCAAAAGTGTAAACAAAACCTGATGTAGATTTCCTACTGTCAGGATCTCCGGCCATATCTGAATCTGTATAGCCTTCCAAGATTGGATCAGCTCCCCCGTAACACAAGCATATCTTCGAAGTACCTTTAAGGTATCTGAGAATCCACTTGACTGCCTCCCAATGTTCTTTCCCTGGATTGGAAAGAAATCTGCTCACGACTCCTACAGCATGAGCAATATCTGGCCTTGTACACACCATGGCATACATCAAACTTCCTACAGCAGAAGAATAGGGTACCGACGCCATGTCCTCTATCTCTTTCTTGGATGAGGGACATGATCTCTTGCTCAGCTTGAAATGATTAGCCAGTGGTACACTAACTGGCTTAGCACTATCCATGTTGAACCTTTGAATTACCTGTTCAACATATTTCTCCTGAGACAGCCATAATTTCTTTTGTTTCCTGTCTCGACGAATGTGCATCCCTAAGATTTGCTGAGCTGGTCCTAAGTCCTTCATATCGAAGGTTTTTGATAGTTCATTCTTCAGCTGCTTTATTCTTGTTGCATCTTTTCCGACGATCAACATGTCGTCCACATATAACATTAATGCAACAAAGTCTCCACCTGGAAGTTTCTGAAAGTAGACGCATTGGTCTGCAACGGTTCTTTTGTACCCATGACTCACCATGAAGGAGTCAAACTTCTTGTACCATTGCCTTGGTGCTTGTTTGAGGCCATACAAGCTCTTTTTGAGCTTGCACACGAGGTGTTCTTTTTCTTGAACCTCGAACCTTCTGGCTGCTCCATGTAGATTTCTTCATGCAAGTCTCCATGAAGAAATGCTGTCTTCACATCCATCTGTTCAAGCTCCAAATCAAGACTTGCTGTCAATCCGAGGATGACGCGGATTGAAGACATTTTTACTACTGGTGAAAAGATTTCATCAAAGTCAATTCCTTTCTTCTGAAGGAATCCTTTTACCACCAATCGGGCTTTATGTTTCATTACCTTCCCTATTCCATCTTTCTTGAGCTTGAATACCCACTTGTTCTTCAGTGCCTTCTTTCCGTCTGGGAGCTCGACCAGTTCATAAGTTTTGTTCTTCTCAAGAGAATTCATCTCATCTCGCATTGCATGCAGCCATCGTTCTTTGTCTGGATGAGATAAAGCTTCATGAAAGCTTTCTGGCTCCCCCTCATCAGTAAGCAGTGTGTACTCTGATTCCGGATATCTCCTCGAGGGAATCCGACCTCGCTCAGATCGTCGTAGCTGAGGTTCTTCATTTCCAGGAGGTACAGCAGCTTCTATAGGTGATTGTGGCTCCCCCGGCTCAGTAATCTCTTCATTTTCTTCCTCCTGATCTGCTTCTGGAACTTCTTCTGGTACCTCGTCATTTCTTGTAGCATTTGGTGTTGGGGTAGAATCTGCAACAATATCTGGGGCACTGCTAGTGGGATTTGTAGATATTGTTGTCTTTTCAGCGTCTTCATATGTTTGGTCTTCGTGAAATACCACATCTCTGCTCCGGATGACTTTCTTTTCTTTGGGATCCCATAATCTGTATCCGAATTCTTCATCTCCATAACCGATGAAGATACATGGAACAGTTCTTGCATCGAGCTTCTGTCTGAGCTCCTTGGATACATGTACGAAGGCTAAACAACCAAACACTTTCAAATGATTATAGGAGGGCTTTTTGTTAGACCATACCTTTTCTGGAATCTCGAAGTTCAGTGGTGCCGATGGTGCTCTGTTGATTAAGTAACACGCGGTGCGAACTGCCTCCCCCCAGAATGGCTTGGGTAACTTAGCCAATCTGAGCATGCTTCTGACTCGTTCCATGATGGTTCGATTCATCCTCTCGGCCACTCCATTATGTTGTGGTGTGCGTGGGACTGTTCTTTCATGTCGAATGCCGTATCTTCGACAGTAGGCATTGAACTCTCTGGAGGTATACTCGCCTCCGTTGTCTGATCGAAGGCATTTTAGTTTCTTACCCGTTTCACGTTCTACCATGGCGTGAAATTCCTTGAACTTCTCCAGAACTTCATCCTTCGTCCTGAGGAAATAAACCCATACTTTCCAAGATGCATCATCAATAAAGGTCAAGAAATACCTTTTACCGCCTAAGGACTCGACTTCTAGAGGTCCGCATATATCACTGTGTACTAGCTCCAATAGCTTTGATTTCTTCACTGATGAGGAGCTGAATGACACCCTCCGTTGTTTCCCATACAAACAATAGTCGCAAGGATGAGACGCTGCATCCTTGGAAACAGTGATCAGCTTCTTTTTCTGAAGGGTTGATAAACCCTTTTCACCCATGTGACCGAGCCTTTTATGCCACAAATCTAGAGGTACCATGTGCTCTGCTACATGAAGGCTCTCTCCGTTTATCTTTACATGAGTCCTGTAAAGATTGTCACATAATTTACCTCGAGCAACCACCATGACCCCTTTCAACATCTTCCATGTACCGTTGGTGAAGCAGCTCTCATAACCTTGCTGATCAAAGGCTTTTACCGAGAGCAAGTTGAGTCGAAGATCTGGCACATGACGAACGTCCTTCAAAGTTATTTTGCATCCGACGTTCGTTTGGAATTGAATATCACCAATTCCCATGATTTTGGCGGTGCTGTTGTTTCCCATCTTCACTATCCCAAAATCTCCTGCTTTGTACGTGGTGAAGATCTCTCTGCAAGGAGTGACGTGGTAGGAAGCTGCTGTATCAATTACCCATTCTACTCCTTGTCTGCTGTGTGGAAGCACGTCTCTTCCGCACAAATGGTCACATCTTCTACAACGGTAACTCGTGGCTCGTCGCTACTTTGTGCTTGTGAACTCTCCTGGTTCTGCTTCTGAAAACTGCGACAATTTTTCTTCATGTGACCCTCTTTGCCACAGTGATAGCATTTGTAGGTGGGTCTCCGCCCATCTGTTGATCTGCCCCTTTTGTCGATCTGCCTCTGCTTTTGCTTCTACCTCTTCTCCAGTCTTTACCTCGAGACTGTCTTCCCCGATTCTCCATGATGTAGGCTTCATCTTGATTGGCGCCTGCATCTTTTCTTCTTGCCTCCTCGTTCATTAAGGCATCCTTAACCATTGATAGGGTAAGTCTGCCTCCGGGTGCTGAATTACTGATGGAGACCACTAATGTCTCTCATGAATCTGAAAGGGAACTGAGAAGTAGAAGTGCTTGTTCCTTGTCTCCAAGCTGTAACTCGACTGCTGTCAACTGATTCACCAAGTTCTGGAACTCACTTGTATGTTCTGCTACAGGAGTTCCGCTCCGCAACTTCAAGTTTACAAGTCGTCTCATCAGGATGGCTTTGTTCCGTGCTGACTTGGCTTGATACATACTCTCTAATTTTTTCCATAGAGTATATGCATCTGTTTCTTTGGCTACATGATGGAAGACACTATGATCGATCCATTATCTGATCTGACCGATGCATTTTCTATTAATTTTCTTCCACTCTGCCTCTTTTTCTGTCTCAGGTCTCTGCCCTTCAAATTCTATAGGATCATATAGATCCTTACAACTAAGGAGATCCTCCATCCTAGGCCTCCATAGTGTGTAATTGGTAGTAGTCAATTTTATCATGGCTCCGGATGATTCTTCCATTTTAGAATAATTAATTCACTAAAATGGAAATTGAATTTCAAAAAATCCGAGCCCACCGTTACGTTCGGAACGGTCAAATTAGGTGGAATAGCCTCTTCCGGGGCTCAAAAATTCTTTTTATACAAGAAATACTAAGCTTGGAAACTTTAAGGACTAAACTGAAATTTCTTAAGGGCTAAACTGAAATTTCAGAAACTAAAAGGGGGCACAATGTCATTCACCAGAACTACAGGGGCCAAACTGATATTTCCTAGGGACTGAAATGTAAATTTCATAAACTCAGGGGGTCAAAAATAATTACCCGGAAATACAGGGGCCCAAATGAAATTTTCCAGCGATTTGCTGACGTGGCAACGTGAGGACCACTGTGCTGACGTGGCTCTGACGTGGCGACACATGTCAGGTGACGTGGCACGCTGACGTGGCTTTGCTGACGTGGCAAAAAAGGTCGCTGACGTGGCTGATGACGCGGCGCTGACGTGGTCGTCTTCTTCCTTGAGACGCGCGTGCAGCGCGTGGGGCGAGTGACGCCCACTCGCAGACCAGGTCGGTGGCGCGTTCGGCGCGTGCGGCCTCTCTGGACGTCGGATCGGTCGCCGGAAAATTGTAGAATGATCAGGACGACGTCACGAACACACTGGACACTTCAAATTCGAAATTTGATCACTTTCCGAAAAATCGAAATTTTCCAGAAACAGAGGACGAATTTTCTCTGAATATTTTCTCTCTGTTCTGACGTTCCAGGAGCTCAACGAGGCTCTGATACCACTTGTTGGGATGCAATGCAAACTCAGGACAGAGATTTGGGAGAAAATCTACTTGTATTCACAAAGAAAATTAATGTACAAGAATTATACAAAAACTCCCCTAAATTTCTTGGAGCTCTCCTGGCTCACTCCCTTAATCCTAAACTCTCTGGTTTAGACTCTAGACTCTCTCTGGAATCTCTCTAATGCATATACAAGGCAGAATTCGTCCCATATTTATAAGGAAATTCTGCATACAAATTCAAATCAAATTTGGCCACCTACCTTTGACTTTCAATGCATTCACATGGGAGGGATTCTGGAAGCCATGCATGTCATGCATGAGCTCAGCAGAATTCTAGAACTCATGCATGTCATGCATGAGCTCATCACAGATGAAGAAAAAAATTAAGATTGACCCAGAATATTTTCACCATTGCCAGCCTCCATATTCCAAACATCACGACTTTCCCTAAATTTAAAATGATCTGCAGTAGTCATGTCATCTTCATCAATTAGAATCCTTGGTTTTATAAAATCAGATTTAGGAGCAAAGCCAGGCGGGAAAGGGAGATCATTAGCTTCCTTCATTCGAGTTAGATCTGATTGTAGCATTTTAGAAGTCTCCACTGATTTTTTTGCTTTCTTGTAGAAAGCTTTATCGGCAACAGAAGCATCATTGTCTCTCTTCTTCCCTTTTGATGCATTTGATGAATTCTCCAAAATGTTCAGCGTGGAACTGGGATGGATAGAGTCACCACCATTGTACGGTACTTTATCAAGCCTTTTTGGTTTTCCGTTCAATCTCTCTGCCTTTATCTTAAAGCTCAAGAAAGCATCACCATCCTTCATTATTTTTTCTATTGCATGCTTCCACCACTCAAGAGTAACGGGTTGTAACATGAGCTTGGTAAAGCAGGAATGGGATACACAAACTTGCAAAATTAATTAGCCTATTGGAAAACTCTGAAGCAGTCTTACGAGTGCCATTGGCTCGAGCAGCACAAGCTGGAAGGTCTTGGTCCATCCCAAATTGCATTGCTGCTTGATGTGGAAGGTACTGCTTTATACAATCAAAATTGAAACCAACTAGCTCAGAAATCCTGATGCATCGAGCAAATGATTGTAATTCTTCAGATAAATTTGGACCAACTGGTGCCCACATCTCCTTTTCTCCATAAAACTTCGAATAATTCCAGTTTCTTACAGGTTTAACATAGGGACGCCATTCAAAATCCTCTTTCGCTAAGTCTACTACGATCCTCGCGTTCTCTGATGAGCTCATGCATGACAGCATGAGCCTTCCAGAATCCCTCCCATGTGATTAAATTGTTAGTCAAATTAGTTAGGCACCTCCCATTTTGAAAGTCAAAGGTAGTGGCCAAATTGATATGAAATTGTGTGCAGAATTTCCCTATAAATATGGGACGAATTCTGCCTTGTTTATGTATCAGAGAAACTCCAGAGAGAGTTCAGGAATTAGAACCAAGAGAGTTCTGAGTGTTAGAGAGCCAGGTTGAGCTCCAGGAATAGTTTATGGGAGTTTTTGTGTAATTCTTGTATATGAATTTTCTCTGTTAATACAAGTCAATTTTCTCTCAAATTCTGTTCTGAGTTTGCATTGCATCCCCAACAAGTGGTATCAGAGCTTCGTTGAGCTCCTGGAACGTCAGAACAGAGAGAAAAAATTCAGAGAAAATTCGTCCCTTGTTTCTGGAAAATTTCGATTTTTCGGAAAGTCGTCGAATTCCGAATTTGAAGTGTTCTGTGTGTTCGTGACGTCGTGCCGATCATTCTGCAATTTTTCGACGACCAAACCGACCACCAGAGACGCCGCACGCGCCGACCTGCTGAACCGCGAGTGGGCTTCACTCGCCTCACGCGCCACACGCGCGTCTCAAGAAAGAAGACGACCCACATCAGCGCCACGTCACCCGCCACGTTAGCGCACTTTTCGCCACGCCAGCATCTCGACACGGCAGCAAAGCCACGTCATCGTGCCACGTCACCTGACACGTGTCGCCATGTCATCTCAGTGGACCCCATCTGCCACGTCAGCAAATCTTCAAAAAATTACATTTTGGCCCCTATATTTTCGGGTAATTACATTTTGACCCCTGAATTTCTGAAATTTACATTTCAGTCCTTAGAAAATATCAGTTTGGCCCCTGTAGTTCTGGTGAATAACATTATGCCCCTTTTAGAAATTTCAGTTTAGTCCTTAAAGTTTCCAAGCTTAGTATTTCTTGTATAAAAAGAATTTTTGAGCCCCGGAAGAGGCTATTCCACCTAATTTGACCATTCCGGACGTAACGGTGGGCTCGGATTTTTGAAATTCAATTTCTATTTTAATGAATTAATTATTCTAAAATGGAAGAATCATCCGGAGCCATGATAAAATTAACTGCTACTAATTACACACTATGGAGGCCCAGGATGGAGGATCTCCTTAGTTGTAAGGATCTATATGACCCTATAGAATTTGAAGGGCAGAGACCTGAGACAGAAAAAGAGGCAGAGTGGAAGAAAATTAACAGAAAATGCATCGGTCAAATCAGACAATGGATCGATCATAGTGTCTTCCACCATGTAGCCAAAGAAACAGATGCATATACTCTATGGAAAAAATTAGAGAGTATGTATCAAGCCAAGTCAGCACGGAACAAAGCCATCCTGATGAGACGGCTTGTAAACTTGAAGTTGCGGAGCGGAACTCTTGTAGCAGAACATACAAGTGAGTTCCAGAACTTGGTGAATCAGTTGACAGCAGTCGAGTTACAACTTGGAGACGAAGAACAAGCCCTTCTACTTCTCAGTTCCCTTCCAGATTCATGGGAGACGTTAGTAGTCTCCATCAGTAATTCAGCACCCGGAGGCAAACTTACCTTGTCAATGGTTAAGGATGCCTTGATGACCGAGGAGGCGAGAAGAAAAGATGCAGACGCCAGTCAAGATGAAGCCTACATCATGGAGAATCGGGGAAGACAGTCTCGAGGTGAAGACTGGAGAAGAGGTAGAAGCAAAAGCAGAGGTAGATCGACAAACAGAAGGGGCAGATCAACAGATGGACGGAGACCCACCTACAAATGCTATCACTGTGGCAAAGAGGGTCACATGAAGAAAAATTGTCGTAGTTTTCAGAAGCAGAACCAGGAGAGTTCACAAGCACAAAGTAGCGACGAGCCACGAGTTACCGTTGTAGAAGATGTGACCATTTGTGTGGAAGAGACGTGCTTCCACACAACAGACCAAGGAGTAGAATGGGTAATTGACACAGCAGCTTCCTGCCACGTCACTCCTTGCAGAGAGATCTTCACAACGTACAAAGCAGAAGACTTTGGGATAGTGAAGATGGAAAACAACAGCACTGCCAAAATCATGGGAATTGGTGATATTCAATTCCAAACGAACGTCGGATGCAAAATAACTTTGAAGGACGTTCGTCATGTGCCAGATCTTTGACTCAACTTGCTCTCGGTAAAAGCCTTTGATCAGCAAGGTTATGAGAGCTGCTTCACTAATGGTACGTGGAAGATGTTGAAAGGGGTCATGGTGGTTGCTCGAGGTAAATTATGTGACAATCTTTACAGGACCCATGTAAAGATAAACGGAGAGAGCCTTCATGTAGCAGAGTACATGGTACCTCTAGATTTATGGCATAAAAGGCTCGGTCACATGGGTGAAAAGGGTTTATCAACTCTTCAGAAAAAGAAGCTGATCACTGTTTCCAAGGATGCAGCATCTCATCCTTGCGACTATTGTTTGTATGGGAAACAACAGAGGGTGTCATTCAGCTCCTCATCAGTGAAGAAAACAAAGCTGTTGGAGCTAGTACACAGTGATGTATGCGGACCTCTCGAAGTCGAGTCCTTAGGCGGTAAAAGGTATTTCTTGACCTTTATTGATGATGCATCTCGGAAAGTGTGGGTGTATTTCCTCAGGACGAAGGATGAAGTTCTGGAGAAGTTCAAGGAGTTTCACGCCATGGTAGAACGTGAAACGGGTAAGAAATTAAAATGCCTTCGATCAGATAATGGAGGCGAGTATACCTCCAGAGAGTTCAATGCTTACTGTCGGAGATATGGCATTCGACATGAAAGAACAGTCCCACGCACACCACAACACAATGGAGTGGTCGAGAGGATGAATC
Source organism: Boswellia sacra (assembly GCA_013180625.2). Taxonomy (NCBI): domain Eukaryota; kingdom Viridiplantae; phylum Streptophyta; class Magnoliopsida; order Sapindales; family Burseraceae; genus Boswellia; species Boswellia sacra. Next base: position 122,564 of record SNVD02011676.1, read on the forward strand.
GAACCATCATGGAACGAGTCAGAAGCATGCTCAGATTGGCTAAGTTACCCAAGCCATTCTGGGGGGAGGCAGTTCGCACCGCCTGTTACTTAATCAACAGAGCACCATCGACACCACTGAACTTCGAGATTCCAGAAAAGGTATGGTCAAATAAAAAGCCCTGCTATAATCATTTGAAAGTATTTGGTTGTTTAGCCTTCGTACATGTATCCAAGGAGCTCAGACAGAAGCTCGATGCAAGAACTGTTCCATGTATCTTCATCGGTTATGGAGATGAAGAATTCGGATACAGATTATGGGATCCTAAAGAAAAGAAAGTTATCCAGAGTAGAGATGTCGTATTTCATGAAGACCAAACATATGAAGACGCTGAAAAGACAACAATATCTAAAAATCCCACTAGTAGTGCCCCAGATATTGTTGCAGATTCTACCCCAACACCAAATGCTACAGGAAATGACGAGGTACCAGAAGAAATTCCAGAAGCAGATCAGGAGGAGGAAAATGAAGAGATTGCTGAGCCGGGGGAGCCACAATCATCTGTAGAAGCTGCTGCACCTCCTGGAAATGAAGAACCTCAGCTACGACGATCTGAGCGAGGTCGGATTCCGTCGAGGAGATATCCGGAATCAGAGTACACACTGCTTACTGATGAGGGGGAGCCAGAAAGCTTTCATGAAGCTTTATCTCATCCAGACAAAGAACGATGGCTGCATACAATGCGAGATGAGATGAATTCTCTAGAGAAGAACAAAACTTATGAACTGGTCGAGCTCCTAGACGGAAAGAAGGCACTGAAGAACAAGTGGGTATTCAAGCTCAAGAAAGATGGAACAGGAAAGGTGATAAAGCACAAAGCCCGATTGGTGGTAAAAGGATTCCTTCAGAAGAAAGGAAATGACTTTGATGAAATATTCTCACCGGTGGTAAAAATGTCCTCAATCCGCGTCATCCTCGGATTGACCGCAAGTCTTGATTTGGAGCTTGAACAGATGGATGTGAAGACAGCATTTCTTCATGGAGACTTGCATGAAGAAATCTACATGGAGTAGCCAGAAGGGTTCGAGGTTCAAGAAAAAGAACACCTCGTGTGCAAGCTCAAAAAGAGCTTGTATGGCCTCAAACAAGCACCAAGGCAATGGTACAAGAAGTTTGACTCTTTCATGGTGAGTCATGGGTACAAAAGAACCGCTGCAGACCAATGCGTCTACTTTCAGAAACTTCCAGATGGAGACTTTGTTGCACTCATGCTCTTTGTGGATGACATGTTGATCGTCGGCAAAGATGCAACAAAAATAAAGCAGCTAAAGAAGGCACTTTCAAAAACCTTCGATATGAAGGACTTGGGACCAGCTCAGCAAATCTTGGGGATGCACATTCGTTGAGACAGGAAACAAAAGAAATTATGGCTGTCTCAGGAGAAATATGTTGAACGGGTAATTCAAAGGTTCAACATGGATAGTGCTAAGCCAGTTAGTGTACCACTGGCTAATCATTTCAAGCTGAGCAAGAGATCATGTCCCTCATCCAAGAAAGAGATAGAGGACATGGCGTCGGTGCCCTATTCTTCTGCTGTAGGAAGTTTGATGTATGCCATGGTGTGTACAAGGCCAGATATTGCTCATGCTGTAGGAGTCGTGAGCAGATTTCTTTCCAATCCATCGAAAGAACATTGGGAGGCAGTCAAGTGGATTCTCAGATACCTTAAAGGTACTTCGAAGATATGCTTGTGTTACGGGGGAGCTGATCCAATTTTGGAAGGCTATACAGATTCAGATATGGCCGGAGATCCTGACAGTAGGAAATCTACATCAGGTTTTGTTTACACTTTTGCAGGGGGAGCTGTATCATGGCAGTCAAGACTACAGAAGTGTGTTGCGCTATCCACGACAGAGGCAGAATACATTACCGCAGCGGAAGCTGGAAAAGAAATGTTATGGTTAAAGCGGTTTCTCCAAGAACTTGGGATCGAGCAAAAGGAGTACAAAGTACACTGTGACAGTCAAAGTGCTCTGGATTTGAGCAAGAATTCAGTGTACCATTCTCGAATGAAGCATATCGACATCCGTTATCATTGGATACGAGAGGTGATGGACAAGCAACTGTTGAAACTAGTGAAGATCCATACTAAAGAGAATCCAGCCGACATGTTAACAAAAGTGGTCACCAGAGACAAGCTAGAACTATGCAGAGACATAGTTGGACTAGAAGCAGTCTAATTACTTTTGTTGTTACTCCCTTTCACATGGGATGGAGGGGGAGAATTGATGAGCTCATGCATGACAGCATGAGCCTTCCAGAATCCCTCCCATGTGATTAAATTGTTAGTTAAATTAGTTAGGCACCTCCCATTTTGAAAGTCAAAGGTAGTGGCCAAATTGATTTGAAATTGTGTGCAGAATTTCCTTATAAATATGGGACGAATTCTGCCTTGTTTATGCATCAGAGAAACTCCAGAGAGAGTTCAGGAATTAGAACCAAGAGAGTTCTGAGTGTTAGAGAGCCAGGTTGAGCTCCAGGAATAGTTTATGGTAGTTTTTGTGTAATTCTTGTATATGAATTTTTTCTGTTAATACAAGTCAATTTTCTCCCAAATTCTGTTCTGAGTTTGCATTGCATCCCCAACATTCTCAACTCTAAATATTTTCTCATGCCATCCAGCAATTCTAGGCTCACCATTTTTTATAAAATCACGCTTCGGTCTCAAGTGTACAAACCTCTCCCAAGCCCAAATTTGGACCAACTAAAATGGTGAGCTTATATTAATTGCTAATTTAGTATCCATATTATCCCATTTATCTAACGCAACAATCTTTTGTTTCAATGATCCCAAATCTCTATAAATGCTAGCAAGAACTACCGGTGTAAGAGCAATTCTAGTCCCTTTTGCTAAATGTACCGCAATAGGAAAAATAGATTTGCCAATTACAGAACAGGAATGAGGAAAAACAAACCTTGACTACCACAATGACATCCACAGACGATGTTCTGGCTCCTTGGCTGCACTTCTATTGAGTTCCCTTCTTGCTTCATTCAAACTCTGTACAATTTTCTTTAATTCATCTGTTTCCAAAGGGCTAAAAACAGGGGAACCCGACGCACAATACCCAGCAATCATCATATCTTCTACCGTAATCGTGGCTTCGCCCCAAGAAAAGATGAAACTTTTGGTCTCCGAACTCCATCTCTCTACAAGACCAAGAATCAAACCAACATTCCTACGGATCATATAAGTAGAATTCAAGATTGCGTCGTGTATACCAACTTTGACCATGTAGATTCATGCAAAGAAGCCATCTTGGAAATCCATGTTCTCCAACTATTTTGTGGATTTCTCCTTCCATTCAACCCCACCTTTAAAAGCCAGTTTTTGGGTTCGAAAAATAGGTGGCAAAGAGGAAAGACTTTCTAAAGCAAGCTCAAAAACTGACCCATATGTAGACCGTATTGTTGGTGGGATAAAATGGCCAAGCCTCTTTGTAGGAATTCCGTCGCCAATTGGTGGAACCATGAGCTCTTCTCTTACATCAAAATTAACGTCCAAATATTCCGCCATTGTTAAAACTCTTAAATGGTTGATGTTTCCATTGAACTGGGTCAGTGGGATTTCATATTTATATCTCAGGAAGAGTAAACGCCAAGGGACTTCTAAAGCTTCATTTATGGAAGTGTGTGGTGGTTAATGGGTCATGGAAAAGTGTGGGTTGATGAAGCTTCAGATGAGTTAATTACCATAGACATAGATATCGGTTTGTTTTGTTTCCCAAAGCATCAAAGTGTGAGCTTCTGAGCTTGTGTCGACTTCGTAAAATCACTTCTGTTGTTTTGAAGCTTTCACCCTACTCGGATGTCGTGTTTTTGAACATATGATGTATGCACATGGATCGGCTTTTGAGCAATAACACTCTTGCGCACCAAATTACTTCCCAGAATATTAGTTTAATAGTTTTATTTTATCACAATAATAAGCTTTATTATACTATTTTGCTAGTTACTGGAAAGTCCAATTACATTCTAGTTCAATTATAGTACGGAAAATTATATATCAAGAAATGGGGGCCTTTTTTTTTTGGCCTCCCCCTCAAAATTTTCAGCACACTAGCCATCAAAACAAAAATTACAGAAATACCCTTCATGCAATAACTTCTTTAACTAACTCATAACCACCACCTTAACTCTCTCTCTCTAACAATTCTAACTCCTAAACAAGGTGAAAACGACTAAGAAAATCAAACGCCACAAACATTACTCTGCATTTAACCAGTTAAAAATCGAAAGAAGGGGAGAAATCGGATTTGGAGTGCTTTAGAAACAATTTAAGGTAATGTTCTTCATGCGACTAAAATTAAACTCCATCGTTATCAAATTTATAACGTAAAAATCCATCCCATATGTGTTTAAAAGAATTAATAATGTTGGAAAATGTATATTAAGCCTGTTTCTGTAATATGTTGTCTGGAAATTAGGTTACTGCAATTTTTTTAGGTTGGAATTTGATAAATTCGTGGAGAGTTCGACAAATCGACGGTTGAACTGTCGAACATCAGTTGAATTGTCGAATAACCATCGAATTTATTTCGAATTCTGCTTGGTTGTCGAACTTATGTCGAATTATTCCATCGAATTATCGATTTGGATTCCTATATATCCACTCATGTGCTACTTCATTATATGATATATATAAGATCCATCTGTATAGATATCACCATCTACATCCAGAAAGTCGTATGCTTTGGAAGAAGCTTGTACAGTTTGGAAAGGGGTTTTGATTGATCAAAAAGATGAATCTACTTCAACTGATATGCCCTTAGGCACGGCCATACATAACATAGAAATCACACATTTTGGATAGTTATGTGGATTTTTTTTTGAATTTTTTTGTTTTTTCATTAATCGACATTTTTGACTTCACAGATGGATGATATCAGATTTGCTCTATTTTTCAGTGGTTATTGGGAGGTTTTGCCCAACCGAGAACTACATTTACAACGGAGAGGGGTTTGCATTATTGATTATGAGAGACTGGTCATACAAACAGTTTCTGCAACTAATATGTGATGAAATTAGGTGAGATTTTCGTATAACAAGGCTGAAATTGAGTACCCAATATATTATGAGGTATGTTAGGCCGCTTCCAATAAGGAATGAGCGTGGCTATAATTTCTTAATTGGAGATAGTTTGAAACATTTGAGTGAATACACACCGTTAGATGTGGAGGTTGAGCGACGTGGAAGTGGAGCATCTAGACCAACCAATTTTGATCCAACCCAACATGTTGAAACATTAAAAAGGGAGGTATTCGAGCAACATGGACAATGTAGTTACTACGATCCACCTACCACGAATGAAGGAGGTGATGTCAATGGTGGTTATGATGCTAATGTTGATTGTGATGGGGGCATGGAAGCCATTGGTGTTAATGTTGGAGGTAATGTTAATGTCAGAAGTGATGTTAATGTAGGATGGGGTGGCTCATTCAGGGTGAGTGTTGCTCATGGTCTTGACAACCTCAAAGAAGAATTTGGAGAGGTGTCAAAAGTAAATGCCATTTGTGAGGGTGTATATGTCCGTAATGAAGGAGAAAATGTTGACTACAGGGCAGTTCTTGATTGTAAAGGGGGTTGGCGTGGTGATGATGATGATGGTGATGACAATGAATCAGGTGGTTGCATCTATCGAATCTTGAAACAAGTTTCATTAGCTGGATGAATGCGGGTACCTCTAACCATGTAAGTTTTGATTTGATACTACCAAGAGTGGAGGATATGTTTCGATTCATGCCTCTGGTACCACCATCCATATGCGAGGTTTCATAGGAAACACATGAAATTGATAGCGGCAAAATATAGGTGGGCCAAATGATTGGAAACAAAATTGAACTTCGTAACGAGTTAGGAAACATGGCATTGCAACATAACTTCAAGTTCAAAGTAACAAGGTCAACAAAATCATGGTTTGAAGTTGCTTGTCGTGACGATTATTGTAAATGGCATTTGAGAGCTACAATGGTGAATGACATTGATTTTTTTAAAGTAAAGGAGTTTAACAAGAAACACACGTGTGATGATGCTAGACTCCATTCGGAGCATAGGCAAGGAAGTGTTGATCTCATTGGAAAGCACGTTAAAGAGAAGTTCGTGAATGACTCAAGAATATATCGTCCAAAGGAAATTATTGCGGATGTTCAGAGATAGCTTCACATCATAAAAAGCTACCAAAAGGCTTGAAGAGCAAAAGAGGCAGCCCTAAATCAACTTCATGGAACTGCAGAAGAGTCATATGCTCTATTGCCTTCATACTCTGACATGGTAAAGCAAAAAAATCCTAGAACGGTGACTGCAATTGAACTTGATCCTCATAATCACTTCAAATACTATTTCCTGCCCTTAGGTGTATCAGTCAGTGGTTTCTTAGCATCGATTAGACGTGTTGTGGCTGTTGATGGTACATTCTTGAATGGAAAGTATAGAGGCACATTGTTCATGGCCTAATGTCTAGATGGCAACAATCAAAATTTTCCATTGGCTATTGGATTCGATCATTCAGAGAACGATGAATCATGGAGTTGGTTCATGTTGATGCTTCACAGTGTGATTGGACATGTTGAGGACCTAGTTATCATAGTAGATCGACATAGAAGCATCGCTAAGGCCGTGTCTAACACCTTTCCCAATGCCATTTTTGGGATTTGCATGCATCATTTGGAGTGTAATTTGAAGACAAAGTTCAAGAACAACTACCTTCCCGTAGTGTTCATTAATACAGCCATGGCATACTGGGAAGCAGACTTCACTTAATTTTTTGAGCGCATTAGGGGCATCAGTGAAGACCTAGCGGAGTATCTGATTCAGGCTGACCCATGTAAATGGGTTAGGTGTCACTTTCCTGGTCGTAGATATAATATCATGACAACCAACATTGTTGGTTTATGAACGACCGAATGAAAGAAGCAAAAGGATTGGGCACAACCCTTATTTTTGAATACTACTGTCAGGTTAGAGCAATCATAGTTTTGTAATTACTTGTTACTAGTTTTGGCTTTGCTACTAATTGTGTGTCTAATTTATGTGTTTAGGTCCGGCAAGAGTGGTTTCATCAAAGATGATCTATCGCTGCTCAATCTTAATCTATTTTAACCAAGTGGACTGGGGCACCACTAACCAAAAGGAAAGATAAGTCAGACAACCTTTGTGTGGCCCTAATAAGTTCACACTTCTATCGAGTCTATTCAGGTAGTAGTGTTGATGCCGTGGACCTCCATGTGCTGACATGTACTTACAGGGTATTTGACCTGGACTATATTCCATGTGAACATGCCATCGCCGCTTTTCAATTCTGTGGAGTGAGGTTGTTATCCCCTTATTGTAATAAATTATACTAAAACGATCATTTGATATCTGCATATGCGTCACCACTTATTCCAATGGGGTTGAGTGTAGATTGGGTTGTTCCAAATGATATTCGGGCACAGATTGTCCTTTCACCAATTAGTCGGGTGCAAGTAGGCCGACGACAGACATAGCGATGCCCTTCTGAGGGTGAGACAATCAAACAAAGGATATGTTCTCGATGTGACAGACGCGGTTATAACAGACAAACATGCAGAAACCCCATTCCTTTTCACCCTAATAGGACAGTTGCTGGACTGACACATTAGTCTTGATTCTTTTTTTGCCTAATGCATTTGTTTACTAGTGACCATGAGTGACAATATACGTTAATCTTTTAAAGTATAACACCAATGTTGTATATGTGATTTGCGTAAGTAATTTACATAAATTTGAAATTTCATATTATCACGGTAAGGTCATTCGTACATTTCACAAAATATTATTTAAAACAATCACTATATAAGTACTTAAGCAAAATATTATTGAAGGTATAGTACACTACTAATGGACACGATAACAAACTGGACAAAAACCCTTATCCTGAGGCCACCCCCCTAATAAGTACTTTCAAAATGCTTCAACATGGTCCATGCCACCCAAATGCCATACCCTTATCGCCAATAGCTTCCTCAGCCTCTCCTCCACAACATGTGTTAGTGGCTCGACGCTCAACCCCGAATTGAGTAAATCGACAAACATACGAACGTATGCACCATATGCACCGTTACTTGGAGATTGCTGAGGAACAACCTCTCTAGCCCGAAATATGGCAAATGGAGAGGTGTCGTCGGAGGCATCAGTGCGGGCTGAAAAACAAATGGATATCTCCATCAAATGAGGGGTTAGGACAGCAAGAGACATGCAATAGTCAATCAACTTATGATGATATTCTTCCTCCTGTGGTATCTGTGAGTCATACAAACCACCTCTCGCTCCTTAAATGAAATCCGCGCTAGAACATAATGTTGACTACTGACATTTACAGTAGCATATACCTGCAATGGCATATCATTGAATTTCGAAGTTACGATGCCATTACAACTACAGGAAATACTACTGAAAACTATTAGTCATTGTACGACTTACATGATCCACCTCCGATGACATGAAGCCCTCGCTCATGTTCTGACCGTCCGCATATCAGAATAGAAGCTCCTCCTAGGCGATGGTAGGCAAGGTGTCTTTGCCGCTATTGGAGGTGCTAGTCATCCAACTTTATGTCAAAAACAAGTCCGTCACGTCAGAAGAGGGAAAACAGGCAAAATGGTTAATGCAAAAATATTCAATATAGGCAAACTTGCGGGACACTTGCAAAAAATCCATGATCGAGTGTTGTGAATCGCTGAGATATCACTTCAGGGTTGTGTCTCCATCGGACACGAAGGAAATACATGAAATTATTGATGTGCTACAAAGAGAAACAAATTTAAATATGTTAGTACAATTAGGTTGGTGTAACCTAGCATTAGATGTCAACATACTATAAGTTGAAACAACAAACTCACATCATCACCTAGCCACGACCCCTCTGTAGTGATTTTCATGAACCAAGAAGCCTCAGCTTTGAGGTAGTCCAGTACGAGTTACATCCATAAGTGACTGGCATCACACCACACATTGTAGCATGACTCAAAATGTGGGTCGAACATAGTCTCCCGCTCTGAGGCTGAAGATGGTGGTGAAGTCACAACTAGGACCTCGTGGGATGATTGATCCACTTGTTGTTTCTTTGCCTGGGGGTCTGGATCAGTATACGGGCTACGTAGTGCAGCCGCCTTTCGTTGCACCCTACCTGTGTAAAGCTTGACCATCTGGTACGTCACAGGTCGAGACCCAATAATACAGACACTCTTGCCAGGCGAATCACTATGAACATCTTAGGATAGCTAAATGATTAGAACCTCCGGAGTACTACCCTCTGATAGATGCACGACCTCGTCGGTTATTGGAGACAAGTGAGCTAGATTTGAAACTAGGGCCTCGTCCACTGGGACCTTCGGATTACTTACCTGTGAAAAAGGAGTAGTACTTTAAGTATTACAAGTAATGCAATTAATGTAACATCGTAAATAGTAAAAGTAATGTTATATCAACTAACCTCTACGTCCTAAAAAAACACCGCTTGCTCCTTATTGAGTTCGCGGACCTCTCTGTGTAGCTCCTACACCTCATCACGCAAAGAACGTATCTCCTGCGCATTCGCAGCTTGCATCTTGTGGACCACTACCAGATGATCAGCAAGATGAGTGGCCATCTCTACATGATGGACTGAGAAACTCCTGGCAAATAACATAGAAGACTGCTGAGGGAATCATAGAAGCAGAATAGGCCTACACGTAACCAAAAACAAATTTTAGCATACATGAAATATATAAATCGAGGAAAACAATTTTAATGTTATACTCCAATATGCTAATAACATACCAACCTGGCCTTCTGTATGTTCAAAATGAGCCTCATCAGGCTTAGCACGGGATGCAAGACTGTGAACCTCCTACTCTGGTTTCGTGTCCTTGATCTGCTGTTGTGCCCTTTCGTCGACAAGGACTGATAGCTCATTCTAATTGGCCACTCAACTAGTGGGCCTCTAGGTCCATTTGTCCAATGTCGATTCTCTATAAACAACGCGTTGCTCAGCTTTGTGGCCTCTAAATGTAGGCTCATGCTGGGAATATCCCCCTGGGTGGAAAAAAAATTTAATAAACATGAGACATTATTGCAAAGAGAGTTATATAAGCAACCATTGACAAATGAAGACTGAACAATGTCTTGTCCTTACCTGATAGGTACTATCAAATACGTCTTTCAAAACCTCTACGTTAGTAATAAGTCTATCAATACTCGTCCATCTCAAAATGCGGGGGATCTTGTCTACATAGGCTTCGCCCTTCTGTGCATATGACGACCCAACAAAAGGAACGCCTCATACAACCATATTTGCAAACACAAAAGCTGCTTGTATGACACGTAGACATATTTTATGTCATTTAAGTATATGAAAATCGATCTACAATTTCTAAACGTGAAAATAGTTCAGTTCAAGTGCCTAAAAGGCGTACGTGCATCTGTAAAGGTTGTACCTCTCCTTTTTGTATGACTTCTTCGTATTGACCTTTGTAAATGCTTTGATACCTGATCTAACACACAAGTCCTGAGACCATTCTACGTCTCCCTCCATGAAGGTTTGCCCCAAGGATACTCCTTGAATTAGTCCAAGTCATCCATCAATTCAAGATAATCCAAATTTATCGGATCAATTTCCAACCGGCCTAATATAAGGCGCTCTAACACCCAGTATGCAGTTAACTTCACTGCATCCAAATTTCTAATTTTGCTAAAATCCATCGACTCAATCTAGGAATTGAATTCAATAATCTTCATATTCTTTTTGCCTAGATACTTATCCCTCAAGCAGTGCTTACAGCTCTTTTCAAAATCAGCAACTGGCCAAACTTCAACCCCATTATCAGTGCAAACTCATGTCTAGAGAATCTTATGGGCTTCTTTGCACGATCAGCAATTCCAATGTCGATACAAACATAAATACACATTTGACATAAAGATACATTTCGGACTGCAGTGCTAGAACAATGAAGTCTTACCAAAAACAAGGTACCACAACTCCTCATCCTCCATGTCATGTGTCTTCAGCTCGTGCAAAAGCACTTTGTTGACCAATTTGCCCGAAAAAATAAGCTCACATATATGGATCAAGTCATCGAAGCCCGTCTTCTAGTCAAGGATCCTTTTTTTTTTTCTGTTATTTTTTGTACATAGAAATGCAATCCAACCCCACCATTGTCATTATCACCCCATCGAAATGGTTGACTTCAGGTTTTTCAGGTCAAATGTGATTCTTGGCTTCGTAGGCTCAATATATAGACCTCAAATGAAGGGTTTAAGGGGTTAGAATCGAAAAACCATGCAAGACATGTGCAAAAAAGCCAATCTATTAAAAAATTCGACAGTTCAACAAGGGGCAGATCAAACTATCAAATTACACAATTCAGGTTCGACAAACCAATCACACAATTCAACCACACAGTTTGACGGAGGACCACATGCATTATAGCCAATTTGACAAGTCGACATACCTTCGATAGTTTACATTCTTATACCATCAAATTATTGAATTAACATTTTCGCAAGTGGCAATGTTGATTCAATAGTTTGACATAGCCTACCATGAAATTCAACGGGAGTTCGACACGCAAGCTAATTAATTGGATAGTTTGACATGTTTGTTCGACATACACAACCAAACTATTCGACGATGGTTTGATGGATCGGCACATCGCCAAACCATCTTCTTCAACCTCCATTTTTCACAGATTCACCCATTTCACAATCCACTCAATCAAACATCGCATAAAACATAACATTCACACAAAACCCTCAATTTACAACATCTATGAATCCCAAATTAAGTAGAACCATCAAGCAAAACCATTTCCATTCCCGATTTATCAGTTCACATAACAATCAAGCAAAACCATTTCCAACTCACATAACAATCAAGGTGATTAATCTCATTAAAAAATGCAACAAGGTGATTGCAAAGAAAATGAAATGGGGATGAAGGCATACCATTCTCTCTCTACTGACGTTTTCTCTCTCTCAAGTGAAGCTTTCTTTCTCTACGGGCTAGTGTGAGCACAAGTGGCAACAACGGCACCTGATTATCATGTAACACCTTGAACGTGGGAGGGAAGGGAAGTGGGTTTTCAAATTTTGGAATTGCAGAGGTATATGCATCAAGGGCATTTTGATAATTTCAATTAATGGATGATGGCACTTATGTAATATTATGATTTGGTGGCTAGTCACATGAAAAATTTTGCTGGGAGAGGCTAAAAATAAAAAAGGCCTCCAAATGGGGGCTATTCTTGATAAGTTCCCTTATAATATATACAATTATTGCTGAATAGGAGCAAAGCAACCAATGCGCAATTGTGGGTATCCAAAATCTGTTGTATTATGATTTTGTTAAATATTAGAATTTAAAAAATAAGAAAAAAAAAGAGCGAGGTATAAACGGGAAGAAATTAGTTGCATTATCATGCAAGTAAACATTAATTAATAGGTTCGATGTCACAATAAATAAAGATTTGTATTACATCTATCGAATATTTTTGCTTAAAATTAATTTCCTTGATTTTCTAAAAGTCTCAAACATATTTACATGCATTTTTGAAAGACATGATTGATAAATTAATTTTCATGAATTTACTAAATAATTATTCATGAATCTTCGAATTTTTAGAGTTTTAGTACTTGAATTATATATGTATATTCATTCATAAATACTATTTTTGATCCCTCTTGTTATTTGTGATACGAATTAATCTTTATTTAAGATAATAAATTTGAGATGTCTATATAAAGGGCTATTTGGTTTACCTAATTATATGAGAGAAATTACAGTAAAACATTACAAGAAACCACAATAAGAGATCTTTCAACCTATGGGCTTATTAAAAAGGGATTTTGATAGGAGAGTTTTTAAGTGTTACGCCAAATATATCATGCAAATATGCCATATTGGGAATAGAGTCTAATGTTACGACCCTCCCAATTTACTTGCTAGAATGGTCCATTTATGTGTAAGGCTTAGCCTGGCTTTTAGAAAGATTGCAAGCCCAAGCCCATCTTCTAGAATTCTCTAGCAAGATAGGATAAGATATGAATATTCTCTTTGTACTTATCTATTTTTGTAAGGTCTAGTAGATCATTCTAGATAGTGAATTAGGACCATTAGATGCAATAGATTTAGGCCATTCGTTTAAGAGGTGGTTCACTATATAAACCCCTCAAGTCTCATTTGTAAAGCATCCACAAGAATCCACACATATTCACAAAGCATTCAAGTATTGTAAAGCTTTCAAGTATAATAGAAAGCTCTTTTGCTTAGCAATTCTTGTCTCCATCTCTTCTCTTCTTTGCCTACAGGCTCTTCGGCTCAACGATCCTCTCTTCTCCTTGAGGGAAAAGACTAGCGTCAAGGCTTACTTAGCAACTTTCGGTTCAAGTTGTCTAAGTGCCGCACGAGCGTGCTGCGCAAACCTCTAAGCTCGTGACAGTTGGTATCAGAGCACAGTTCGAGCACAAGAGCATGACATCCGACCTTGAAGTGACCATGGAGGAGCAAGTTCGTGGACGAGAGGAGCAACCTCAACCACGCCAACAAGGAAAACGAGGTAAGTTGAAAGCTCCACCCTCGGAGTCTTTAGAGCCTCGTGTTGCAAGCATAGAGCAAGCCATCTCGGGGATGGACAATGCAATTGAGGGCGTCTTCGACTGTCTCGAAGGCCTAGAGACCGATTATGGAGAGATAACCTAAGCAACAAAGTCCAACATCCTTGAATTAGCAATGCCTATGAAAAAGAGCTACACAACCTTACACGAGAGCTCATCGGCTTGCGGACCTTTGTGAAAAATAAGTTGCGAGCAATTCGTGTGGATGTGGAGGAATCTCACACGGAATAGGAGAAGTATCAATGTGATCGTGCTAACCCATCTTACACAAGTGGGCTAACCACCATGCACGTGCCTACTCCCGCCACATACAATGGCACTCGTAACGCCACGGAAGTTGAGAACTTCCTATTTGGCTTGGAGCAATACTTCAAAGCCAAACGTGTCAATGATGATGCTTCGAGGATCGGTATTGCACCCACATTCCTATGAGATGTAGCCCAATTATGGTGGCGTCGCAAGCATGACGACGCGGGCAGAGGCATCGTCACCTTCCGCACATGGGAGGATTTCAAAAGAGAACTCTGGAAGCACTTCTCTCCTAGCAATGCCGAGAAGGAGGCAAGGGGTCGCCTCTGCCGTTTGAAGCAAAGCGGCATGATTCGTGAGTACATCAAAGACTTCACCACCATCATCCTCGAGATGGAGGGCATGTTCGAAAAGGATTCTCTCTTCTACTTTCTCGACGGACTCAAGGATTGGGCGAGGGTCGAGCTCGAGAGGCGCGACGTGCAAAACCTTGATGATGCCATAGCCATGGCCGAGTCCCTCATAGACTACACATCCCAATCCAAAGAGAGGAAGACCAACCAAGGAAAAGGTGGGGGAGAGCGAAATTCCAAGAAGGAGCATACTCGGAAGGAAGGTGGTGCACGTAAACCGACCAGGGGAGACAAGCGAGACACACCTAACAAAGGTAAGTCCGATACCCCCAAACCTAAAAGTCCTTGCTTTATTTGTGATGGTCCTCATTGGGTGCGGGATTGCCCAAAGAGGAAGGCTCTCAACGCCCTAGCCGCTTAATAAGAGGGCATACAAAATGAGGAGCCACAAGCGGGGATGGGTTCTCTCTGCACAATTGTCGCACTCAAGAGACCCACACATATGGAAAAAGGTCTCATGTATGTGAGTGCCACCATCAACAGCAAGGATGTGCATGCAATGCTTGATACGGGAGCCACATATAATTTCATTTCCGAAGAAGAGGTCAAATGGTTAGGCCTCAAATATGTCAATGGATGAGGCACCATCAAGGTGGTAAATTCACCCGCCAAGGCAATATTGGGACTATCTAGGGCAACATCGATACAACTTGGCACATGGAACGGTAAGCTTGATTTCTCCATCGTCCCCATGGATGACTTTCAAGTAGTGCTAGGCATGGAGTTCTTCGACCAAGTCCATGCTTTTCCCATACCAGCCTCTAACTCCCTTCACATCCTCGATGGGAGTCAATCATGCATAGTTATGGCGGAACGTGTAGCAAAGGTTGAAAGCAAAACGCTCTCCGCACTACAATTCAAATAGGGCACGAAGATGGATCCAAGTTCCCTTGCCACCGTTCGAGAACTAAACGTTGGTGAGGACGTTGCCATTGTTGAGGACCTAATGCCAAGGAAATTTCAAGCCATCCTTAAGAAATATAAGGATGTGATGCCCCAAGAACTTCCAAAGAAGTTGCCTCCACAACGGGAAGTGGATTACCAAATCGAGTTGGAGCTTCGTGTCAAGCCTCCAGCCATGGCACCTGACGGCATGGCGCTACCCAAACTTACGGAGTCAAAGAAATAACTCCATGACTCGCTCGAGTACAAAGCAGGTAAGGTAAATGTTGCAGCCGATGCCTTAAGTTGCAAGGCAGAACCTGCCACCTTGAGCATAAGTCATCCACAAAGTGTGCTCATTGACCGCATCAAACAAGGTCTAGAGCATGACCCCATAGCCAACAACTCCTAAAGTTGGCAAGTGAGGGGAAGACACAGCGCTTTTGGCATGATGAAGGCCTTCTCCTCACAACGGGTAACCACCTCTTCGTGCCAAGATATGGGAACTTGCGGAAGGAGATCATCAAGGAGTGCCACAATTCCAAGTGGGCTAGTCATCCAGGTATGGCACAAACCCTTGCACTCATACAAGATTCCTATTATTGGCCTCAAATGCGGGAAGACGTGGAGGGCTATGTAAGGACTTGTCTTGTGTGTCAACAAGACAAGGTCGAGCACCAACGTCAACGGGGTTGCTTGAACCCCTACCCATTGTAGAAAGGCTATGGCAAAGCGTCTCGATGGACTTCATCGTGGCCTTGCCAAAATCCGAAGGGTGTGGAAGCATAATGGTGATAGTTGATCGGTTTAGCAAATATGCCAACTTCATACCCGTCTCTACGGATTGCACCGCGGACGAAGCCGCTCGAGCATTCCTCAAGCACATAGTAAAGCTATGGGGTGTTCCACAAAACATCGTAAGTGATCGTGACCCTAGTTTCACTGGACGCTTTTGGGGAGAGCTCTTCAAAATGTTGGGGATCAACTTGAGCTTCTCAACAAGCTTCCATCCGCAAACCAATGGGCAAACCAAGCGTACCAATGCCTTGCTTGAACTATATTTTAGGCATTATGTGAGCGCTCATCAACTTGATTGGGCAAAGTTGTTAGACGTTGCCCAATTCTCATATAGCCATATCATTTTGTTTCAATGATCTAAAATTTCTGTAAATGCTACAAAGAATAGCTGGTGCATGAGCAATTCTTTAGTCCCTCTTGCTAAATGTACAACAATAGGAAAAAGAGATTTGTCAATTACACGGGCGAATTGTGCCTAGAACTGTGGGCTAGAGACTATTACTTAACTCCTGTCTTTTTCATGAAAACAAACTTGAAAATAATTCAATAAATATACAATAAAACTCCGATTACAATAGCTAATAAAAATTTTCTAATGTATCTATTACAATCTTAATGAAAATACTAAATACATCATTGCACCAATACGTGGCTTGACCTTCAAGCTTGCTAACTAAATCACACATAGCTTTTAACTGGGGGAAAATTTTGGAAAGAAAGGGGTGAGTATAAATAGGGATATATTAGCAAACGATTTTTTGAAAATATTATATTACTATAAAATAAAATCTTTGCTCTATTGAAAATCTTTATAAAAAACTTTTTAATAGTAGGGACATAATAGATAACATATCACCAAATCTTTTATAAGACTTTAGACTAAATAAGCTATTGAGTAACTATATTTTTAAATACTTCTGCTTGTTTTTATAATTAAAACAATAAAAGAATGCACGTCTCAATCATATAAAACAAACTCATGATAAATATGCTAAGACATTTATTCTAATTTTATTTTAAAACATAAGGCATGATTTTCATTAAAATCCTCCTTTAAATAACTTTGTAAAAAATATCTACTCACGAGGAGAAGTGAACTTCATCTTTTATAGAACTACAAAACAACGGAGGTATTGAGTATGCATGAACTATCAACATAGCACTATATTTTCAAGGGTTTGTAAAAGTTCATGCAAATTGGCTAATGATGCTTCTTGAGGTAGGACAAATTTGGCTTCGAGCTAGTGTTGCATCCCTATCTCAGTAGAGTTGCGTCCCTCAGCTCTCTGGTTGTGAAGGCCTAATGCCTTCATTTGTAAAGTTGCGTCCCTACTTCCAATTTCAGTTTTCCTAATTATCTCAAAACTGATTTCTTAGTTTATTTTCTTTCCAATTCGAGTTGTAATATCTTATTTAGGTTTATTTTGATTAAATTAGGATATTTCTATATTTATTTGAGTCTAATTAGGATTTTTTTTATTTGAGTCAAATATTATTTTCTTGCTTAATTAGCATTCCAGTATTTTAGGATATTTAATATTAGTAGGATTTTATTTTTCTTAATCTAGTTTTACAATAATTAGGATTATTTAGCCTTTATAAGGGTGTGCTTGACCCTGGTCTTGTAATCACTTCTCACTATTATCAATTTATCAAATTTTCAACAATGTTCAATTTTATCTTTTATTAGGTTCCGCATCAAATTTGGTATTAGAGCCAACATCACTTGTCTTCCATGGCACGTGATGATTTGGTAGGCGACATTTCTTGTGACATTGATAAGAGAACTATGGCTATGATAGATAGCCATTTCATGTTGGCTTTCCAACCCTTATACAACCAATTCAACGAAATATCTTGGCTAATATTAGAGAGAATCGAAGTGCGTCATGGATTAGAGAGGATTGAAGGTAACATAAAGATTGAATGAAGGTATAGGTGAAATGAAGAGATAGAGGCTCACGTGTTTGCGCCAACAGTCAGACTTTCTCAATACAATTGCGAAAATCCAAGCATCGGTTCAACGAATACCAAATCAAATGATGGAGCCGCTGGTAAGTATAAAGAGTTTGAATCTTTTGCAAATAAAATTGAAGAAGAAAATTCTAGGAATGTAGAAGATTTCAAGAAAATTGAGGGAAATCAAGAAAATTTTGAGAAGAGCAATGAAGAAAATTTTGAGGAGAATTTTAAGAATCTGGAAAGTGTAAAGGCAATCAAACGGGAGCAGTTCACACCCATCCAAGACAAGTTTCAAGTCATCATAGAAGCAGCTCAAGGGGTTGAAGTCATTAGTGAACCACATGACTTGATTAAAATCAAGTGAAGTACAGAAGTTTGTTAAGAATGAAGCTGTGAAAATTATTCAAAAGGTTGAGATACATGCTGAGCAAATTGTTCAAGAAGTTAATGTTGTATATAAGGAAAATTTTCTAGCATTTAATCTTTTTTCCCATGAAAAGTACATTGAAATTGACATGGAGATAGAGCAAGATCAATATAAGAGTAAATTTTTTGTCACTAGTCAATGGGATAATTGTCATGTTTTGAAGAAACTTGAAGTTCTAGGATACTTGGGTGGCAAATTCATGAAGTTTAGTTTAGCAAAAGTGAAAGTCAAGATGAACAAAGATAGCAAACAATTGTGGCTATGGTTGTTATATCATGCAAGAACACCATATGAGAGTGTATAGGAGAACAAGAAGGTAAGCCTAGTTGATAATTTGTTGTTTGGCGTAGAAGATCTTATTTTTGCTTGGTTGATTAGAAAACATCATGTTCATGATGAGGCATTGTCCTAGGAAAACTAAAGAACGAGTTGTTTTAAAGAAGGGGGGAATTGATGTAGGACAATTTCGGCTTTAAGCCATGGTCTCGTCCCTATCCCAATAGAGTCGCGTCTCCTAGCTCTCTGGTTGTGAATGTCTGATTCCTTCATCTGCAGAGTTGCATCCTTACTTCGAATTTCAGTTTTCCTAACTATCTTCAAACTATTTTCTTAGTTTATTTTCTTTCGAATTCGAGTTATAATATCTTATCTAAGTTTATTTTGGGTAAATTAGGATATTTCTAGATTTATTTGAGTCTAATTAGATTTTTTTTTTAAATTTTAGTCAATTATTAATTTCTTGTTTAATTACGATTATAGTATTTTAGGATATTTTAATAATAGCAGGATTTTATTTTCTTAATCTAGTTTTATAATAATTAGGATTATTTAGCCTATGTAACGGTGTGTTTTACCCTCGTCTTATAATCAATTCTCATTATTATCAATTTATCAAATTTTGAATAATGTTCAATTTTATCTTTTATTAGCTTTTGCATCACTTTTTTTCTTAAGCTACTCATCTAAACTGTGAAATCTAAAGATATGAATAGTTAAGTGGAATATAACATAAAACAATTCTGTAAAATGAAACAAGAGGTTTTACATGGTTCAATTATAAAATCTACATCCACGAATATTTTAGAGTTATAATTCACTATATCTCTTATATTTACGATCTTTAGGAACATTTACACTGATGAACATTCTCTAACTCACTAGCCTAATATTTGTAAAACTAGTCTCTCAATGACTAAAACACTTGTGACTCTGCATACTCTTTGATGTTGTTCACTTAACAGATCTTAGTTAAGTAACACTTAATATCTGATCCAGTTGTAGATTCTTGAAAGCACTCAAAATCTCAAGCTTGGCACAATCTATAAGCAAACACTAAAACAAAAGTTTATAGCTTTACATACACACATAAAATAATAAATATAAACCTAAGTTGCTCTCAACCTTGTTTTTCTATAAAGCTTTATATGACTTCAAAATGAATAGATTGCTCTTTATACTTTGTTGCCTTTCCAACTCATCATGAGCTTTCCTTCCTCCACAAGAGATAATGATTCAATCTGGAAAGCGCATCAATTAGATAATGCATATCAATTATAAACAGATATTCTTCTAATTAGACTTAAGATTAAATATTGAGTCCATATGCATGTTCCTATTAGACTAGGATACTAAGATTTCTATCTTATTTCTAGTAGAATTCCACTAATTAAAACTACAGTGTTTTAGGAAACAAATAACATTAAAATCATAAGACTTTAGGAAGCAAATAAGGATAGGATGTTTTCCTTCATGAGATGCCAAAATAATCAGCCACGTGTAGGTCACATGCCACGTGGACCTTAAATAAACATTTTAAAATACCTCTTGATATATTACTAAACAAGTGCAAAAGAAGCTAGCTGGTCATACCTAGCATGATTTACATCGCACAGGCATAGAAGAATCTAAAGCTACTCATACCTGGCAAGATCTAACATCGCTTAGGTAGAGAAATCTAATAACTAGTGAGATGGTCATATCTGGCGAGATCTAACATAGTGTAGGCATAATGAATCTGTAAAACTAGTCATACGCAAGCGTAAAACTGCCCAAAAGGCCTAAGCGCCTAGATCACATCGCCTAAAGCCTTTATGTGTGTTTGAATAGGGCTAAAAAACCTCTATCTATATCACTATAATACCCCAACCCCTTAGTAGCGAGCCCAACCCCTTTAGCATATAAATGGAAATGAAAAAGAAAAAGAAAACAAAAATTAAAGAGAAAAGAAGAGAAGAGAGACTGATAAGAAGGACGAGGACAAGAGGGTGAAGAGGATGAACGGGGGCTATTTGTAGAAGGAAAATTTGGTACTTTCCCAATTTCTAAGCTAGATTGAGTAATTTTTTTTTTTTTGTGATTTCATTCACAGAAATTGACCTTTAAGAAAATGTTTGCATGTTTTAGTACTCCTAGAGAGAGAAGGAAGATCAAAGATAAAATTGAAAGTCCCATTCAAGGTATTTTATCCTTCTCCTGATGTGTGTTGAGTTTACTTGTAGTAGTGTTAGTGTTGATGATGGTGATGAAAATCTAAGGTCACTATAAATAGTAGATATTTCCAAAACTTTTGCAATTGATTGGCTTTGAATTTGATTCTCAAGCTTACATAAGTTAAATTAGACATCCCAAGGGTTCGACTAAAATTAGTTTCACTGAAAAATATGAAGTATTTGATTTTTTACGAATTTCTAAAGTTTACTGTTTAATGCTAGAATTTTTAGCTTTCTGTAAGAGGTCTATTTTGTGAAAATTATTTGAGGTACCTGGAGAACTCAAAAAAATATGAAGTTTTGTAAACTTGTTTGTCTTTGTGTATAGTTTAAATCTGGAAAGTATTCTAATTTAGGAATTAACCACGAATTGTTATGTATTTTTGAATAGAGAGAGGCTAGTTCTAGAAATGGCTTGAGAGGATTGTTGTATCTAAAATTTAAACTAATTGAGGTACTTAATGAATTTAGAATTCAATAAAATTTTACATGGTGTTAGATAGATATTTCTAAAAGGTCTATATAAAATCTTGCACCATTTGGATGAGTAGATTATCTATTAAAAATCAAAGAACTAGCATTTTCTTTGTTTAGGAAGTTAGAAATTGAAGTTAATTAGCATTGATTACATTAGGATATAATGTTCGATAAAGGAATCTTAAGCATTCATGTTGATTATGATTGAACATGATACAATGAGTTCTTTTGTGATTATTAACACAGGAAGAATTTCATTGAAGGTGAAATGAGATGACAAGTCGTTTAGACATACAACGACGCTCAAGTTCTACGTCAAAATTAGTGAGTGGAAAAATATGTTTTCTTTCATAAATTATAAATGAGTTTTAAATGTTATCATTTTATATACAAGTTATAAAGGTTTTAAAGTAATTAGCAAATTTATTTTCTAAATGAATTGAGAAGCATATTTAGTTGTTTATTTAGTGATTTTTTTTAGCTTTTCTTAGAAATAATTACTATGATATTTTAGCAAAATTAGTGTGCAAAACAGTTTCTTAATAGTAATCTAGGAGATAAATGTAGAACTATTTGTTCTAGTTACTTTAAGTCATTAGAATATTCAAAGTTGATTTTCAAAATATTTCTAGACAAAGATATTGAATTTGGAAAAGAAAACTCAAATTTTATGTTTAAAATTATTAAGTATGTTCAAAGGCTTTATAGCTGATTCAAGAGAGATATCTTTACAATATTAGACAATAGGTGTTAATCATGATTTTTGTAACTATTCTAGTATTTTGTTCAAAAGTTTCTTGAAGTATTTTAAATGCTTGTAGTTGTCTATCATTTATTTTAATGATTCAAGTATTTTCAACTTTAGATTGCATAAAATTTTCAGTGTTTGATAAAGTTGCATGATAAGTAATGGTTTAACATATGAAGCAGTTTTGAAAATCAGTTTTAGCAAAGATAAGAAAATTCAACCAGGACATCATAAGCTAGTAGTACCTTGTAGACACAAAATTTTGAGGCTCGATGATGAAGCAAAGATGAATGTCGAGCAATGGAAATGAGCGAAGTGGCCTTGGAAGCAAAAAGAAGAGAATCGAGAAGAAACTGACTAAAGGCTTTGAAACGTGACACATGATTTTGAAAAATCATAGAAATTAATCTAGAAGGAATCTGATGATGAGTTATATATCGTTGCAAACCTATAGATGTCTAGTTTTCATATAATTTTATGGATTGCAAATCGAAGTTGAACTCAAAGAATTATGCGTGATCAAACAGCCAAAGGTCAGAAGGGACCACATTGAAAAAATACAAAATTAAGGGGTTTGGTGGGCCACCATCGGCTGGCGGTCCTCCCACATCTGGCAAACTATCTCACCACCGATTGGTGCTTCTCGTACATTCCACCAACACTGCTTCTTGTATTTTTGGCATATTTCAATTCAAACCTTCCTTTTTTATTTTTCTTTCCTTTTTTCAACTCAACCTTTTACTATATAAAAACCCCTTCTCCTCACTTTAAAC
The DNA here is from genome assembly GCA_013180625.2 of Boswellia sacra. Classification (NCBI taxonomy): domain Eukaryota; kingdom Viridiplantae; phylum Streptophyta; class Magnoliopsida; order Sapindales; family Burseraceae; genus Boswellia; species Boswellia sacra. The sequence continues at coordinate 145,429 of SNVD02011676.1, forward strand.
ACAGAGAAATCTTCTCTTCTCCCTCTTAAAGACACATATGAGAATTGAAGGAGTCTTTTCTAGTCTAGTATTTTTTGTAGGTATTCTATTACTCTAAACTTGGAAATGGTATGTCATGAGAGCAGTTCTCTCTTCTCCTTCTCTATTTAATCTTTATTTTTTTCTTTACTTTAGAATAAGCATGTCTGGGTTTTATTTTGCTTAGAACAAGCATGATTAGGTTTTTTTTTGATGATTAGAAGCATGTTTAAGATTATTATTGTAACGACCCATCCCCCGCCCGATCTCTTTCGGGCGCACACGGACCCCCTACCGAGCCACCGGGTCACAGGTACATGGCCGCACACTCTAAGGTATTGTCCGCTCTGGGCCCACTGGCCCGCACGGTTTTGTCCACTGGGTGTAGATACCCGGTGGACAAAATCGTGAGGGCCAGTGGGCCCAGAGCGAACAATACCTTGGAGTGTGAGACCATGTACCTGTGGCCCGGTGGCTTGGTAGGGGGCCCGTGTGCGCCCGGGAGAGATCGGGCGGGGGATGGGTCGTTACAATTATAAATTGTTCTAATCCTTGTTTATTTTGCAAGATGGATAAGTGTGTTAAGGTAAGTCCATTGTCCTTATTGATCTAAAAACATGATTAGGAGTTTATTTTCTTTGTGAAAGTCTTAGAATCATGCTTAGGAGCACATAATTAGAATCATGCTAGAAATCAAACTTATTTTTGAAGTATGCTAGGAAGTAGCATAGAATTAGGTAAGAATTATCTTGATTGATTGAAATTGCCATGTTTGCTTTGATCGATATGATTAGGCTAGAATAGCCATGTTTTGATATGATTGATGTAATTAGGCTAGAATTGCCATATTTAGAATTTTCATTCTCGATTGAATTATGTTAGAATAGTAATGAATAGGTAGAATTACCATGATAAGAATTATCAAATCTAGATAAAATTGCCATGATTTTAGTTTATGGCTTTGTTTATGATTTTAATTGAATTTGTATGAATATACTATGATTGAATAATTATAATAGAATGATGCCATGAAGTGGTGGTGAACACACATTGATGGTGAGGAGCCATTGTAGACATTGGATTTTTTAGGCCCAACAACAAAATGAAGATGAATGTTGAGTGAAGGAAATGATCAAAATGCCCTTGGAAGCTGAAAAGGAAAAGGGTGAGAAGGAATTGGCAAAAGGTCTTGAAAACTGATATATGGTTTCAAAAAATCACAAAAATTAATCCAGAAGGAGACTGTTGATGAGTAATATACCGTTGTGAAGCTAAGAATGTCTAGTTAACCAGCCGCCCGACTATTGTCCCCTTATTTTTGAAAAATTACGATTCAAACCTTCCTTTTTTGTTTTTCTTCTTCCTTTTTCAACTCAACCCATCTCCTGTATAAACACCTCCTTTCCTCACTTCTCAAGACATCAAATTCATCTCTACTCCCTCTTGAAGATATACTTGAGAATTCAAAGAGTCTTTTCTAGTTTAAAGCTTTCGAGCATTTTATATTGCTCTAAACCCAAAAAAGGTACGTCCTGAAAGCAATTTTCTCTTCTCCCTCCTATTCTCTTATTTATTTTTCTTGCTTCGAATTAAGCATGTTTAGGATTGTTTATGCTTAGAATTAGGATGTTTAGGATTTATGGAATGGTTTAATCCTTTATTTGTTTTGCAAGGTGGAAATGCGCGTTGAGGTAAGTTCGCTTTCCTTTCTTTATTAGAATCATGATTAGGAATTTATTTTCTTTGCGAAGCTTGGAATCATGCTTAGGAGCACATGTCTAGAATCATGCTTAAGAGGACATGAATAGAATCATGTTAGGAAAACTCATGATGGCTTTGAAGTATGCTAGGAAATAGCATAGAATAGGTGCAAATGACCTTAATTGCCCTTTCAATGTTTAGATTGAGTTAGAATAGCTTTGTTTGATTTTGATTGACTAAATTAGACTAGAAATGTCATGCTTAGGCTAGAAATACCATTATCCACTATAAATTGATATGAATTATGCTCAAATAGCAATAGGTAGAACTGTCATGATAGAATTATCAAATCTAGGCTAGAATGTCATGATTTTAGATTATGGCTTTATTCAGATTAATTGATCTATGAATGTGTGAATATATTATGAATGTATCATGTTTAGAAGTGTTATTATATGATACCATGAAGAGGTGGTGGACTCACATTGGTGGTGAGGGACCATCACTTGAAATAATTGACTGAATATTTGAATGATGTCATGAAATAAGCTTAATAGATGTTGAATAGACTCACATATAGTGGTGAGGAATTCATCATTTATTGGTTTTCAAATTGATTATTGAATGTATGATTCATAAGAATATATGAAATATTTATTGGTTTTCGAATTGATTATTGAATGTATGATTCATAAGAATATATGAAATATTTTAATTGAAGTATTTAAAGTAGAATTATTTTATTTTATTGTTAAAGAGCAAGCGATGTAATCCTCTTCCCTTCCCCTCATGTTTGAAGAAAATGATCCTTTCTACTCCCTCTTTCTTTGTATGAATATACAATTGTCATTGATTGAATAATCATCTCACATGCTTAATAAAGATAAAAATGAAAATGTGTGTATGGAACAACATGAGCTATTTTTATTTTGATACCCTAGTGGAGGCCAGATTTTAATCCAGAAGAGGCGAATGGCTCGTACCTAACTTCTCGAACCCATCTTTGAAGGGATGAGTGTAGTTTAAGTCCTAAAGCAAGGGATCAAATTGCCCTCATTTATTTCCAATTGAATAATTGGGTGGCAACTTCATTTCTCCAAAGGTGCCCATGGCTTGTTTGTGTTCCCTTAAGTCTCGAAAGAGACATTGACAGAGTGTCATGGTCGCAAACGCTCTGACGAGATGAAAACCCCATTCACAGTGGTGACTCCACTGGGGCTAAGATAAGTTGATTCCGATTGGGATACCAAATTATAATACCTCATGTTGATATTTTGAGTCCTTGCATCACTACACTTTTGTACACAATAAGCACAAATTGCCTAAACTAGCCGTGTGGCATTGACATGGAAGTCTGTGGCTCCATTCGACCCCTAGACGACTCATGTCACCACCTTTGAGCACTTACCATTAAATTGGTATAAAAAGAGATTGGCCTAAATGAACATCTCTTGTTCGAAGGAGTCCAGACCATTGGGCCCTTGAGACTCAAGCTTATGTAGACGACTCTAGAAATATCCAAAACCCATGTTAAAATGCATGTCTATGGATGTAAATTCTTCATGATTAGAATAACCTCAACTCAACCTCATGAAACCATGAACAAATGCCGCGTGTTAAATCACCCATGAGAATAATATGGGGACATGTGCCACAAGTCGGGGTTATCATCATGTTTATAAGCCATGTTGTGATAATCATGGAGAATCTAACATCAACATGTTTGCTAGAATTAGGTGAGAAAATCTCGCGTTCCCATATCCCATGATAATGACTTGGGAATGAGGCCAAAGAACCAAGGAACAGAGACTCGACTTTACGTGTGTGGGAGAGATAAGGTTGGAAGGCTGAAAATGTGTGTATGAGCATGCATCATATCATGCATACATGCATGCATGCATGGCATTAACACCTTTGTTTTGCAGCCATCATTGCTTGTATTAGATGAGATGGCCAACTAAAATGAAGAAATAGGACAACGGGGGGCTTAAGTCGTTGAAATTTTGAGAGAAGTAGGTGAGCTAATTACAATCGCAGTAGTCGATCAATACAAGAGGATCAGTAAGACAATTAGAGATTTAGAAGCACTGAAGCACCAAGTGGCCCAGCTGACAGAGTTGTCTGCCCAGAGACTTGCTTTAACTTTAATACCATTTCGATGATCACAAACTTTGACTGCTGAAAGAAGCCTTAATCAACCTAGTGGGTTAACAAATCATCCACAGAAGTTTAGTTTATTGGGACGACTATTATCTGAAGTATTGGAAGAACTTTGTGCCCAATCGGTGTTACTCCCTCTAGTATTAAAACCTCCTTAGAATCCTCATCCAGTCAATCATAAGCATCATAAATAGTAAGCTTTTCACCAACTGACTAGCCATGTTACCAACAAATGTCATCGCCTCTGCCATGAGACCCAAAGTTACAAGAACCTAACACAAGAAGCAACCAATTTTTCGATCATAACCGGATATCTTCTTCAATGACCAACATGATTGGGTTGAGCTTGATCGAAGAACAAGTTATGGATTCTTCTGAGGAAAGTGGATATAGTAGGGTCAAGAGAGCCAAGAGAAGCGAGAAGTCCAAGCTTGAACAACAAGAAGGGTCCATTAAAAAGGTGATCACAAAGAAAAAGCCCAAGGTTGAAGAATCCAAAGAAGAAAAACCTAAAAAGATCACTGAAAGGGTGGAAGATGAGCCCATTTCTTTGGCAACCCAGATTTTCACCAAGAATGGTGGATGGACCAATATTGTAGTAAAAAGAGCCAAACGAAATTTGGAACCCGAATTTGTGTGCATCAGTGACCAAAAAGGAGGACGAGCCATAATAAGAAGAAAATGAAGAAATTAAGGAAGAAAAAGAAGAAATTGAGGTAGAAGAAGAAGAGATCTCCACCACATCATCAAGTGCCTTTGCTAAGAAGTAGATGGCTAGAAAATGGGCTAGAAGAGGCCACCACCTAGAAGACTCAAGGTGAAGAAGGGTAGTGAAGCTAGGAAAGGGAAGCGAATTGAGAGCCTTATGAGAAGAGAGATTTTACTTAGAAGGTGCGAAGAAGTGAGAGTCATGGGAATATGGGATGACATTCCTAAAGTCAAGACCCTTTCAAACTTTTGGGTTGATTTTAATAGTGATGAAGAGGAAGAGGTGAGAGTTCAGGAAGAAACACTAAGGTAAGAGTGAGAATGTCCAAGGAGTGACAAGGAGTGGTAGATTTTACCATGAGAGGGAGAATGAGAAACAAATTAAGAAGACTATTAAGAAGGGCAAAGAAGTTACCAAGGAAGAAACCAAAGAAGAGGAAGAACAAGTTATCAAGAAATCGAAGAAAACCCAAGCAAATGCTAGCATTTAGAACTTTTTGATCTCATCCCAAAAGCATAGAGAAGCCATGGTGAAGGCTTTGGTAGAGGTAGAAATATCAATGGTTGCTACTCCAAATGAGATGTTGGCTACCATGACTAGAGGAGAACCCAATAGGGGTAAATGAGAGGGTGTGATCATCTTTACCAATGATGACTTACCCTTCAAAAGAAGAAACCATAATAAGCCATTATACATCACTACTCTTCAACAACAAATGGCCCAATACATTGAACTCTATGAAATGGGCCTAGCCACATGAACCAACCTTCACCCAAAGGAAATGGTGGCAATGAGGGTGAGACTAGCTAAGATATAAATAGGGAGAAAAGTGCAGCCAACCAAGATGAGCCTGAATCAGTCAGGCAATTGGCCAAAGACATGGACAAGATCTAATTCCTCTTGAAAAAGAAGGGCTGGAGAAGGTCGAAGACTAAGATGATATCTTACTCATTGGGGACAACGATTGATCTCAAAAATTTTGCCTATTAGACTTGCCCAAGTTCCATGGAGAAGGCAATCCAAAGACGCATTTAAAGTAGTGTGTAGTTGTCATGGCCACCACTCCTTTATTGAAAGAGTACATCTTGAAATACTTCATGCTATCCTTATAAGATGATGTAGTAGTATGGTACCATGATCTTCCCAAAAGAATCCAAGAAGATTGGGAAGAGTTATTCGATCATATTGTAGAATAGTATCACCATAACACCCAACTAGGGGTTAACCTTGAGGGATTTGGAGATGACACGCCAAAAGCTTAATAAGACTTTTTTAGAATACTTGGTCTGTTGGAGGGCCAAAGTTGCCAAGATGACCACTAGACCCGCAGAGAAGGACTAGGTCCATATAGTGATAAATGGAACCCACAGCTTCATCAACGATAGACTTACAGGCTTTCCTATCAAAACATTTGAAGACTTGTATGACTCGGACATCCAAATAGAAGATTTGGAGGCCAGGCAGAAAAGAAGCCATAATAGAAATCAAGGGCAGTATGAACAATCCAGTGGATCAGACAATGAGGATGCATAAGTACATGCTCGATAAAAGACTCGATCGATAATGGGAGAATTCTTGACCTAGAGAAAGAATAATGATGTTTTGTCTTAAGAATGATACAAGAGTTGTGATGATCACTAATGAAATCGTGATACTCATTGAAAATAGATTTTTGTTAATACATGAGATTGTGTTTTTTACATGCTTAACTCTTTTTGCCAGATGAGTTTCATTTTTGATTCTTCAACATTTGAGCACATTAGCCATGAACATGGAATTATATATCACTTAAAGAAACTTTATGTGAATAGAGCTTTGTGTTGAGATCTCATAAGCCTCTAGAACCCATTTGATCACCACTCGAGGTGAAATCCTAGGCTTCGTAACATAAGGGAGGTGATTTAGGCTTTCTTTGGATTGATTGAGCCTTTTAAGCCCACCTACGCTTACTTCACTATCACTTGTGTACCCCATTGAGCCTAATCAAGCCTTTTCTTTGTCAAACCAAAAAATTTATCTTAGCACTAAGAAAATTTTTCCTACATAGCACCCTTCACTCAGAGCATATGAACATTCTAGAAAAAAACATTGGGAGCCATGCTTAAGGGAGAATGAAAGGAAGTTGACAAGTTTTTCTGTAATTTTAAGCTCAAAGAAAAAGAAAAGAAGAAGAAAAGAAAACAAAGAAAAAGAAAGAAAAAGAAAACAAAACAAAGAAAAAGAAAGAAAAAGAAAAGAAGAGTGCTAATCCCATTACCCGTAAAGTTTAAAGGTGTAGCCACTCAAAATCAAAAGTAAAACAAATATAGTAGGTGAAAACTTAAAGTTTAAGGATACAGATGAAAGAAGTTGATGCTCTTAATTAAAATCTAGAATGGTTGTATGACTATGAGTGAAGATAACCTTATAGTTCTTTTATCATACCTTGAGCTTGGCCTATCAATACAAGCTTGATAAAGCCCTAATGATCCTTGATATTGTGACGAGCCTACATTAGTGGAAAGTGGTGTGAAAAGTAGGCTTATGGCAATCCTTCTATCTTTAGAGATTGATCACTAATTTCTATTTACATAAAGTTATCCAAGTCTTAATAAGTGAAGTATGATTGGCTATACACACATATACGAAAAATTTGAATGAAGCAATTTTGGCATTAGAATTGAAATTGGGAATAATCACAATGTCAATACATTACCTTTGAGCTATTGAATTTGAGAAATCTTTGAAGAATTCAAATGTGAATCAAATTGATGCACAACTCCCATTTAACATTTCAACTTATTATTGGAGGATATCGGATATGTAGAAAACATGTTAAGAAGAAGAAAATATGTCAATAGTTCCCATCAATGATATCAAAGAAGATAACCTTGCCATCAATAGTAAAGAAGCAAGATATATGGGACAAGTTAGCCATTTCATCCAGCATGGATTTCTACAAAGAAGGAGGAATAATGCCCTTAAAGCTCGATGAAGGTAAAGGATCACCTGTTCATCTTGAAAAGTGAAAAGAAGTAGAGGGCAAAGAGTTGCCCATTCATCTTAAGAAAGAAAAGAAGCAAGGGGGCAAAGAATTGCTCTAACCATTTTGAGAATCATGGCAGATAGAATAATCTTAATTATCCTAAGGAAGTGTAAGAAATAGTGCTAGAATAGACAACCTCTCTTGTAACCAAATCTGGAAAAAATAAAGAACAAGAAAAAGCATGCTAAGTCAAAAGCCTCAAAAGGCAGCTTAGGCAAAAATTAAGACAAGCCTGCTAAGTTGAAAACCCAAAAAGGCAACTTAGGCAAAAGTTAGGGCAAACAAAAAAAGAAAAGCTCGCTGAGTTAAGAACCCAAAAAGGGCTGCTCAAGCAAAAGTGAGGGTAAGCTCGCTAACTCAAAAACCTGAAAAGGTGTCTTAGGCAAAAATTATAGCATAAATAAAAAGAAAAAGAAGAATAACCTGCTAAAAACTTGAAAGAGTGGCTTAGGCAAAATGAGGGTTAAAGGAAAAATACTTGAAAAAGTAGAAGATTTCCACTAAACCTTTGACTCAAATAAATCTTGATGTGGTCCAATCCTATTAATGTCTAAATTAGAATTAAAGGAACTATCGTGAAATCAGAGCCCATTTGAGGAATGATGGTCATAAGATGCAGACCACCTAGATTGACTGGTGAGACCAGTAGAAACTACATAAGAAGGTAAAATTGAAGAAGGCAAAGCCAACCGAACGAGGTCCTATCCATAATCTCAAGCAAAGGCATGATGGAGGACATTATCACTCTACCACTTTTGGTGTGAATGCCCATGGTAGAAGTTAGGAATCCAAAGAAGTTAACGAGATTAGATATTGATGGTGTCTCAACAGTAGACAGAATGATGCTTTTGGAGCTGGATGAATAACAATCGATTATAATGAAGAACTCCTCATACAGGAGGCAAAGCTCTTGCCCATTGAAGCGGAAGACATGATCATAAGGATCCTAAAAGGTAATGCATTCCTTAAGAAAAAGAACGTCGAGCTTTGCTTGTCAAAGGAATTTCAGATTGTAAAGTCCACTAGATTCAACTGATTTCCAATCATCATCCTTTAGAAGCCTCAAGAGAGGCTAGAGGGCTTTTGAGAATGGCCTCAAACATACTAAAAAAATGCAAGAAAAGGCATTGGAAGGTATGAGGAGACATAGAAGGGAAAAACAGAAGGCTGATGATGATAGTCCTCACTCGTCATCACCATTATCATCAACATCAACTGAAGAAGTAGCAACCTAAACCTAAAGATGCTAAACCTCTCACTCTAGACACTTGATTTACTGGTAACCAGTCTAGTTCAAGCAAGAAGCATATAGTTAGAAACGATTATTAAGATAGACATCATGTATACATGAAACATCAAACATTTTCTTACAGGAAGCATGATCCAAAATGAAGCATAGTCTAAAAGTGACTAAGTTTTGTAGAAATCATAATGTAGTATGAAATACTGGGGGCAATTGAAAAGGAAGAAAGCCTAATACCTAGTGGAATGAAAGTAGTACGATATGCAAGCCACTTGAATTAAGCAATTTAGTCTCGAGCAAATCTAGATATGTAGATTGCTTCTATTAGGTACCTCAATCTTAAGATGACTCAATTCAAGCAAAACGATTTGAAGAGAGGGTATTCACCTTAAAGAAGGAACCTTCCTTACAGAAGGCATCTTCCTCAAAGAAGGCATTTCCCTCGAAGAAGGCATCCACCTTAAAGACGGCATCTTCCTCGAAGAAGGCATTCACCTTGAAGAAGAAGTCTCCCTCGAAGAAGGCATCTTCTTTAAAGAAGGCATTCACTTTAAAGAAGGAATCTCCCTTGAAAAATGAAGTTCACCATGAAAAAGAAATTTGAAGTCTAACTTATAGAAGGGATTTTGAAGAAGAAATTTGATGTTCACCTTGAATAATATTCGCCTTGAAGGTGAAAGGTCACTTTGAAGAAAGGATTTGAAAAAAAAAAAGATCCATAGTCAGATAGTTGGAAGGGTAAAGGATAAAAGGTCAAAGAGGGAGAGAAAAGAGAGAGAAAGAAAAAGAAAAAAGAAAAAAGAGAGAAAAAGAGAGAGAAAATAGAAAAAAAAAGAGAGAGAAAGAGAAAAAGAAAAGAAAATAGAAGAGAGAAAAAGAAGAGAGAAAAAGAAAAGAGAAAAGAAAAAGGGAAGAAAACTTTACATCGGCCTTAAAATATCGAAGGAATCTTTGAAACGTTCCGATGATAAGCATCCGGTCATGTCGAAAGTTTAGTAGCTCATAAAGAAAGACGAATAATGTCGATTGATGAAACCTTCAATAGGTTCGTATGGAAGAATTCCTTTAGAGACTAGAAAGTAGATTGTTGAAGAGCACATCGAATGAGGTAAAATTTGAATTGACCCGAAATCACCAAAGATGTTAAACATTTTGTAGGAACTTACAAGAACAATCGAGAGATCCCTACAAAGTTAAAGAATCGATAGCATGATGAGAATTCCCCAATGAAGGGCATGACGAATGCAAAATCTAAAGAAGTCAAGAATGAAGGATGTTAGAATATGATGAATCAAGAATTTTCCCTAGCAGATAAAAAATAATCGAAAATAGAAGTGAGAATACTCAAAAGAAGAGCATGAAACCCATTGAATGCAAAGACTGAAGAAGATTAAAGAAGCATGAAGAATAATTGGAAGAAGGGCATGAAACCCAACGAATGCAAAGTTTTAAGAGATCAAAGAGAGAATGAAGGCATAAAGGATGAGAATGTCTAAAGAACATGAAACAGGGTATGAGAGACATTTTCCCAGTGGGCATGCATTAGAAGGAAACCCCAAGAAGTATGTGCACTTAAAAGTGTTTTAAGCCCTTAGATTAGGTACAAACCCTAAGAAGAGGCATACTGAAGATTCTTGAAAACCATAAGAAGTAGATGCACTTAAGAGTGTTTTATGCCCTTAGAATAGACACAAGCCCTAAGAAGAGGTGCACTGAAGAGTGCTGAAAAGCCTAAGAAGTAGGTGCAGTTAAGAGTGTTTTAAGCCCTTAGAATAGGCACACAAAAGAGTGTTACCAAATTCTAGGAAATAGGTACACTGAAGAGTGTTAGAAACCCCAAGAAGTAGGTACACTAAAGAGTGTTAGAAACTTTAAGAAGTAGGTACACTAAGGAGTGTTTTGTCATAGCATCACAAGGATGCTTGTTAGCCCTTAGATGGGCATCTCAGCCTTTAGATAGGCATGTTAGCCCTTAAGCGGGCACCCTATAGCCCTTAGATGGGCGTATTAGCCCTCTAATGGGTACCTCAACCCTCGAATGGCCACACCTTTTCGTAGGAATGAAAGAGGAAATAAGGTGACGAGAAAGTCTACCAGAATGAAGACGAGACGAGAGTACTTTGTTGACCATTGTGTCTCACAAAACTCTCCAAAGTAGAGGGCAAGCTATGGATACTGGATTTTTTAAGCTTAAAAACAAAATGAAAATGAATGTTGATCGAAGAAATGATCGAAATGTCAAACAGCCGCCCAGCTCTTATCCCCTTATTTTTGGAAAATTACGATCAAACCTTCCTTTTTTGTTTTTCTTCTTCCTTTTTAAACTCAACCCCTCTTTTATATAAACAACCTCTCTCCTCACTTCTCAAGACATCAAATTCATCTCTTCTCCCTCTTGAAGACTCACTTCAGAATTCAAGGAGTCTTTTCTAGTTTAAAATTTTCGGCCGTTTCATATTGCTTTAAATCCAGAAAGGGTACGTCCTGAAAGCAGTATACTCTTGTCCCTCCTATTCTCTTATTTATTTATTTATTTTTTAGAATTAGGCATGTTTAGGATTGTTTATGCTTATAATTAGCATGTTTTAATTTATTTTGATGCTTAGAAGCATGATTAGGATTTTATAGAATTGTTTAATTCTTTATTTGTTTTGCAAGATGGAAATGTGTGTTGAGGTAAGTCCGCTTTCCTTTCTTTATTAGAATCATGATTAGAAATTTTTTTTCTTGACGAGTGCTTAGAATCATGCCTAAGAGCACATGTCTAGGATCATGTTAGAAAAACTTATGATTGTTTTGAAGTATGCTAGGAAATAACATAGAATTGGTGTGAATTACTTTAATTGCCCCTTGAATGCTTGGATTGAATTAGAATAACTTTATTTGATTTTGATTGATTGAATTAGACTATAAATGCCATTCTTAGGCTAGAAATGCCATTATTAAATATAAATTGATATGAATTATGCTAGAATAGCAATAGGTAGAGCTACCATGATAGAATTATCAAATCTAGGCTAGAATGCCATGATTCTGGATTATGGCTTTGCTCGAATTAATTGATCTATGAATGTGTGAATATATTATAAATGTATCATGTTTAGAAGTGTTATTGTATGATGCCATGAAAAGGTGGTGGACTCACATTGGTGGTGAGGGACCATCACTTGGAATAATTGAATGAATGTTTGAATCATGTCATGAAAAAAGCTTAATAGACAATGAATAGACTCAAATATAGTGGTGAGAAATTCATCATTTATTGGGTTTCGAATTGATTATTTAATGTATGAAATATTTAATTTGAAGTATTTAAAGTACAATTATTTTATTTTATTGTTGAAGAACAAGCGATGTAATCCTCTACCTCTCCCCCTCATTTTTGATGGAAATGTAATCCACTGTCCTCCCTCTTTTTTTGCATCAATATACAATTGCCATTGATTAAATAATCAACTCACATGTTTAATAAAGATAAAAATGAAAATGTGTATAAAATGAACATCTTAGACAGACTATGTAACAACATGAGCTATTTTTATTTGGTATACCCTAATGGAGGACGAATTTTGATCCGAATGCACAAATGGCTTGTATCTAACTTCCTAAACCTATCTCTAAAGGGATGAGTCGTTTAGGTCTTGAAGCAAGGGATCAGATCACCCCTATTCATTCCCATTTGAATAATCGGGTGGCAACTCCATTTCTCCAGATGTGCCCATGGCTCATTTATGTTTCCTTAAGTCTCGAAAGAGGCTTTAACATAGTGTTATGGTTACAAGCGCTTCAACGGGATGAAAGCCCCGTTCACAGTCATTACTTAGAATGAAAAATTGATTGAATGTATGTATGAATATGCATGTGGAGGCTTGATATGTATTGAATAGACTCACAGATGGTGGTGAGGAATTCACTATTTATCGAGTCTCGACTTGATTGTTTATATTGAATATATGATTTATATGAATAATTGATTGAATATTTTGAAGTGTTTAGAAGTAGTTTACTTTGTCGTTGAATAACAAATTGTTGTAATCCTCCTCTTATTCCTCCATATTTGAAAGGAATTGTTATATATTCTCCTCACCTCCTTATTTGTATGAGTATACATTGTTATTGAAATCACCTTACATGTCTTTAAGAAGATAAAATTGGAAGTATGTGTGTATAAAATGAACAATCTAAGTGGACTATATAACAACTTTAGCTATTCTTATTTGGTATATCCTAGTGAAGGTCAGATTTACATCCAGGCAGGTTGAAAACTTGTACCTAACTTCTTGAGCCCATCTCTGAAGGAATAATGGTAGTTTAGGCTCTGAAGCGAGAGATCGGATGCCATCATCCAATTTACCAATAAAAATTTAGGTGGCGACTCTATTCTCTAGACATGTTTATAGCTTGTTTGTGTTCCCTTTAAGTCTCCAAAGAGGTTTTGATATAGTGTCATCGCTGTAAATGCTCTAGCGGGATGAAAGCCCCACTCACATACCCGACTCAGATAGTGAGACGGTATATTAACTTAAACAATGATGCAACTAGATGTCTTTAAAACTCATTCAGACACACATATAGAGGCTTTCTGCTATGTGAACTAGGCATTTAGCCCTTTAAGGGAATCTCTAGCAAGTGTATGAGCAATTTAATAGATTACTTTGCTTGCGCGATGTTAGATCTTGCCAAGATTACCAATTTAGTTTTTGCTGTGCGATGTTAAATCTTGTCAGGTATGGTTAACTAGCTGTAGGGGTATTTGTTTAGTATATCAAGAATTATTTTTAAAAATGCTAGCATGACTTAGCATAAGAAAAGAAGCTTTGTTTGCAAATTTGTATATTTTTTTTATAAATCTTTAGAAAGAATATTATGATGATAGCCTATTTCTTCTCATGAGTAGCACTATTTACAAAAGTTATTTGAAAGAGGATTTTAAAGAAGATAATGCCTTATGTTTCAAATAGCAATTGAATAAATGTTTTAGCATGAGTATTGTTTTATGTGATTAAGAAAAGCATTCTTTTTATTGTTTTTAAAATGTAGAAATAAGTAGAAGTATTTGAAGAAATCAATAGCTTATTCATTCCAAAGTTTTATAAAAGATTAGATGATGTGTTATTATATTATGTCCCAGTGGATGTAGGCTCACACTGAGCTGAACCACTTAAATCTTGGTGTTCTTCTTTCGTGATTTCTTGCTTGATTGTGTTCCATCTTTATTGTTTCTTTATTTTATTGCTTTGTTAAATGCTTGATTTTTGGGCAGAATTGGTTGGTTAAGATTCGCAGTTCTCAACAATCTGGTATTAAAGCCTTTGTTTGGCTTTTTTCAGACATAACTTGTTCATAAAAATTTCTGAGTGAGAAGCAATGGTTGGAACAATGTTTGGAAAAGAGAAGTTTGATGCAAATGGTGATTTTAGTCTTTGGAAAAAGAAGATGAGGGCTATCCCAGTGTAACAGAAGTGCGCTAAAGCTCTTGGTGGTAAAACTACTCTTAGTGTCAAACTATCTGAGGAGGAGAAAGATGAGGTCATGGAGACGGCTTATAGCACTCTTATTCTCTACCTGTCTAATAGCGTACTGCATCAAATTGATGGAGAGGACACTAAAGTAAAGTTTTTGGACTAAACTCGAATCTTTGTATATGACTAAATCCATGTCTAATAAGATTTATCTTAAAAAGCATCTGTTTGGGTTTAAGATCGATCTTTTTAAGGTAGTAGAAGATAATGTTGATGATTTTAAAAATATTGTAGTTGATTTTGCTAATGTTAATGAGAAAATTAGTAAGGAGAATTAGAAAGTTATTCTTTTGAACTCTCTACCAGACAATTTTAGGGAGGTTAAATATACTATTAAATATGGTAGAGATAGTATTGATTTGGATGATGTACCTGGGGCTCTAAGATCTAAGGAGCTTGAGATCAGAACTGAACGACAAACTGAAAATAGTGGAAAGGGTTTGATGGTGAGAGGTAGACGTCAGAAAAGAGAGAACAAAAAAAAAAGATAGAGGAAAAACAAGATCGAAGTTAAAGTTCAAACAAGACAAGAAGTGTTATCATTGTAAAAATGAGGGTCACTTCAGATATGACTACCTAAGATGGTGATGCTACTGTGGTGTCAACATCTAAGTATGAGAGTGCATAGGTTTTAACAATATAAACATGAGATTTAATGATGAGTGGAGTCTTGATTCAGGCTGCATATTCCATATATGTCATAAGAAAGAATTTTCTGCTTCTTATCAGTCAGTAAATGGGAGACAAGTTCTAATGGAGAATAATGTAGCTTGTGATGTTATGAAAATATGATATGTCAAGTTTATGAGGTTTGATGGGACTATCAAAATCTTAAAGGAAGTTAGGCACGTTTCTAGGTTAAAAAGGAACTTGATTTCCTTGGGCACGTTGGATAAAATGAGTTGTGAGTACAAGACATCATCTCGGATGTTACGTATGACAAAAGGAGTACTAGTTGTTGTAAAAATCAAGATTCAGAATGGCTTGTATATGTTGCAAGAAGAGTTTTAACTATTGAACTAGTAGTTGGAGAGGCTTCTGATAAGGATAAACCCAAGCTTTGGCATCTATAGGCTTGGTCATATCAATGAAAGAGGTCTAAAAAAGCTAAGCAGTCAAGGGTTATTGTGTCGTGATCAAGTAGATAAGCTCGAGTTTTGCAAACACTATGTCTTTAAGAAGCAATGTCGACTGTGTTTCTTAATAGGTGTTAATATTACAAAAGACACTCTTAATTATATGCATTCAGATCTCTAGGGTCCAGCTAATAAGCGTTTACATGGTTGTAACAGGTATTTCTTATCCTTGATTGATGATTACTCTAGTTACATATGGATTTACTTATTGAAATATAAGAATGAAGCTTTTGAGAAGTTAGACAGTGGAAAAAACTTGTAGACACTCATACTAGCAAAAAGGTGAAAAGACTTATGATAGATAATGGGCTTGAGTTTTGTAGTCATGAGTTTAAATCTTATTGTAGAGATAACGGGATTATAAGGCATAAGATAGTTTGACACACCCCCGATAGAATGGCTTAGTAGAAAGGATGAATAGGACTTTGGAGGAGAGAGATAAATCTAATATAGGACTGGGAAAGAATTCTGAGTAGAAGTTGTGAGTATTGTAGCTTCTTAGTAAATAGAAGTCCATCTATAGTAATTGATTATAAGACACCTGAGGAGATGTGGTGTGGTAGACCTACTAGTTATGACAACTTGAAAGTGTTTGGTTGCACAGTGTATGCACACGTGAACAATGGGAAGTTAAATCCTTGAGCATTGAAATGCATCTTTGTAGGCTACCCCAAAGGTATGAAAGGCGATAGATTATGGTATACGCTCAGGGAGTGTCAAAACCTATTATTAGTAGAGATGTTGTCTTCAATGAAGAAGAAATTCTAGGCTTTACTATGTAGCATGATAGGGTTTTTAGGACAGACACATTTGAGGTGACTGATTTAGAGTTGCAAAGATTTGGTTTTAAGGTGGAGCCTGCACAAGTTGTTCATCAGCAAGTAATTGAGGATGCACCGAGGCTGACCAATAACAACCACTAGGATTATATTATAATGAGGAACAGATAAAGGAGATAGATAAAACCTCCAGTAAATATTAGTACTTTGACTTTGTCACTTATGCTTTAAATACAGCTGATGTTATTGATGGGAATAATCCACTTACATACCTTAAGGCTATGAATTGTGATGAGTTTGTCCAATGGAAGAGGTAATGGTAGATAAGATTAATTCTTTGAATAAAAATAAGACTTGGCAGATTGCAAAGGGACATAAAAAAACAAAAATTGTTAGTGTAAATGGATATTCAAAAAAAAGGAAGGGTTGTTCGATGAGAAGCCTAGGTACAAGGCTAGGCTAGTGGTTACATACAGCATGAGGGGATTAATTATAATAAGATTTTATCTCCTATGGTAAACCACATCTCAATTAGGGTTCTACTATCATATATGACATGTTTTGACCTTGAATTTGAGTAGATGGATGTCAAAACTGCATTCTTTCATGGAGAGTTAGAAGAGAAGATCTACATGAGCCAACTTGAGGGATTCAAACTTCCACATAAAGAACATTGCGTTTGCTTGTTGAAAAAATCATTGTATGATTTGAAGCAAAGTCCAAGGCAATGGTATTTGCGGTTTGATATATTTGTAATGGGTAAAGGGTTCTCCAGGTGTTCCTATGACAGTTGTGCTTACTATAGGGGAACTACTAGTCTAATATGGTTTATTTGCTCTTGTATGTTGATGATATACTCATAGCTTGTAAGGTATTTTCTAAAGTTCAGAACTTGATGAAATTATTGTAGATTGAGTTTGACATAAAAGACTTGGGAAGGCTAGGAGGATATTAAGGATGGACATTCACAAAGATAGAGACAAAGGTACACTTTTCTTGTCTTAAAAAAATTATCTTCAGAAAGATTTGCATTAGTTCAACGTGGGTGGTGCAAAAGTTGCTAGTGTCTCGCTAGCAGCACTTTTTAGACTCTAATCTGAGTAGTGTCCCAAGACAGATGAGGAGAAACTATAAATGAATAAGATTTCATATGCGAATGCAATAAGGCGTGTTATATACTTGACGATGTGTACACATCCAGATATTGCACAAGGTGTCTTAGTTGTCAGCAAGTTTATGGTGAATCCGGGCAAGGTTCATTGGGATACAGTTAAATGATTGCTGAGATACTTAAAAGGATTAATTGATAAATGATTGATGTTTGGCATAATAGAACAAGAAGGAAAATTTTTAAAAGGTTTGTAAATACAAATTATGCAAGGGATCTTGATAAAAGAAGGTGTCAAACAGGTCATGCATTCACATTTGGTGGAGGATGTATTAGTTCGAAAGCTCTGTTATAGTTCATTGTTACTTTATTGACTACAGAGTTAGAATATATAGATGCTACTAAAGCTATAAACAAAGCTTTGCAGCTTAGAGGGTTGGTAACTAAACTTGGAGTGTCACAAGAGTCTATGACTATGTGTTGTGATAGTCAAAGTACTATATTTCTGACAAAGCATTAAATGTATCATGAACGTACTAAACATATTGATGTGAGGTTGCATTTTGTTTATGATATTGTAGCTAAAGGGCTTGTGAAGGTATAGAAGATCCCTACAAAAGATAATCCAGTTGATATGGCTACAAATGTGGTACCGTTGAATAAGTTCTTGCATTGGTTGGATTTCTCGAAGGCCTAGGATGAGGTTCCTTGATGAGTTTATAAATGGAAGGCTGTAGTAGTATGAAGATAGAGGATTTGAGATTCAAGGTAGAGATTTGTTGTTATTTGGCTCTCAAATCTGGTAAAAGTCACTGTCGAGACAAAACCCCTTGAGCTGCAACCCAAAGGGCAGTGAGACTAAGCTCATCAGTGACTGGAAGAATTGTGTCCTACAAGCTAAAAGCATGGGGTTGCGACTCCAATGAGGTTGAGCTGGAGGGGTAAGCTTAGGGTCACGATGTTGATCAGGTTGAGCCGCAACGCAATATCGAATTGAAGGATGCTCTTTTAACCTGAGCTGCAACGTAATGTCTATAGAGTCGCGGCACCACGTCGCGATCTTACTTGTGTAAATATATTTGCTTTTCTATTATGGAGAGACTTTTGGGTGTTTTTTGAATATTTTCATGTAAGGTTTTTTTGGAAACGTAAAAAATAAGATAAGAGAGTTGTTCTTAGAGAAAGAGAGAGTATTATAACACCCTTTAATTTGTTTTCTTCATAGCAAAAGTTATTCTATAGTTTTCCTAGTGGATGTAGGCTCATACTCAGTTGAACCACTTAAATCTTGGTATTCTTCTTTTGTGATTACTTGCTTGATTGTGTTCCATCTTAATTGTTTCTTTATTGCGTTACTTTGTTTATTGTTTGATTCTTGGGTGGAATTGGTTGGTTAATATCCTTAGTTCTGAACAGAATTTGGTCTTCCTAAACTAGAAAAAGATATTGATTCATATAGAAGGTGAAATATTTTAGAACCAATCTAAGCCTAACTCTTTTTTTGTGAGATACCAAGGTTTTTAGTTTGTTGAAATGATTTTTGGTAGTGGATTAAGAAAAAGTAGAGCCATGTTGCATGATTCTCAAGGAGTTTAGTTGTATAGTTCATGTTAAGTAGTATCATACGAGTGTTCTATGATTTAGTACTTTCAAAACCTTTGCAATTTCAAGGATAATTTTTTTTAAGAGATAGTATTATAATAGCCCCCATACATGCCACTATCTAGCCCAGCCTTATTAGCATATAACTGCAAATGAAAATGAAAAAGAAAACAAAAATTAAAAAGAAGAGGAGAGAGTGTGAAGAGAAAAAAGAGGAGAAAAATATGAAGTGGATGAATGGGGATTATTTGAAGAGGGAAAATCAGGTAAATTTCTTAATTTTTAAGCTAGATAGAGTGATTTTTTATGATTCATTTATGGAAATTGAAATAGAAGAAAATTGCATGCTCAGTATTCCTAGAGAGAGAAAGAAGAAAAAAATGAAATTGGAAGTCCCATTCAAGGTATTTTATCCTTCTCATGATGTGTGTTGAGTTTATTTGTAGAAGTGTTAGTGTTGATGATAGTGATGAAAATCTAGGGTTGGTATGAACAGTAGATATCTCCAAAATGTTTGCAATTGAGCTTTGAATTTGATTCTCAAGTTTACATATGTTAAAATAGGTATCTTAAGGATTAAAATTGGTTTCACCGAAAAATATGGAGTATTGATTTTTTTATGTCTTTTGAAATTTACTGTTCAATGTTGGAATTTTTAGCTTTCTACAAGAGCTCTATTTTGTGAAAACTATTTGAGGTAACTAGAGAACTCATCAAATTATGAAATTTATTAAATTTGTTTGTCCTTGTGTCAAGTCTAAATTGGGTAATTTTTTTGATTTTAGGAATTAACCATGAATTGTTGTGTATTTCTGAATAGAGAGAGGTCAATTCTGGAAATGGCTTGACAAAATTGTTGTATCTGAAAACTTAAATTAATTGAGGTACTTAATGAATCTAGAATGCTATGAAATTTTACATGGTGCTAGATAAGTTTGTCTAGAAGGCCGATGTAAAATCTTGGATCATTTTGATGTGTAAATTATTTATTAAAAATCAGGGAACCAGCATCTGCTGTGTTTAGGAAGCTTGAAAATGAAGTTAATTAGCATTGATTAGACTATGATATGAAGTTGGTTAGGGGAATCTCAAGCATTCAAGTTGATTATGAATCACATATAATGTAATGAGTTCTTTTCTGATGATTAAGACAAGAAAAGTTTTATTAAAGGTGAAATGAGATGATGAGTCGCTTGGATATACAATGAAGCTCAAGTTGTGAGTCAAGATTAGTGAGAGGAAAAATATGTTTTCTTTCATAAATTATAAATGAGTTTTAAATGCTATTTTTTTATATACACATTAGAAAGCTTTTAAAGCAATCAGCAAATTTATTTTCTAGATGAATTGAGAAGCATATCTAGTTGTTTATTTCGTTTTGCTTGAAAACAATTACTATGATATCTTAGCAAACTTAGAAGTATTCAAAGCAGTTTCTTAATAGTATTCTACAAGATAAATGTAGAACTATTTATTCCAGTTACTTTAAGTCATTAGAATATTTAAAGTTAGTTTTCGAAATATTTCTAGACAAAGATATTGTATTGAGAAAGGAAAACTTAGATTTTATGTTTAAAATTATTTAGTATGTTCAAAGGTTTTATAGTTGATTCAAGAGAAATATTTTTACAATATTAGAGATTAGGTGTTAATCATGACTTTTGTAACTATTCTAGTATTTTGTTTAAAAAATTCTTGAAGTATTTGAAACATTTTTAGATGTTTATCATTGATTTTAATGATTTAAGTATTTTCGGCTTTTAATTGCATAAAATTTCCAGTGTTTGATAAAGCTCCATGAAAAGTAATGATTTAGCATATGAAGCAGTTTTGAGAATCAGTTTTAGCAAAGATAAATTTAGCCAAGATATCCTAAGCTAGTACCTAGACTCAGATTGTGAGACAACAAATTTACTTAGACAATAGTACAGATAGAGGTCTTTAGACTTATTCAAACACCCATAGAGGCTTGGGATCGTGTGATATGGGTGCTTAGCTCTTTGGGGGTAGCTCTGTGCATGCGCATGACCGGTTAGCGCGATGTTAGATTTTACCAAGTATAACCAACTAGTTTTAGGGGTGTTTAGTCTACTAAGTTATTTTTAAAAAATGTTGGTATGAACTAGCATAAGAATAAAAGCATAGTTAGCAAATTTGTATAAATTTTTCATAAATCTTTAGAAACAATATTATGTGGATAGCTCATTTCTTCTCATGAGTTGTGCCATTTACAAAGTTATTTAAAAGAGAATTTTAATGAAAAATCATGTCTTATATTTCAAATAGCAATTAAACAAATGTTTTAGCATGATTATCATGAGCATTGTTTTATTTCATTGAGAAAAGCATTCTTTTTATTGTTTTTAAAGTATGAAAATAAGCAGAAGTATTTAAAGAATTCAATAGCTTATTTATTCCAAAGTTATATAAAAGATTAGATGATATGTTATTATATTATGTCTCAACTATTAGAAGTTTTATGAAGATTTTCAATGAAGCAAAGATTTTATTTTATGAAAATATAATATTTTAAAAAAATTGATTTACTAATACATGCCTATCCTTACTCACTGAGTTTTATACTTAACTCTTTCTTTTTAAAACCTTTCCTCCCCTTGGTGACAGAAAGGTGTGATATGGCTAGCAAATCTTGAGATCAAGCCACCTATGATGCAAGAATGTATTTAGTATTTTTATTAAGGTTATAATAGATATGTTAGAAAATTTTTATTAGCTATTGTAATTGGAGTTTTATTATATATTTATTGAATTACTTTAAGTTCTTTCATGTGAAAGACAAGAGCTAAGTAATAGTTTCTAGCCCACTGCTTTAGGCATGATTCGTTTGTGTAGCTAGGAGTAGGTCGTGTCAATAACTGCCTGAGAGAACTGGGTACTAGATTAGCGTAACACTCCTAAATTTTCTTGTCTTTACAAAAATTGATTTTGCAAAAATGCTTTATGCAACTTTATCAAACACCAAAAAATTAATGCAAGCTATAGCTGAAAGTATTTGAACTATTTAAACTCCATGATAAATATCCAAAAGAGCGTTTTTAAATTCTTCCAAAAACTTTTCAACAAAATGCTAAAATTTTTATAAATATCATGATCAATATCATGTGCACGAGGCTTTCATCCTGTCAGAGCATTTGCGACTATGACACTATATTAAGATCTCTTTTGAGACTTAAAAAAAATATAAACGAGTCATGGGCACTTATAGAGAATGGAGTCGCCACCCAATTATTCAATTGAGAATGAATGGGGGCAATCTTACTCTCGTTTTAGGACCAAAACTACCATTATTCCTTAAAAGATGGGCTTGGAAAGTTAGGTACGAGCCATTTACCTTGCCTAGATCAAAATCTAGTATCCATTAGGGTATATCAAATAAGAATAACTTACATTGTTATACAGTCTGCTTATATGGTTCATTTTATGCACAGATTTCAAATTTTATCTTTATTAAGCATGTAAGGTGATATTCAATCAATGGCAGTTATATATTCACACAAAGAAAGAGAGAGGAGAATAGAGTTATATTCTTTTTCAAACATGGGGGATAGGGAAGAGGATTACATTGCTCTTCAACAAATAAAGTAAATTCTACTTTTAACACTTCAAATATAGCATTCATTCCATTCATAGCATTCATTGTGCATTCTTGAATATTATAAATTCAATAGAAACATTCATTTCGAGACTTGATAGATAATGAAATCCACACCACCATATATGAGTCTATTCAATGTCTATCTAACCTCTTTCATGGTATTATTCGAGTCATATCATATTCATGTTATATTTATACATTTATTCATAACAAATCAATTAAAATTCAATACAAAGCCATAATCTAAAATCAGGATACTTCGACCTAGATTTGATATTTCTTATCATGGCTATTCTACTTATTGTTATTCTAGCATAATTTATAACATTTTATAGTATCATGACATTTCTAGCCTAAACATGGCAATTCGAGCCTAATTCAATCAATCAATATCAAACATAGCTATTCTAGCCCAAAGCAACTCTTGCCTATTTTATTGCTATTTCTTAGCATGCTTCAAAGCAATTGTAAAATAGCTATTTCTTAGCATGCTTCAAAGCAATTGTAAGTTTTCCTATCATGATTCTAAACATATTTTCATGAGCATGATTCTAAAGCATTCATAAGAAAATAGACTCCTAATCATGATGCTAGATAAAGGAGGGAAAACGGACTTACCTTAACACGCTTATCCATCTTGCAAAACAAATAGCAGGTTAAACAATTCATAAAACCCCTAAATATGCTTCTACGCATTAAAATAAATTCTAAACTTGCTTATTCTAAGTATAAATAAACCTAAACATACTTATGCTAAGTATAAATAAACCTAAACATACTTATTCTAAAACAAGAAAAATAAATAAGAAAAGACAAGGGAGAAAAGAGAATTACTCTTAAGACATACCATTTCCAAGTTTAAAGCAATAGAATGCCTAAAGAAACTTTAAACTAAAAAAGACTATTTAAATTCTCAAGTGTGTCTTTCAGAGGGAGAAAAGAGGATTTCAATGTCACTTGAAAAGTGACCAAAGAAGGGTTTATATAGTTGAAGGGTGCATGTGAAAAAGGAAGCAAAGAAATCAAAATGGAAGGTTTTGAATGCAATTTGCCAAAAATACAAAAGGAACAGTTGCCCCACTACGTGAGGACCATCGACAGATGGTAGGATAACCGATCAGCCATCCTACAACCACGAGCCGGTTGCAGCCCACTAAACCCTTTGGTTTTGCATTTTTTCAACATAGTCCCTTCTGACCTTCAGCTGTTCGATCGCATGTAACTCTTTGAGTTCAACTTTGATTTATAATCCGTAAAATTCTACAAAAACTAGACATCCGTAGCTTCACAATGGTAGGAAATAGAGGTAGGACATCATCTAAGGAGTCACTTTACTAAAATTGAATGGAAAAACTTGGTAACAAACTTTAATAAAGAGACAGGGAGGATATTTAACAAGGTTCAATTGAAAAATGGTGGGATTGATGCAAAAATTATTGGAAATTATGGATGCAATTGATTGGAAAAGAGATTGGATTAGGTGGAATTCTTATTGAAAGACTATTGATGCATCAGATGACTGGTGGCTAAGCAAAACAAAGGTTTGTATATTAGTTTGTATTTGTTTAATAACTTTCGTATACTATACTTTGCATTAATCTTTTTCATCTGGTGAATATCCATGTAAAGGCACTAAGACATCTAACAATACTATTCCAACAGAGAATACCAATGATTCAAAAGAGTACACTCCAAGTGAAGGTACCCAAAACACTGATAGGATAAGAGAAAGGAAAGGGAAAAGATTGGTTAGAAGTGAAAGGAAGATGGGAGGTCCTACAAAAATATCAAGACAGATTAAATGCCTTATTGATATAGTAGATAAGAGAAATTATTTGCTTACAAAAGTGCAAGAAGAATCAAGTAGCCAAAGTATTGTTAAGGCATTAGATGTTGTTGCATCTTTATCAGGGGTTCAAGTTGGGAGTGAGTTATGGTTATTTGCGAATAAATTATTTGAGGAAAAAGTGTGACAATAACTTAACTAAAAACAATAAAGTAAAATGGAACAGAAGATTTTACGTGGTTCGGCTAGAAGAAAGCGTACATACACGGGCAACAAAAGTTGAAATCCACTATGTTATATGTGTTTACACTTGACTTAGGACTATTTACAGTGGTAAACACTCACTCACTAACCTAATCTTTACAAACTTGATCAACCTTAATCACAACCATAGTCCTTCACACTATCTTCTGATGCTGTACATCATAGTTATGACTGATGTAACTACACTGGTTTAGTTAGACAACCAACGTAACTATTACAAACTTATATAATCATTCAACTCAATTAAGCTGACCCAAGTCTAATAACACTTACAAATCAGATCTGTGCACGTACTCAATACACATGGTCATACACAATCTTAACTCACTCACTCAAATAAAGCATAAAGCGCTCACTTCTTTTTGCGTATGCTTTCTATACAGCTCAGTTTTTTTTGGCGTTAATCCACACTTCTTCCTTCCATATTTTGAATGTCTCCTTATACAGGCTATATAGATAGCTCTATATAGTAATTAATCTCAATCAATATCATAATCCTACAAAATCTCAAGGTGACTCAAAAGGTATGATTAGATAAGAATCATATAATATAGAAAAACATATCTTCATCACTTAGATAATTTAACAAGTATATCCTAATCATATAAGTGATCGACAACCAAAGATATGCTAACCAAAGATGTGATTAGCAATCAAGATAAATACTTATCTCCGTGACAAGATTAGATATAAATCAAAAAAAAATAAGAAGTAATCGATTACATAGATAATTTGCATATATATCCCAATCATATATTTGATTAATAATCAAGATACATGCTTATCAAAATTATCCTTAATCAAATATGTGATTGTCAATCAAGATAAATGTTTATCAAAAATATCTCAATCAAGATACCAAAAATATCCTAGTCATGCACGTGATTGATGATTAAGATATTAACTCTCTAATGACATGGATTTCTAAAAATGCACTTCAATTAATCAATCTTTCCTAACAAAAACTTCCATAAGTGAAAGATGAATTTAGAAAAGTTTTTATCACATGATGACAAAACAAAAATTATCACGTGCATTGCATGTGCATGAGATGCCACGTGATACCAACAAAGTGAAAAGAGATGTATTGCATGGAATTGAAGATTCGGAGTTCAAGCTTACATGGCTTAATTACCAAACTAGAATTGCTTGAGATTAATTGTTAAAAGTTGTATTTGTTAGGACTTTATGTTAACTATGTCATTATCAAGACTTTATGTTTAGCATTGTCAAATGTGAAGACTCAATTAACTTTTAATGCATATAATTAATTTTGAATTATATTTGCTTTGGTTTGGTATTTGATTTGGTTTGATACTATTTTATCATAAAGCCAACTCAGAAGGGTTCTTCTATGGTGTCTCATTCTCCTAATTGATTTTTTTTTTTCAAGTTGGAAATGTTTTCAATAACAAAAGCATCAACTACCTACCAACAAATTATGATAATGTCATATGTTGCATTAATTTGCATCAGTGCATGTGTTATTTATTATTTTAATTGTTTAGTTATTTAAGTAAAGAGATCTTAAACTTGCTAGTTTATGTTATTTCTTGGATGTATCAACTATTTCAAAAGGACTGATGTGTACTTGTTAATATATATATATATATATAGACACGCAAATTGTGAATTGCTATATGTGTTCAAATTGTTAAATATTCTTATGTTTAAGATAAACTATGGAAGAAGAAAGTAGCTTAAGACCCACATCCGCTCTCCAAATCCTAATCCAAGTAACTTCTCTTATTTTTCTTTCTACACCTTATTGATATTTATTTAAATCTAAACCAAAGAATTTTAATTGTTAAATATCTTTTTTTCAGGAATTGTTAGAAGAGGAAGAGACATTTGATCTACCTATATGTGTTGTTGCTATTTTGTTTGAGTATTACTATTAGACATATATTTTGTAAAGAACCTTTTATAGATTCGACTCAGACAGGTCATATGTGGTCTTATGTTGTTGATGGAAGTTTTAGGAGGAAATGATTGTTAGTGTCTTAATGACTTTAGAATGGAAAATGATGTTTTTTTAGACTATGCACTGACTTACAAACTAGTTCTGGGTTGAAAGGTTTAATAAAGGTGAGTGCTGTTGAGATCTTCGGGATATTCTTGCATATTTTAGGATGTGACACTAGTAGAAAAAAGGCCTATGGCAACATGTAATGCATGTTGTGAAAGGCTTTTTGCAATGTGCAGGTGCACTTTGCCAAAACCCCTGGTGCAAGAAGTCCTTAACATTCCACAACGCACAATGCACATTGCGGAAGGCCCTTATACGAGTTGCTTTATACGATTTCGCAACGTGCATTGCATGTTGCTGAATGTTAAGAATTTCTTAACCTTTGGCAACGTGCATTGCACATTGCCGTAGGTATTATATATATTTAAAAAATATATTTTATAATGTTGTTTTTTTTGGTAATTTGTAATGCTTGTAATGTTTACAATTATATACATTATACTACAAATGATTACACTAAAGTACACAATTAAATATAATATCAAGGTGCACATTTAAATTACAATAAATATCATTACAATACTAAAAGTTTAAGTATTTTTTTCAATACAATAGTAGCCTAAATGGCTTAAAATAAGGAAATAGCAAGTACTACAAGTGGAAGTACCATAAATGAAACATTACAAATGAAAATGTCTTTTGCAACTCTTTAATACTTTCATCTTCTTGAAGCATTCCAACCTATTTCCAGTTTTGTCTCCTCTATTTCCTCAGTTTTTTTTGCATTTTTACATTTCTTCCTTCTGCTTTGCTGTTTGGATTTCAGTTTTCTATCTAGCCCATCTCCAACGGAAACGAACTACCAATAATCAGTTTGCAACAAAATGGCTTAGAAGACTACTTATCTTTGGCGATTGACTCCTCAAACTAAAAAAAAAAATTAAAAGCTCTTCTTCCCAAAACTCTGCCTACCTATCACACAACCTTTACATCATAGACATTAACCTATAATATCTTCATTATAACACAATTAAGAGAAAATACGTAACAACCTATTATCCAAATTTACCAACAACTGAAAAGTTCAACCTTTACATCATAGACAATAATCTATAAATTCTCAAAACTGAAAAAAAATAGAAGTTCAAAAATAGCATATCAATTTATGTCAGAACAGCAAAAAATTCAGTATATAATTAAACAGTCATCATACTTTCTAACCACCACAAGAACTGAAATTTAGCTCTTGTTCAACACTTCTAAACATTTTGAGGTAGACACTAAAGGTTCAAAGTTTTTTTCAGAAGACATTGTTTTATAAAACCCAAAATAGGTTTTTGAATTTACACCATGGGATTAAACTTTAAAGTTACAAACTCACTTGTATAATGCAATAGTTAAAGCTTATGCACCTTAGCACACTAGAGACAAAAACAAAAACCATGCTTGCCTACAAGAATTTCGTATGAGTAAAACACTCGAGACACTCTTAAAAAAGGTAAAAGATATCTCATGTCACTTAGCACTCAAGTGCTTCTTTTATTTGTCTCTCACATTTGGGAACAAATTGTCAAAAAACTCTTAAGAGCCAAATTTAATAGCCAATAAATTCATGCTCAGAGATTATTTTATCCTTCTAGTACCTAAATAGCCAAGGGAATCGGGAATTTAAAGTATCTATATACTGAAGCATGTCGAGCTTAGAAAACACACACACATTTATCCTAAGGAAAAACCCACATTTTTAGGTAAAAGCCAATCTTTTGTTTAGAGACTTTTCCCTAAACATACACATATTTTATTAATTCTTTTTAGTTTAATTTTTTCTTTTATTTTAGTTTTTAGACAATGAATTGAGTTTTGTATATAATTTAAAAAATTTATGTCTCAAGTCTAATATAAAGAGAACACATTTTTATTTATTAAATTTTTTTTGCTTTACACTAATAAATCAAAGGAACTCTCCTTTCTATTACTTGATTCTTGATTGATGTAAGCAATTAAGAGCTTCATGTTATTTATAAGAAATCTTATCGAGTTATATCATATAGTAGGCAGTCATGGTTATTGATATGATCGATATGAAATAATATATATATATATATATATATATATATATATATATATATATATATATTAAAGGATGAAGATCATTGATAAATAATTAATTATCACTAATAAAAATTGCTTTTACTGATTTGACACAAAAGTTAAATAGAGAGACAATACACTCTAAACACACTCATCATACTTGCTTCATATCCCCACTTGTAAACTGATTCACCATTTTGATGTCACTAAATCATTTAATGCTTTGTCAATCAGAGCAACTAAAGTAAATATATAGCCTAAGGGTCTACTTTCAATAGTGCAATTTATTAATTATTTTTATTTCAATTCCAATTCCAAGAGAAAGGAAAGAAAAATTCAGAGAAAAGAATATCTTACCTTCTCAAAGGCATCTGTTTAAAGATTGAAGCTACATCTTGATCTCTTATTTTTGTCCACTGATTTTGCCACTCATAGCTTCACAGTTTTCCTCTATGACAGTCATCAAACATGCTACAAGCAATGAGGCCTGACATCGAAACATATCTGTACATGTAAGAGAACCAAATAGACTTGTCCACAAAATACTTCAGGGCATTTAGAATAAAGAGAAGACTTGGACACCCAATTTGAAAGAGCACACAGATGCACCATATGAAAAATTACAAATCCCAAAATCATATGTAGCATTGTCAACAAAGAAACACTTGAAGGGATATGTATCCTTATATCATGAAAACAACACTAGTAGAAAAACAGCCTACGGCAACGTGCAGGCGCATGTTGCTGTTCTGCCTGTTGCGAAAAGTCCAGGACATTTCGCAACGTGCAATGCACGTTGTCGTAGGCCATTTTGCATGTTGCTATTTGAGATTTCGCAACGTGCATCGCACGTTGTTAAATACCCAGAAATTATAAACTTTTAGCAACGTGCAATGCACGTTGCTGTATCTGAATTCGCAACGTGCAATGCACGTTGCTGTATACCGTTAATGGCAACACGCATTGCACGTTGCCGTAGGTATAATATATATAAAAAAATAAATGCATATATATTTTTATAAATTTTTGGATAATTTGTGATACTTGTAATATTTTATAACTATATACATCATAATAGGAATGATTACATTCAAGTTAACAATTATATATGATATCAAATTGCATATTTAAATTGAAATGAATATCATTACAATAGTAAAAGTTTAAATACTTGTATCTATACAACAAGTAAGAAGCATTGGAATTGAAAATAAGTAACGTACATGAACAATAAGAAAATAACAAGTACTAGATGATTTGAGTGTTTAAAGTACCACAAATGAAACAACCAGTAGAAATCAAAGTGTCTTCTCCTCTTTAACACTTTCATCATCTTGAAGATTTTAGTAAACACCAACAAGGCCTACACAAGAAAATATTAACAAATTAGTTATTTTAAACACAATCTTATGCCAAGTTAAATTTATTAAAAAAAATAGTTGTCATAACAATCTAAAAAAATTTTGGCAGAGTTCCATCTATTTATTAGCATTTTCCAAAAGTACATAACATATCAAAAACACTTCTAATACCAAAACATTCTTCTAGAACAACAATATAAGACCCATATAAGCAAATTTCTTACTATATGGTAGCCATTCAGAGCATGTGTTTTGACGACAAATTGGACAAGCAAGTTTTCCTTTGGTAGACCATCCAGACATGTGGCATATGCTGGAAAATCATTGATTGTCCACATCAAAATAGCTTTCAAGTTGACCATCCAGACAGTTTGTAAGCTCTTCCTTGCTTGTTCCACTATCATTATATGAAATATTTCCTTCTTCAAAACCTATATGATCCCTATACATCCTAAAGGTATCCATCATTTCAATATCTTCATTTTGCATTGATGTACTATAACTCTCTCCATGAAGGACCTATATAGTATAAGTAGGATCCATTCCTTTGATAACTAAGTGCTCATACACTATGTTAAAGTGATGGCGTTGTACATTCTTACATTGTTTGCAAGGGCACACTATAATGTCCGAGTTTCTTGAATTTTTACGAGCCATGTTAACAAAATTTAGTGCACCCTTCCTATACTCCTCTGAACATCTACAAGTAATATGACATAATACCTTAAACTTAGTTTATGGTATTTTAATGAACTAACTAAATCTAATGAATTCTTGGCCTCACCAAACTTTGTTTTGGCCTCACCAAACTTTATTTTGTGAAAGAAGCCAAATTTCAAATACTTGAACAATAAATTTCAATGTATTAAACAATTACAATTTTATGAAAGAAGCAAATAGATAGAAATTTCAATTACTTGCAAAGTAAACACAATAAATTTATTATCTAACTCCCAATTTTAAAGAAGAAAACAAACAAAGAGAGAAAACTCTGATCAAACAAAAATTAAACAATAAAGGAAAAGTGAAAGATTATAAAAATTACCTACAAATAGCTCAGAAATCTACAACATGACAAGTGATTCAAACCGAAAGAAATTAAAAAATTAAATGAAAAATCAACTTGAAGAAATCAGATAGGAACTAGTTAAATTGGGTTCAAGTTAATGAACCCGGCCTGTTATGGATTCTAGTTATAACAAAGTAATTCCATGGAATAATAAATGAAAAATAAAGCTATTTAGAAAGAATGAGCAAAAATGAACATGGAATACTAAATTATAAAGTAATTCCGAACATGACAAGCCTAAGCCTAATCATTTGGTCGCTTCTACCTAACAAAATTCATTCTTTATTGAACTTTCAACAAAGCTTTCAACTGCTTACTTTTCCCCGTTTCAATAAAAAGCCAATTTGAAAACTGTTGACCCAGGTATGGCAACCCAAGAGGGGGGGTGAATTGGGTTTTTATTTATCAATACGGAATTAGAATACTTTTCTTGAAAGATCAAAATTATTTAACTCTTTCTTTGAGAATAAAGGTGAAGAAGATGAAAATAGAATTTATCAAAGATGCAATCAAAAGAATAATAATAATGAAACAATCACAAGTGCAAGTAAATGTAAAGAGGAAAGGGATAGAGAGAGTGCAAACTCAATTTACGTGGTTCGGCAAACCTTGCCTACGTCCACGGGCTCCTAGCTCCACGAGCTAAGCTTTCCACTAAGTTGTAGAATCTTTACAACTTGCTTGATGAACAACCTCACCAAGACTTTTTCTTCCAACTCTTGATAACACCACACCAAGAGTTCTTCTTGATGAACAACCTCACCAAGGCAACTTCCTTCAACCCTTGATAACACCACACCAAGAGTTCTTCTTGATGAACAACCTCACCAAGGCAACTTCCTTCAACCCTTGATAACACCACACCAAGAGTTCTTCTTGATGAACAACCTCACCAAGGCAACTTTCTTCAACCCTTGATAACACCACACCAAGAGTTCTTCTTGATGAACAACCTCACCAAGGAAATATTTCTCTCAAGGATAACTTTTATCCTTTACAATAAGATCTCACTCTCACCACAATACAAGAACAAAGATAATTGTTTATAACAAAATACAACTCTCCTCAAAGAGTAGATAAAAAATATAAAAGCTTTCTAAAAATGATATTTCCCTTATTTGTGGCTTGATGGATGTTCTTGAATGAATGGGAGAAGGGCTCATTTTATAGGCAAATGAGATGAACTTGATCAAGTGAAGACACCATCTCCAAATTTTCTGCCCACCATAAAAACCGTAATCTTGTCTGCCATTTTTGTCAATGTTCCGTTTGAAATTTGAAAATCTGAAAACATAAAAGATCTTCACATTTGAATAAGCTTTCCAACGCATCAAGAACCAAGTCATTTGGATATCTGTAGCTCAAGATATGGCCAAAACACCATTCGGTGCTCATGTGACTTGATTTTTCTTCCATGTGTCAGTCCACCGACTTGAATGATAATTCTGTCAGCCTTCCGTTTGAAATTTGAATTTCTTCAAAACATAAAAGATCTTTATATTTGAATAAGCTTTCCAAAACATTAAGAATCAAAGCATTTCAATATCTCTATCTTAAGATATGGCCAAAACACCATTCGGTGCTCATGTGAGTTGATTTTTCTTCTCTGTGTCAGTCCATCGAATTGCATGTCAATTATGTCGGCCTTCCATTTGAAATTTGAATTTCTTCAAAACATATGAAATGTGCTTCATTAAGTCCTCTTTCCAATGCCGCAAGAATCAAGTCATTTTGATTTTTCTAGCTCAAGATATGTCCAAAAGAGTATTTGGTGCTCATGTCAGATGCTTCCATTTGTCTTTCAACTTGCATGATGATTTGGACAACCTTACACTTGAAATTCGAATTTCTTTGAAACATATGAAATGTTATAAATTGAGTAAGCTTTCCAAAGGCTTAAGAATCACATCATTTGGACATTTGTAGAGATATATATGACCAATTGATTGAACATTGCTCATGTGTCACATTCCTTGAGTCAATCCTTGTTCTTAAACTTTGGTGCCTTTAACATGTAGTCTTCTCCTTAGCTTCAACACTTCATTTTAATAAGCCTCTTCTTGATTTTACAATTATTTCAATGATCTTACTCTTGCACATAAATAAACATGTTAGTAAATCTCAATTAATCAATGTGTATTGTTATCATCAAAATTATCATGTAGCCTTAGAGCTAACAATCTCCCCCTTTTTGATGATGACAAACCATTGATTACTTTCAAATAATATCTAAAATAAAGATTGAAAATAAAATCAAGAATAAACAAAAAATTGGCACTTGTTATGAATATAAGCAATCCAACCACTTGTTATGAATATAAGCAATCCAACCATTTCTCCCCCTTTTGTTATCATCAAAAAGATGTAATCAAATTAACTACTCCCCCTAAATATATTCTCCCCCTTAACATATGCTACCATTCAAAGATTATCATATAAAAGCAAAATTAAGTATATCCAATATGTCTAATTCTTTTCTAATTATGCAAAATCTATCTTGACTAAGGGGTTTATTTGTTGAAAAAAAAAATTTTGTTTAAAAAAGTTCTCACTTGTTTTTCAAATTGACAAGCATCACAAATCTTGTTATTTTCAAATTTTATTTTTGGAAGACCATCAACAAATCATTTTTAGAAATTTTTGAAATTGTGTCCATGCTAGCATGACCTAACCTTCTATGCCATAACCAAGCATCATGATTAACAATGAAACAATTTTCTACATGATCATTAACATCAATATCAATTGTATAAATATTACCACATCTATTACCAACAAATAATGTCTTATTGTTACTAACATCCTTAATCACACATCTATTAGGCTCAAAAGCAACAAAATACCCTTTATCACACAATTGACTAATGCTAATCAAATCATGTTTTAAACCATTACCAAGCAAAATATTTTCAATAATAAGTGAAGAAGGGTTACCAATATCACCATGTTCGATTACCCTTCCTTTGGCATTATCACCGAAGGTCACATATCCTCCTTTCTTCATGATTAATCTTGAAAACTTGGAGGCATCTCCGGTCATATGCCTTGAGCATCCACTATCTAAGTACCACTTGTGTTTGCCACTCCTTTGTCTCTACAATCAACATTAAAAGAGCGACTTTTTAGTACCCAAATGTTCTTGGGTCCTTGGGGGTTAGTTATGGTACTTTTTGGAACCCATATTTGTTTTAGATTAGGATTTTTCCTAATATAGCAAGAATACATTTTATGTCTTTTACTTCCACAATAAGTACATGAATGATTAGGATTATTCCAAAAAGATGCATGAGCAAAATAATTTTCAAAATACTTTTGATTTTTATGAGTTTTATATCCTAAGCCTCTTTTATCAAAAACACACCTTTGGTTTTGTAACATAGAGTTCAAATTTTTGGTGCTTTTTGTAAAACTATCAACAATATTTCTCAAGTCATTATTTTCCTTTTTCAAAATAACATTTTCTTTCTCCAATTTATCAAAATCCTTTTGTTTTAAAATGTCATTTTCAGTTTTTAATAAATGTATTTGACTTTCCAAACTTTCAAAATCTTTTTGCTTTAAAATTTCATTTTCATTTTCTAAAGCTTCATTTATTTCCACCAACTCTTCTAAATGAGATAACATGATTTTTGACTTCTTTTTGAAAGCATTGATTTTTGAATTTTGTTTATCAACTTGTACATGTAAATTTTGGAATGCTTCAAATAATTCATCATATGAAAACTTAGGATCATAGTTTAGAATACTTACCTCATCTTCTCTTAAAGTCATGAAGCACATATTTGCCATTTCACAATCTTCTTCTTCGGTGGAGCTAGCCTCACTATCATCCCAATTTGAGGCTTTCATTGCTTTGGATTTCTTGTCTTGATTCTTCAAGTATGGACAATCCATTCTAGAAATCTTCTTGAATCCTTGGTTTCTTCTAATCATCCTTTTTAGCTTTCTTGTGAAGAATGCAAGATCTTCATCATCTCCTTCGTCATCGGAGTCATCTTTTTCTTTCGTTGAAGATTTGAAAGCGATATTTTTCTTTTTCTTGAAATCTTCTACATTCTCCTTCAAGGTGATTTCATGAGTCATGAGAGAACCCATAAGTTCTTCTAATGGTAGTTTGGTGAGGTCCTTTGCTTCTTGAATTGCCGTCACCTTTGGCTCCCAAGATTTTGGTAGACACCTAAGAATCTTTCTCACCATTTCAACATTAGAATAAGATTTACCAAGAGATTTCAAACTATTAATAATATCCGTAAATCTAGTAAACATTTCAGAAATTGATTCATCCGATTTCATCTTAAAAAGCTCATAACTATGAACTAGCATACTAATTTTGGATTCTTTAACTTGACTAGTTCCTTCATGAGTTACTTCAAGTGTGTACCATATTTCTTGTGCCGTAGAACAAGTAGATATTCTATTAAACTCATTTCTATCTAGAGCACAATAAAACACATTCATAGCTTTAGCATTCAAACTCAATTTCTTTTTATCATCTTCACTAAACTCTTTAGGTTCTTTAAGCATGCATTCCCCATTTTCAATTTTGGTAGGAACAAAAGGTCCTTCCAAAACAATAGACCACAAATCATAATCAAAAGATTTCAAGAAAATACTCATTCTAGTTTTCCAATAAGAGTAATCACTTCCATTAAAAAATGGAGATCTAGAGATAGAAAATCCCTCAACATATGAAGTTGAATTAAAAGTTGCCATAGCTCAAAAATCGATTAAGATTTAAAAAAATTGAGCAACCTTGCTCTGATACCACTTGTTGACCCAGGTATGGCAACCCAAGAGGGGGGGTGAATTGGGTTTTTATTTATCAAAACGGATTTAGAAAACTTTTCTTGAAAGATCAAAATTATTTAACTCTTTCTTTGAGAATAAAGGTGAAGAAGATGAAAATAGAATTTATCAAAGATGTAATCAAAAGAATAATAATGATAAACAATCACAAGTGCAAGTAAATGTAAAGAGAAAAGGGATAGAGAGAGTGCAAACTCAATTTACGTGGTTCGGCAAACCTTGCCTACGTCCACGGGCTCCTAGCTCCACAAGCTAAGCTTTCCACTAAGTTGTAGAAATCTTTACAACTTGCTTGATGAACAACCTCACCAAGACTTTTTCTTCCAACTCTTGATAACACCACACCAAGAGTTCTTCTTGATGAACAACCTCACCAAGGCAACTTCCTTCAACTCTTGATAACACCACACCAAGAGTTCTTCTTGATGAACAACCTCACCAAGGCAACTTCCTTCAACTCTTGATAACACCACACCAAGAGTTCTTCTTGATGAACAACCTCACCAAGGCAACTTTCCTTCAACTCTTGATAACACCACACCAAGAGTTCTTCTTGATGAACAACCTCACCAAGGAAATATTTCTCTCAAGGATAACTTTTATCCTTTACAATAAGATCTCACTCTCACCACAATACAAGAACAAAGATAATTGTTTATAACAAAATACAACTCTCCTCAAAGAGTAGATAAAAAATATAAAAGCTCTCTAAAAATGATATTTCCCTTATTTGTGGCTTGATGGATGTTCTTGAATGAATGGGAGAAGGGCTCATTTTATAGGCAAATGAGATGAACTTGATCAAGTGAAGACACCAATTCCAAAGTTTCTGCCTACCATAAAAACCGTAATATTGTCTGCCATTTTTGTCAATGTTTTGTTTGAAATTTGAAAATCTGCAAAACATAAAAGATCTTCACATTTGAATAAGCTTTCCAACGCATCAAGAACCAAGTCATTTGGATATCTGTAGCTCAAGATATGGCCAAAACACCATTCGGTGCTCAAGTGACTTGATTTTTCTTCCATGTGTCAGTCCACTGACTTGAATGATAATTCTGTCAGCCTTCCGTTTGAAATTTGAATTTCTTCAAAACATAAAAGATCTTTATATTTGAATAAGCTTTCCAAAACATTAAGAATCAAAGAATTTGGATATCTCTATCTTAAGATATGGCCAAAACACCATTCGGTGCTCATGTGAGTTGATTTTTCTTCTCTGTGTCAGTCCATCGAATTGCATGTCAATTATGTCGGCCTTCCATTTGAAATTTGAATTTCTTCAAAACATATGAAATGTGCTTCATTAAGTCATCTTTCCAATGCCGTAAGAATCAAGTCATTTTGATTTTTCTAGCTCAAGATATGTCCAAAAGAGTATTCGGTGCTCATGTCAGATGCTTCCATTTGTCTTTCAACTTGCATGATGATTTGGACAACCTTACACTTGAAATTCGAATTTCTTTGAAACATATGAAATGTTATAAATTGAGTAAGCTTTCCAAAGGCTTAAGAATCACATCATTTGGACATCTGTAGAGAAATATATGACCAATTGATTGAACATTGCTCATGTGTCACATTCCTTGAATCAAACCTTATTCTTAAACTTTGGTGCCTTTAAAATGTAGTCTTCTCCTTAGCTTCAACACTTCATTTTAATAAGCCTTTTCTTGATTTTACAATTATTTCAATGATATTACTCTTGCACATAAATAAACATGTTAGTAAATCACAATTAATCAATGTGTATTGTTATCATCAAAATTATCATGTAGCCTTAGAGCTAACAAAAACTACCATTTTTGCAACTACAAGTAAAAAGATATGTGGCGGTGCTATTATTTCCAATTTCATTGATCTAAAGTGTGGCCGAAAATTGACCTCTGGTCCGACCTTGACAGCATTTCAGAGACCCTCAAAAGCCATACTAAGAACATGCCTCAAAAGCCTAGCCAACCTAAAAAAAAAAGTGAGCAACGAGAAGAGTGAAACTAAGAAGTGTTAAGACTCAGCCAACTCGCTAAGAACGTGTACAAAGGGACAAGGCAGGGGCACGGGGCAAGTCAGTAGCTGAGATCAGAGACCCTCACAAGGGTTATAGACCCTTGCGGTGATAAAGCCACGCTCAACTTTGCCCAACCACCAACCCCAGCTCCAGTAATCCCGAATCCAAACCAAGAAAATATAAGAAAATAACATAAAAAACTACACGTATCTGCATGTAGATCCAGCTGGGGTGTCTTTAGGAAATGATTCCAGAGCAACAGCAGAACCCAAAACAGCCTATCCCTCTCTTGGTTTAACTTGACTAAGCCTCGTGCTCCTCCAAGGAGGTAGCCACAAGCTTGACAGAGAAGGTGAAGAGGAGGCAAGCGTGAGAGAGAAGGTCCAATGAGGGACCTACAAGGTGAACGTGAGAGGCTAGCCACTAACTGGCCATCCAGCAGCGAGGCCAGTTGCAGCTCTGAGTGTAGATCACAATCTGTTGATCTGTGGATGCTGGAAGATGTCGTTGTGCCTCATCATCATCAACTCCATTAAGGAATGAAAATGAAAACAAATAAACGAAGAAGAAACGAACAACAATTCTTAGTGTCCAGTAATCCCGAATCCAAACCAAGAAAATATAAGAAAATAACGTAAAAAACTACACGTACTTGCATGTAGATCCAGCTGGGGTGTCTTTAGGAAATGATTCCAGAGCAGCAGCAGAATCCAAAACAGGCTATCCCTCTCTCGATTTAACTTGACTAAGTCCCGTGCTCCTCCAAGGAGGGAGCTACAAGCTTGACAGAGAAGGTGAAGAGAAGGCAAGCGTGACAGAGAAGGTCCAAGGAGGGAGCTACAAGGTGAACGTGAGAGGCTAGCCACTAGCTGGATAGATGAGTTTGGAACACAAGGAAGGTCGACGCTGCAACGGTATAGAGGGGAGCCACGATTTTAGGGTTCAATTTAGGTTGAAAGTTAATTGAGTTTGTGGCTAAATTGCACACCGCTACAAGACCAAAACGTCATCGTTTTCATTTCTCTTTTTAAATAGATTGACTAATTTTTTATTAGTTATCTGGTATTGTCTATATATTTACTTAACAATAAAATTATATTAATAATTTAATTTATTCTTAAGTTTAGGTTTTTGCAACGTGCAAGACATGCACGTTGCAGAAGCCTAGTTTTCGCAACGTGCATCATGTGCACGTTGCTAAAACTATGTTTCCGCAACGTGCATTTGTTGCACGTTGCCAAAAGATAGATTTCGCAACGTGCACAACGTGCACATTGCGAATTGCCTGTTGCCTTAGGTGATTTTTCTTCTAGTGCAAACATCAAATGCAAGGAAAATACCTTGGCGTGGATGCATACACGAATCAATACCACAAAGCTAAAACAGAGAGAAGGATTTCTTCATGCTTCATAAGCATAGACTTAGCACATGCCTTAAAGCCACTAGCAAAGCCTGCATTATGATCAGATCTGGCTTCATGCTTCATCATCCATAAAGAGTGTTGCTATTCCAAACCACAATATTCAGTTCCTATAAGCCTTTCAATCAATGGGAAAACAACATAATAGAGAGGATGGCTGCTGTAACTTATCCTCCCAAATGGTTGTTGAACTTGACCAAGTGCTTAAGGTTAAAGTTAAAATTAAGGTAGCTGACTCGCGTAGGGTTCAACCACGCTAATAAATATGCAATACCCACCTACTTCAAAAAGGCAACATTTGCTTTAAAGCACTTCCAAAATAGAGCACTTCCCATCTTCTTACTTGAGCTACAACACAAAAAGTCCCAACCCAAAATCAATTTATCGAACCATAAAATCCCCAAATCGTAAACCCACAAAAAATCCCCAATTCAAATCAACCGATTTGAAGCTAGCAACGTGTCGATTACACACCGGAGGTTGGTAAGAACTGAGGCACAATGCCCCCAAGATCCATAATACGAAAACTACAATTAGAACAATACGCAAGAATTGCTGAATTCGAGAAGATAAGAATTAGATATGGTGATCTAAGTCTATAATTCCGTGCATCATAGGTAAGGCAAAGCACTTTTATGGATAAAAAGCCATAAAATCCCCAAATCGTAAACCTTAACTGAACTTTCACTCACTTCATTATAAGAAAACGAGCTTAAATACCAAGAATTTCCATGAAAAAATGAACCGTTTCATTTCCTCCAGGTGGCAGTTGAGCTCAGCCTCTCAAGCCCATGCACGCGTCAGGCACACCTCCATCTCAACCAGGCAGTCATGCAGGTCCTCCACCACCAAAGTCCCGCCATTTGTGAGCGGGTCAAGGGGTTGGGTGATATGGATCGTCAGGAGTGCTGCTGCATTTCAAAGGCTTGAGAAAATTTTGCTGGTGTAAATGTGAGGGCTACTGCATCTAGGGTTGGCAACGCGGCAGGGCGGATTCGAGGCGGCAAGTACCTATCCCGTTTTGCTGTTTTGCTGAAGTTTTTCTTGCTTCGTCCTGCCCTGTTACCTTAGAATGGGGTGAGACAAAATTTAAAAAAGAATACTCGGATCCGTCCGGTTCTGCCTAATTCAATTTAAATTTTATTAAATTATTTTATTTAAAATATAATTATATTTATAATTATTATTTAAAAATTATAAAAAATTTATTTTTAATTTACTTCATTCAAAAAAAATATACATACATCTGTAAATTTTTAAAATAACATAATATAATTTATTCTTAATCTAAAATAAAATACATATACACATGATATATATCCTAAAATATTTCATAACAAATCTAATTATCTGACAATCATTAAAAGTAAAAAACAAGTTAATTTATATTAAAAAAATCTTTATATAAATTTTCATTTATATTTGTATTGTACATACTAAATGGTGAATGTACTCAGACTTAAAAGAACTAAAGTTAATTTATATTATATAAAAAATCCAACAGCCATAAAGTTTATGTAAGTTTTCATTTTTATTGGCATTATACAAGCTAAATGGTAATTGTACAAATTAATTATATCATCTAAAAAAGTAGCGACTACTAATTACCATTTGATTTTATTAGTAATAATGTTATATACTCTATCAGAAATAATATTTAAAGTGTATTATTGCTTGTAAACTAGTTAATTGATAATTTTTCAAATAGTTGATAATGCAATTAAATAATTTTTTAATATCATATTGATTTAATTTCAATCTAATAATAATATGATTGACATATACTAATTAATTAACATTATAGAATATGAAATATTAATAATTCAATTAATTAATTTAAATTCCGATAAATCATATATTTAAGGTTATAACATTGTTCTTACCATATTTCTATTTACATATTTAGAAAATAATATATTGATTATATTAAAGGTATACATTTTTGAAATGATCTTGTTAATATTGCAATAATTTAATTAGTACTTAATAATCTATATCAAGATTGTATATATTATACAAATTTAATTACTATAAAATTCAAATATTTTATTTTGTCATTATAACATAATCAAATTGATGTCAATATACTAAAAGATTCATAATTATTAATTAAAATGTAACTTTTGTTAAAGTATTTGTATTGTTTATAAAATTAAGAAAAATTCAAATATATGAAAAGTTTAACAAATATAACAAAAAAATTAACCAAACAGTCCCAAAATTTTAAGACTTTACAAAGACACCCCTATATCTTACGAGGCGAGGCGGGGCGGGGCAACGCAACAGGTCTGGCCCGAACCTGTCCCGGTCGGGGCGAAATTATTTTGCCCTAGACCCGCCCCAAACTAGCTGCATTTCAAGGGCTTTGTAAATCACTTCATCCTAAATGACATTGTTTGGGTTATTATTTTTTGGAAAAACACATCTTTGAGACAACCTCATTTTGGAGCACTATTTTTTTTTTGCTTTAATTTAAGTTTGTAATTTAATTTTTAAAATAAATTATAATAATTTTTACTTAAGCAGATATGTTATATTATTTGAAAATAAATTTCAATTTGAGATTTTTAATTCCTTAATTTTTATCAAAAAGATTAAATAATGTGATTTTTATCACTTTGAAATTATACAATAATTTTATTTATTTCATACAATTTCCATGTATAAATATTTGTTCTCATATAATTTTATATTTAAAAATTTATTATTTTCATATAGATAATAATATTATCTTTTATTTCAATATTATTTAAAAATTATTTTTTAATTTTATATTTAAAAGTAATATTATATTTTTTAATAAATACTCTTATTCTTTTAATTTCATTGTTTTATTTAAACTCAAAATATGAAATTATGGTAATTTTTAATAACATTTTAAATTCAAAATAGTTTTAACTTTTTTAATAATTCAATATGATTTTTAAATTTAATAATATAAAAGTTGCATTATCTTTATTTTAATTTTTAATATTTTGTTTTAATTATAAAAAATAAATTCTCAAGAAAAAAGATTTTTCACAACATGCAATATTTGCACGTTGCTAAATGCAACACTTTTCGCACTGTGCAGAAAATGCACGTTGCTATATAGACTTTTAGTAACATGCAAATGTTGCACGTTGCTAAAAATCATTTTTTGCAACGTGCATTTAGCACACGTTGCGAAAACCTTGTTGTTGTATGCCTTTTTTCTTCTAGTGTGGAGCAGGAAACCGGCTAGCACAAGAGCGATTTCAACATTCTGATGAGACTGTGAGTAGATATTACTGGATGTTGTATGTCGTTTGGCAATAGATATGATAAAGTACTGGATCCAAATTTTAGAGATATTCCTGAGTATATATTAAGGGATGCTAGATATAGGCCTCATTTTAAGGTAATAATACTTGCTTTAAATAACAATAATTTATAATAAGTTTATTTTATGATAATTGATATTTATTTCTAATCTAATATTTTTATCATATTAGAATTGTATTGGTGCAATAGATGGCGTACATATTCCTACCGCCATACCTATTGATGATCAAGTACCTTGTATTGGTAGAAAAAGAAGTCCAACCTAGAATGTAATTGTGCACGTAACTTTGACATGCAATTTATATTTGCAAATGTTGGTTATGAAGGCTTTGCACATGATGCGAGGATATTTTTATCTAGCATTCGTAATCTTGCACTAAATTTTTCTAAACCTCCAAATGTTAACTCTTTTAATAAAACTTTGTATATTAATTATCTTTTATATGATGATTATTTATTATAAATGTCATCTAACCTATCCTTTATTCAATAGGAAAAGATTTTTTGGTTGATTCAAGATATCCCCAAATGAGAAGATATTTGAGGCCAGACAAAGGTGCCAGAAATCACCTTCCTGTATTTCATCATGGCAGTCAACCAACAACTCGTGAAGAAGTGTTAAATTGCAAGCATTCTTCTCTTAGAAGTATTATTGAACATACTTTTGGAGTATGGAAACAAAATGGAGGATTTTAAAGAATATGCCAAAATATCTATTCAAGAAACAAGCAAAGATAGTTATTGCGACAATGGCATTGCACAATTATATCAAAAGGTATGCTCAACGTGATTATCATTTTGAAAGGAATAAGAATTATTCTAATTTTATGGGTGATGAAGAGGAAGAAAATGATGTTAGAGTTGAAGACATAAATCATGTTATCAATGTTCTAAAAAACAAATGGAGGATGTGAGAAACAATATTGTTCAAGTTTAATGAGCACGTGAATTTATGTATTTTGTATACTTATATGTATTTATTTATTCACTTAAAATACCTCAGTTATAATTAATTTAAAGTTATGAAAAAAATATTTTAGTTGTTTAATTGATATGTTATATATTCACTGGATTTCATATTTATTTAGATAAGCGAAATAATAAAATGTGAAAAAAAATATATTTTAGTTGTTTAATTGATATATTATATATTCATTAGATTTTATTTTTATTTAGGTATGTAAAACAAATAAAATGTGAAAAAAATTATTTTTCAATTGTTTAATTGATATATTACATATTCACTTTATTTAATATTTATCTAGGCAAGTGAAAAAATAAAATGTGATAAAAAATATTTAAGTTGTTTAATTGATAGAATATACATTTATTTTTTTATATTTATTTATGTATGTGAAAAAAAAGGTGTGAAAAAATATATTTTTTAAACATTGATTGAAAATTATGAAAAAAAATTATTTTTGTTGTTTTATTGATATATTATATATTCACTTTATATAATATTTATCCACAAATTTACAATTAAAAAATAGATATTTATAAATTTGATCATCCATAACTATTATTTCTATTTTGGTCATTGTAGACAATTTTAAGAATTTCAAAACTAATCATACCACACACCCTTCGACAACTTTTTAATAGGATAGCCGTTTTAAAACCAAGGTTTATCAAATACTTGCAACTTCTGTTGACCCAGGTATGGCAACCCAAGAGGGGGGGTGAATTGAGTTTTTATTTATAAAAACGGATTTAAAAAACTTTTCTTGAAAGATCAAAATTATTTAACTCTTTCTTTGAGAATAAAGGTGAAGAAGATGAAAATAGAATGCAATCAAGAGAATAGCAATAAAGAA
The DNA here is from genome assembly GCA_013180625.2 of Boswellia sacra. NCBI lineage: Eukaryota > Viridiplantae > Streptophyta > Magnoliopsida > Sapindales > Burseraceae > Boswellia > Boswellia sacra. The sequence goes on from SNVD02011676.1 coordinate 189,942, forward strand.
TAATCACAAGTGCAAGTAAACATAAAGAGAAAAGGGATAGAGAGAGTGCAAACTCAATTTACGTGGTTCGGCAAACCTTGCCTATGTCCACGGGCTCCTAGCTCCACGAGCTAAGCTTTCCACTAAGTTGTAGAAATCTTTACAACTTGCTTGATGAACAACCTCACCAAGACTTTTTCGTTCAACCCTTGATAACACCACACCAAGAGTTCTTCTTGATGAACAACCTCACCAAGGCAACTTCCTTCAACTCTTGATAACACCACACCAAGAGTTCTTCTTGATGAACAACCTCACCAAGGCAACTTCCTTCAACCTTGATAACACCACACCAAGAGTTCTTCTTGATGAACAACCTCACCAAGGCAACTTCTTTCAACCCTTGATAACACCACACCAAGAGTTCTTCTTGATGAACAACCTCACCAAGAAAACTTTCTTCAACTCTTGATAACACACAACAAGAGTTCTCTCAAGGATAACTATTATCCTTTACTAGAATATCTCACTCTCACCACAATACAAGAACAAGGATAATTTTTACAACAAAAGTACAACTCTCTTCAAAGAGTAGATAAAGAATATAAAAGCTCTCTAGACTTGATATTTCTCTTGTTTTTTGCTTGATAGATGCTTCTCTTGCTCTTACTGAATGCATGGGAGAAGGGCTCCTTTTATAGGCAAATGAGATGAACTTAATCAAGTGAAGACACCAACTCCAAATTTTCTGCCCACCATAAAAACTGTAATTTTGTCTACCATTTTTGTCAATGTTCCGTTTGAAATTTGAAAATCTGCAAAACAGAAAAGATCTGAAAAATTGAATAATCTTTCCAACTCATCAAGAACCAAGTCATTTGGATATCTGTAACTCAAGATATGGCCAAAACACCATTCGGTGCTCATGTGACTTGATTTTTCTTCCTTGTGTCAGTCCACCAAATTGCATGTGTATTATGTCAGCCTTCCATTTGAAATTTGAATTTCTTCAAAGAATATGAAATCTGATCCATTGAATCATCTTTCAAATGCCACAAGAATCAAATCATTTGGATATCTCAAACTCAAGATATAGATAAAACATCATTCAGTGCTCAAATGAGTTGATTTTTCTTCTCTGTGTCAGTCCACCGCATTGCATGTCAATTATGTCAGCCTTTCATTTGAAATTTGAATTTATTCAAAACAAATGCAATGTGCCTCATTAAGACCTATTTCCAATGCCATAAGAATCAAGTCATTTTGACATCGCTAGCTCAAGATATGTCCAAAAGAGTATTCGGTGCTCATGTCAGCTGCTTCCATTTGTCTTTCAACTTGCATGATGATTTGGACAACCTTACACTTGAAATTTGAATTTCTTTAAAACATATGAAATGTTATAAATGGAGTAAGCTTTCCAAAGGCTAAAGAATCACATTATTTGGACATTTATAGAGAAATATATGACCAATTTATTAAACATTACTCATGTGTCACATTCCTTGAATCAAACCTTGTTCTTAAACTTTGGTGCCTTTTAACATGTAGTCTTCTCCTTAGCTTCAACACTTCATTTTAATAAGCCTCCTCTTGATTTTACAAATATTTCATTGAATCTTATTCTTACACATAAATAAACATATTAGTAACACCTTATGAATTAATGTGTATTGTTATCATCAAAATTATCATGTAGCCTTAGAGCTAACAATCTCCCCCTTTTTTATGATGACAAACTATTGATTGCTTTAAAATAATATCTAAAATCAAGAATGAAAATAAAATCAAGAACAAACAAAAAGATGGCACTTGTTATGAATATAAGCAATCCACGTTATGAATATAAGCAATCCAACAATTTCTCTCCCTTTTGTTATCATCAAAAAGATTTAATCAAATTAATTACTCCTCCTAAATATATTCTCCCCCTTAACATATGCTACCATTCAAAGATTATCATATAAAAGCAAAATTAAGACATATCCAACATGCCTAATTCTCTTCTAATTATGCAAAATCTATCTTGACTAAGGGGTTTAGTCATATTTAGGTCTAGGGACTAATTCCCAAACTTGATTTCTCTCAAATTGGTTCAATTCTTCTTGCATAGCCAAAATCCAACTTTCCTCATTTTTGGCTTCTTTAAAAGATTTTGGTTCAAATTGAGAGACAAATGCAAAATGATTACAAAAGTTCTTAAAAGAAGATCTAGTTCTCATACCTTGTGATGGTTCACCAATAATGAGATCTTTTAGGGTGAGCTTTTGCATACCTCCATTCCTTTGGTAATTCTTGGGAAGAATCATTTACTTCCTCAAGCTTTTCTTGTCGAAATTGTAATTTATCTTGGCTCTTTTTATCAAGCCTTGATTCCTTGATTTGCCTTTCTACCTCAACAATATCATCATCTAAATTCTTTGAAGAAATAACATTAGTTTCATCAAATTCAATATGCATAGATTCTTCAATAGTAAGAGTCTTTTTGTTAAAAACTCTATATGCTTTACTATGGTTGGAGTAGTTAACAAAAATTCCAACATCGGCTTTTGCATCAAATTTTTCAAGGTTATCCTTAGTGTTTAAAATAAAACATTTACATCCAAAAACTTTAAAAAATCCAATGTTGGGTTTTCTTCCTTTCCAAAGTTCATAAGGAGTTTTCTTGATTAAAGCTCTAATATGGACTCTATTGATTATAAAGAATGCGGTATTAACGGCTTCGGCCCAAAAATATTTTGGCAAATTATTTTCAAGTAACATGGTCTTAGCCATTTCTTGGATAGTCCTATTTTTTCTCTCAACAACACCATTTTATTGTGGAGTTCTAGGTGCAGAAAAATTATGTTCAAAACCATTTTCATCACAAAGATTTTCAAATGCAACATTGTCTACTTCACCACCATGATCACTCCTAATGGACACAATAGAATACTCTTTTTGATTTTGGACTCTTTTTGCAAATTTTGAAAAAGCTTGTGTGGCCTTATTTTTAGTTTTCAAGAATAACACCCAAGTGAATATTGAATAATCATCCACAACAACAAAAACATAATACTTTCCACCAAGGCTTTGAGTTCTTGATGGTCCAAATAAATCCAAATGAAGTAATTGTAGATGTTTATTTATTGAAATAAATTTCTTTTGTTTAAAAGAAGTTCTCACTTGTTTTCCAAATTGACAAACATCACAAATATTATCCTTTTCAAATTTTATTCTTGGAAAACCATCAACTAAATCATTTTTAGAAATTTTTGAAATTGTGTCATGCTAGCATGACCTAACCTTCTATGCCATAACCAAGCATCATGATTAGCAATGAAACACTTTTCCACATGATCATTAACATCAATATCAATTGTATAAATATTACCACATCTATTACCAACAAATAATATCTTATTGTTACTAATATCCTTAACACACATCTATTATGCTCAAAAGTAACAACATATCCCTTATCACACAAATAACTAATGCTAATCAAATCATGTTTCAAACCATTAACAAGCAAAATATTTTCAATAATAAGTGAAGAAGGGTTACCAATATCACCATGTTTGATTACCCTTCCTTTGGCATTATCACCGAAAGTCACATATCCTCCTTTCTTCATGATTAATCTTGAGAACTTAGAGGCATCTCCGGTCATATGCCTTGAGCATCCACTATCTAAGTACCACTTGTGTTTGCCACTCCTTTGTTTCTACAATCAACATTAAAAGAGCGACTTTTTGGTACCCAAATGTTCTTGGGTCCTTGGGGGTTAGTTATGGTCCCTTTTTGAATCCATATTTGTTTCAAATTAAGATTTCTCTTAATGTAACAAGAATGCATTTTGTGTCCTTTTCTTCCACAATAATTACATGAATGATTAGGATTATTCCTAGAAGATGCATGAACAAAATAGTTTTTAAAATAGTTTTGAGTTTTATGAGTTTTATATCCTAACCCTTTTTTATCAAAAACACACCTTTGGTTTTGTAACATAGTATTCAAATTTTTTGTGCTTTTTGTAAAACTATCAACAATATTTCTTAAGTCATTATATTTCTTGAAAGTTTAGGATCATGGTTTAGAATACTTATCTCATTTTCTCTTAAAGCCATGAAGCACATGTTTGCCACATCGCAATCTTCTTCTTCATTCTCCTTCAAGATGATTTTATGAGTCATGAGAGAACCCATAAGTTCTTCTAATGGTAGTTTGGTGAGGTCCTTTGCTTCTTGAATTGCCGTCACCTTTGGCTCCTAAGATTTTGGTAGACACCTAAGAATCTTTCTCACCATTTCAACATTAGAATAAGATTTACCAAGAGATTTCAAACCATTGACAATATCCGTAAATCTAGTAAACATTTCAGAAATTAATTCATCCGATTTCATCTTAAAAAGCTCATAATTATGAACTAGCATACTAATCTTGGATTCTTTAACTTGACTAGTTCCTTCATGAGTTACTTCAAGTGTGTGCCATATTTCTTGTGCCGTAGAACAAGTAGATATTCTATTAAACTCATTTCTATCTAGAGCACAATACAACACATTCATAGCTTTAGCATTCAAACTCAATTTCTTTTTATCATCTTCACTAAACTCTTTAGGTTCTTTAAGCATGCATTCCCCATTTTCAATTTTGGTAGGAACAAAAGGTCCTTCCAAAACAATAGACCACAAATCATAATCAAAAGATTTCAAGAAAATACTCATTCTAGTTTTCCAATAAGAGTAATCACTTCCATTAAAAAATGGAGGTCTAGAGATAGAAAGTCCCTCAACATATGAAGTTGAATTAAAAGTTGCCATAGCTCAAAAATCGATTAAGATTTAAAAAATTGAGCAACCTTGCTCTGATACCACTTGTTGACCCAGGTATGGCAACCCAAGAGGGGGGGTGAATTGGGTTTTTATTTATAAAAACGGATTTAGAAAACTTTTCTTGAAAGATCAAAATTATTTAACTCTTTCTTTGAGAATAAAGGTGAAGAAGATGAAAATAGAATGCAATCAAGAGAATAGCAATAAAGAACAATCACAAGTGCAAGTAAACATAAAGAGAAAAGGGATAGAGAGAGTGCAAACTCAATTTACGTGGTTCGGCAAACCTTGCCTACGTCCACGGGCTCCTAGCTCCACGAGCTAAGCTTTCCACTAAGTTGTAGAAATCTTTACAACTTGCTTGATGAACAACCTCACCAAGACTTTTTCCTTCAACCTTGATAACACCACACCAAGAGTTCTTCTTGATGAACAACCTCACCAAGGCAACTTCCTTCAACCCTTGATAACACCACACCAAGAGTTCTTCTTGATGAACAACCTCACCAAGGCAACTTTCTTCAACTCTTGATAACACCACACCAAGAGTTCTTCTTGATGAACAACCTCACCAAGGCAACTTCCTTCAACTCTTGATAACACCACACCAAGAGTTCTTCTTGATGAACAACCTCACCAAGGCAACTTCCTTCAACTCTTGATAACACACAACAAGAGTTCTCTCAAGGATAACTATTATCCTTTACAAGAATATCTCACTCTCACCACAATACAAGAACAAAGATAATTTTTACAACAAAAGTACAACTCTCTTCAAAGAGTAGATAAAGAATATAAAAGCTCTCTAGACTTGATATTTCTCTTGTTTTTTGCTTGATAGATGCTTCTCTTGCTCTTACTGAATGCATGGGAGAAGGGCTCCTTTTATAGGCAAATGAGATGAACTTAATCAAGTGAAGACACCAACTCCAAATTTTCTGCCCACCATAAAAACTGTAATTTTGTCTACCATTTTTGTCAATGTTCCGTTTGAAATTTGAAAATCTGCAAAACAGAAAAGATCTGAAAAATTGAATAAGCTTTCCAACACATCAAGAACCAAGTCATTTGGATATATTTAGCTCAAGATATGGCTAAAACACCATTCAGTGCTCATGTGACTTGATTTTTCTTCCTTGTGTCAGTCCACCAAATTGCATGTGTATTATGTCAGCCTTCCATTTGAAATTTGAATTTCTTCAAAGAATATGAAATCTGCTCCATTGAATCATCTTTCTAATGCCATAAGAATCAAATCATTTGGATATCTCTAACTCAAGATATGGATAAAATATCATTCAGTGCTCAAATGAGTTGATTTTTCTTCTCTGTGTCAGTCCACCGCATTGCATGTCAATTATGTCGGCCTTTCATTTGAAATTTGAATTTCTTCAAAACATATGAAATGTGACTCATTAAGACCTCTTTCCAATGCCATAAGAATCAAGTCATTTTGATCTTATTCTTACACATAAATAAACATATTAGTAACACCTTATGAATCAATGTGTATTGTTATCATCAAAATTATCATGTAGCCTTAGGGCTAACAACTTCTGCTCTGATGAACACTTAAATATGTATGCTTAATAAGATCTTAATTTATCATATTGCATTAATAGTGTCATTAAATTCCTCACCTTAAACATGTTTGTAGTCTTTACATCTTTTGAATTAACTTTCTTTTAATTTTTGTTTTGATGTAGGTTTGGTAAATTAGGCATAACTTTCTATTTATAGATCAAAATGGTGCAAATCTTAATGTTTTGGAAAGCTGATTCAATTATCTACACGATTGTATTTCACACAAATTATCAAATTCGGGCTCTTAGTGGACCGAAAATGGGCTTGAAGTGAACCCATCTACAGATTCAGTCTAGCCTGACCATGCCTCAGTATTTTAACCATATCTCTCAGAATACATATCCAAATCGCATGAATCAAGATGTTCTAGAAAGCTGAGAGCAATATCTACGATTTCATGAAGACATATGATTTAAATGCTCAATAATTCAATGTCAAAATCAGTGGTCAAAGTGGTGCACCTAATGATCCCAATTGTCAAAGTTAGTTCACCTGATATTTGACAACTATTCCTTTGTAATTTGACAAGTTTGCCTCTGAATGTATCTATAAATAGAAGTGCCTTGTGACCCATTAGGGCATCTTGGCCTTGTTGGGATATTGAATTGTGTTTCTCTCTTGTGTTTTTATGTTATTAATAAATCTTCTTTTTCTTGCAATTTGTTTCCTTTCTTTTATAATGTCTTTCTAATTTCTCTCTTGCTAAGGTGAAAGGGTGAAACCCTTGATATGAGAGTAAGGATTCTCTAACCCTTAATATGTGCTTAATAATCATAATCTTATGTTGTTTATATGATTTATATTTATTTTCTTAATCAATCTTGACACCACTCGTAAAGTGGAGGTCTTGATCCATTGTCGACAATCCTTGGCACATCAAATGCTTGGATCCTTTCTAGATGTCGTATGGTTCTTCCTTACCGACACGAATCTAGTTAGGAACCTTGATTTGTTGTCGACATATAGAGATTGGCACATTGGATGCTTGAACCCATTTACAAGAAGTGGTATAAATATTGATAACGAAACAAATATAATTCATATAACTAAAACGGGTTGTTTATCCTTATTTAAAATATCAGGGACGGATACCCTAACCTTAGCTCTCATTATTATTGTCTGAATTTCTCTTGTGTTATTCTCATTTATTGTTTAAGAACTTGTTCTTTACTCATACTTGTTGATATTATCTTGCCATCCCTTTCAATCATCCATATCATATTTGTTTACTTTATAGTTTGTAGTGCTAAAATTCCCTTCCTCGTGGATCGACCCCGGTCTCACTGGGTTTATTACTTCGACACTCCTATACTTGGGAGACAATCCTATTTTCAGATGTGTCATGCTCACAGCAACTTCTTTTGACTTCACAACTCCAGTGCAGATATTCAAAAGTTACGCAGCTTGAAACACACCTTACTTGTGATTTTTCAACTCACTAAGCAGCCAACATTGCAAAAAATATATCAAGTCACTCTGAACCTCTCTGTTTTCTTTGCATCCGTATATACTTTCTTTAGACCAAAATTATTGGCTATTGATGAGAACACAAAAAATTAGGCAAATGCCAGAGAGCCTAGCTGTGGTGCCAGACATCCATGGTGGGTTGATTTCCCTTCTTCGCTAGCTTTTAGAAGTTTTGAGGCGATTGCTTTTATGATGGCTTCTATGGATCCAATGCGTAACGATCAAATAAATGAAATGGGTTTGTTTTGTTCTGGAAAGCATTAAAGCGTGAACTTAAGTAAACGTGGTAAAAACACCTTACAGTGTTTTGAAGCTTTAATTGTACAATTCTGATGGCGTCCTTTTGAAAATATGATGTATGCACTAGAAAAATTACTTCCCGAATTATTAGTGTTGGTGTCAACGTACATGTGTCACGCACATGTTATATTTTGTACAACTTGAGATAAAACTAGAATATTATTTTGATTCCTATTTTATTGTTTCTAAAAGTATATTTTAGAAAGTATTTGATTTATAATAAATATCTCATTAGATTAAGATATTGTTTCTAGTATCCTAATTAAAATAGGAGAATATTTATTTATGACCTAATTCCTTTAGGAGATTACTTATAACACTTCCTATTATATTTCTCCTTATCCTAATGTGATTTTGATTAGAATTTTTATAGGATTCTAAGGAGGATATTGTCCAGGCATACCACTATATATACCGTTATATTTTCACAACGAAAGATGGTGGTGTGTTGTGTGAGTTTAGGTTTCGGCATTCCAAGAATTAAAGAGGAGAGCTTCAATGCAAATAGGAATGCTTTATTGATTTGATTCTTTGAGTCTTTGATTTATGTATGAGAGATAAAAATCGGGCTTGAATATTTGATTAGGTCTGATTGAGTTAGTAGACACTTGAGAGAATTTGTGAGTTAAGTGTTTATGTAATTCAGTGTCAGATGTCGTTATTATGTATAACTTAATAGTGTGTTGTTAAGTTATCTGTGATAGAGAGTGGGCAGTATCTTTAGAGTTTAAGATCTTGGTGATTTTGTTTTACAAAGATTAAGTCAGTGTGTAAAAGTGAGTCAGCACTGTAAAAGATCTTAAAGCTTGTACGAACAAGAACTTAGTGAATTGCAGCTCTATAGTTGTCCGTGGATGTAGGTTTTATAATCGAACCACATAAAAATCCTCCTGTGTTGATTTATGTTACAGTTTACTGTTATATTTCTTATAACTACATTGGTATCAGAGCAGGTTCACTGACAGACGAGTGAAGAAAACGATCACAGTGATATGGAAGAATGGAGTTTATTCGCAATGGAGGATCCGAAACATAACCACCTATTCTTGATGATAGTAATTATTCATATTGGAAGGTAAGAATGATGATGTATATCAAATCTCTTGATGATAGGGCATGAACTAATGTCCTTAAAGGATGGACACCACTAACAAAGTTGAATGTTTTTGGTGATTCTGAACCCAAACCTAAGGATGAATAGACTGATAAAGAATACCGACGTTCTAGTTGGAATTCTAAGGCTCTCAATGCAATTTTTGCTGCAGTAGACTTAAACAATTTCGGACAGATTTCTAGATACAAAGTGGCCAAAGAAGCATGGGACATACTTGAGGTAAACCATAAAGGTACTGCATCGGTTAAAAGATCTAAATTGATGAGACTTAATTCTTAATTTGAAAATTTAATGATGCATGAGGATGATTCAATTTCTGAGTTTTACTCCAAGATATGTCACATCACAAATTCTGCATACATGCTTGGAAAAAATTTTACTGGTGCAAAAATTGTTAGTAAAATAATGTCTGTTCCAGATAAATTTTAGCCTAAAATTTCAGCCATTGAGGAAGTTAAAAACATTGATGAGATGAGGGTTAATGAACTGATTGGCATTCTCCAAAACTTTGAAATTAATCAAAGTACTAGGAAGCAAAAAGGAAAAAGCATTGCACTCAATGTTAAAACTGAAAAATCTGATGATGAAAGTAATGATGAGCTTGATGAAACTGATTCTAAACAGATAGCTTTTCTAACAAGAAGTTATGTCAAGTTCATGAAAAGAAATTTCAGGAAAAAGAATCAAGGAAGGCCATCAAACTCAAATGAAGAAAAATTCAGGAAGTTCAACAAGGAGAATGACAAGAAGAAGTCAAAACAACCTGATAAGAAAGGGCAGATTCAGTGTTATGAATGTTCTGGTTATGGGCATATTCAGTCTAAATGTGCTAATCTTAAGAAAAAGAACAAAGACCTGACAGCAACCTGGAGTGATGAATCAGAATCGGATTCAAAAGATCAAGATTGCATGAGTAATTTTGTTGCTTTTACAACATCTGCAGTTGATAAAGGAAAAGTTGTTATGTCTGACATGACAGAAGATTGCAGAACTAGTGTTGATCATTCAGATGAAGAAGATGGTCCTGAATACTATGAAAAGTTGCAAGAAACTTACAATGCACTCTATAGTGAATGACTGAGTCAGAAAGAAGAAATCAAAACCTTGAAGAAGAAGATTGAGGTGTTGGAATGTGAAAAATCTTATGCTGAAAACCATATCACAGAACTGGAGACTGTCTTGATAGACAAAACAGCACATATTGAGAAAATTACAATAGAACTGGTTGAAAGCAAAAAGTGTGTTGATCAACTCAAAATTAGGGCAGCCAAACTTGATCAGGTCTTGAGTCTTGGAAGAGACAACTCCAACAAACATGGATTGGGATATACAGAAGGTAATGTTGCATCTTCATAAAAAACAGTCTTTGTAAAAGCTTCAACATCAGGTAAAAATTATGAACTTAACTCTTTAAGGTGGAGTCCTAGCTCAAAGAGTAATGAAACATTTGTTTCTCCTCTGAGCTCTTTCAAATCCAGTCTTGAAAAGGTAAGAAAATTCATTCCTACTTTAAATTGTGGTAAAAAGGGACATATTAGACCTAGATGCTTTAAATTGTTAAATATTTTACATAAAAGATCAAGACAATTCAAACTGTTACAAAAATCACAACTGCAGTGAGTTAAGAAAGAGAACACAGTATTTACTGCACTTAAGCACTCTTCTAATGATTTTTGGTATTTTGACAGTGGTTATTCTAGGCACATGACTGAAAATAAACAGTTTTTAACAGATTTTGAAGCATACAAGGAAGGAAATGTCACCTATAGAGATGGAGCAAAGAGTAAGATCATTAGTAAAGGCACTTTTAATGTCAAGAGCAAAGAGTAAGATCATTAGTAAAGGCACTTTGAATGTCAAAGGCCTACCCAACTTTCAAAATGTCTTGTTGGTTGAAGATTTGAAAGCTAATCTTATTAATATTAGTCAGATATGTGATGATAAGTATATTGTTAATTTCACACAAAACAAATGCATGGTCTTAGATAATTTTGGTAAATACATTCTAAAAGGTAATAGATCTTCAGATAATTGTTATTTGGTAAAGATTGCATTTCAAGCTAGGATTTCGGATTTAGAATTGTGGCATCAAAAATTAGGACACTTCAATTAGAAATACTTGGTTAAATTAACTAAGTTAGGTGCTGTAAAAGGAGTTCCTAAACTTGATAACAAAGTTAATGAAATTTGTGGACCATATCAAATGGGAAAACAAATTAGAAGTTCACACAAATCAAATCCACATCTTAGCACATCCAAAATACTTGATTTGCTTCACATGGATCTTATGGGTCCTATACAAATTGAAAGCATTACAAGTAAAAGATACATATCTGTTTGTGTGGATGATTTTTCTAGATCTACTTAGGTTGATTTTATTAAAGAAAAATGTGACACTTTTGAAGCTTTCAGGAATCTTTGTGTTAAGCTTGAAAATAAGCAAAATAGGAACATTGGAAGGATTGTGAGAATAAGGAGTGATCATGGAAAGGAGGTTGAAAACGTTAGCTATGCTGACTTTTGCAAATATCATGGAATTGATCATGAATTTTCAGCTCCCAAAACCCCTTAACTGAATGGCATTATGGAAAGAAAGAATAGAACTCTTTAAGAGATGGCTAGAGTGATGCTTAATAGCAAGAAGTTGACCAAGAGGTTATGGGATGAAGTAATAAGCACTGCTTGCTATATTTCAAATAGAGTTTTTCTAAAACATGGCACTAACCAAACACCTTATGAAATTTTGAAAGGTAGAAAACCGAATTTAAAATATTTTCATGTTTTTGGATGCAGGTGTTACATCTTAAATAACAGAGAGCAGTTACGAAAATTAGATCTAAGAAGTGATGAATGAGTCTTTGTGGGATATGCACAAAACAGCAAAGCATTTCGAGTTTACAATCTGAGAATCTGAGGCAGTCATGGAATCTACAAACATAGTATTTGATGATCTAGATGATTATGCAAAGTACTCACAAGAGGAAAATATAAACAGTTTCACAAAAGATACAGAGAAATCAAATTGAAACAGTAACAATAAATAAGATTCTGTTATGAAGGAAGAAATAGCGACTGTTACACCCGACGTAAGAAGTACAACTGACAACTCAGATTTGAACAGAAATTCAATCAGGAATGAGGATGATAGAAAAGATCCACCCACTTAGATTTAGAAGGCACATCCAACAAGTTCTATTATTGGAACACCAGATGGTATGATGAAAACTAGAAGCAAGGTAAGAAACCAGGTAAAATTTGCATGTTATGTTTCTTTCATTGAACAAAAAAATGTGAAAGAAGCTTTAAAAGAAGATGTTTGGATTCAAGCTATGCAAGATGAACTTGATCAGTTTAAAAGGAATGAAGTATGGGAATTAGTTCCTAGGCCAAAAAATGCAAATGTCATTGGAACTAAATTGATATTCAAAAATAAAACTGATGAAAGTGGTCAAGTAGTAAGAAATAAAGCTAGGCTAGTTGCACAAGGTTACACACAAGTAGAAGGCATAGACTTTGATGAAACCTTTGCACCAGTAGTTAGACTTGAGTCAATCAGATTACTACTTGCAATTGCTTGTTTGCTTGATTTTAAGTTGTACCAAATAGATGTTAAAACAGCATTTTTAAATGGCTATCTTAATGAAGAAGTTTTTGTTGAACAGCCTAAGGGTTTTGAAGATCCTAAACATCATGATTTTGTGTACAAATTGCACAAAGCTTTATATGGTTTGAAACAAGCTCCTAGAGCTTGGTATGAAAGGCTGACAAATTTTTTGATCAACAAAGGTTATAAAAGAGGTAGCAATGATAAGACTTTGTTTATCAAACATTCATCTAACTATTTTATTGTTGCTCAAATATATGTGGATGACATTGTATTCGGATCAACCAACAAAAGCAAAACTAATAAGTTTGTTAAGTTGATGCAGGAAGAGTTTGAGATGAGCATGGTAGGAGAATTAAATTTCTTTCTTGGATTGTAGGTTAAGCAAATGAATGATGGTATATTCATATCTCAATCAAAATATACTAAAAATCTTGTAAAGAAATTTGGGCTTGAGAATTCAAAACCAATGAAAACTCCTATCACTACTAATCTGAAACTCTCAAAACACAATGCAAGAAAAGAGGTTGATACAAGTTTGTATAGAAGTATCATTGACAATTTGTTATATCTCACAGCAAGTAGACCAGACTTGTGCTTTAGTGTAGGACTTTGTGCAAGATTTCAAGCAAATCCCAAAGAATCACATCTGTCAGCTGCTAAAAGAATTATCAGGCATGTACATGGAACCCATAATTGTGGTATATGATTTTCTAAGGATACAAATGATTATCTTGCAGGGTTTAGTGATGCTGATTGGGCAGGAAATGCAGATGACAGAAAAAGCACATCAGGAGGGTATTTTTACGTTGGTACTAACTTAGTTGCATGGCATAGCAAAAAGCAAAATTCTATTTCTTTATCTACTGCTGAAGCCGAATACATAGCAGCAGGGAGTTGTTGCACGCAACTATTATGGATGAAGCAAATCTTGAGTGATTATGGTATTGAACAAAAGCCTATAACTATGTTTTGTGATAATAGTAGTACTATAAATATTTTCAAAAATCCTGTTCAGCATTCTAGAACAAAACACATTGACATAAGATACCATTTTATAAGGGAACTTGTAGAGTCTAAGGTGATACACATTGAACACATCTACACTAATAGACAATTGGCTGACTTGTTCACTAAGGCATTGGATACAACAAGATTTGAAAATCTAAGAAAGGCCTTAGGCATTTGTCAGTTTTTTGAATAAACACTGCTTACTGTTATGTTATTTGTATCTGCAATATCATAAGTTTTCTTCTAATTAAGCATGTGTGAGCTAAAATATAAAACTCTATGATTGCTATGATATTGGTTAAAAATAAACAAATAAAAGGATTCAGAGAGGGCTACCAATATATGATGTGTGAAAGCCATCATTGAGAGTAACCTCAGGGTTTCTAAGAAATATGTTGAGGTCACCCACTCATATGAAAAAGGCTACCTCTATATTGTATGAAAGCTACTGTATTCATAATCTAATGTGATTAATTCAAAATATGTCAAAATGATATTTTTGAATTCGCAATTGATTGAAAAAATAAAAGAAAAAATAGCTTTCATGTGAAGATATCAAACAGTTGTGAAATATGATTTCTTAGAATGATTCATATGATGTCCAGATATTGTTGTTATGTTAAAGTTAACTGTTTTCTGTTACGTTTTTCATATCATATGATGCTCTTTGTGCCAATCCGAAATTTGACTTTTCTTGTTTGTCTATGTGTCAAAATGCCATGTCAGCTGTATTGAATTGAGGGGGAGAAGTTTCAGTTGCGAGAATCCTAACTCTATTAGAACTCTTTAGTCTAATGGAAATCAAAATTTGAATTTCTATTCATTAATGACAGTTATTAAACGGTTTTGGAAAAGGAATTAATATTAAGTTTTGTTAAAAACAAAATTTTTTTTAATTCAGTCTAGTATATGACGAGAACAGTTAGGGTATTTTTCTGTTCATTCTATACCCATTCAACAGTTTCTCTACTCTCTCTCTCATCTTGTTTCTCTCTCCCTATCCTGAGAAATTATTGCAGACTTGAAACTCTAATAATGGCGACCACATCTGAGACTTCAAAGCCCAATAGCTCTTCATCTTCACAGAATGACTCTGGTTACAATAGTGACAACAGTGGACAGTCGTCTCCTTTCCAACAGCCTCATACAGAGATTTCTATTGATCCAGCCGTGAGCAAAGATGAATTCATTCTTGTGAAGAAAATGAAAGACAAGGTGAAGCCAAAGTATAACAAGTTCCTCACAGCAGCCGTCAAGCAGAAATTCTTGAAGTACACTTCACAAAGGAAATTGCAGATGGAACGACCTGTGAAGCTGACAGACTTCAACAACTATGATTTGAGTGATCTTCTTGAGTCTATATACTAGACTCGTACAGTAAACAACTTCCCACCCCCTGTGAAGTCTTTAATTCAAGAATTCTATGCCAATATCTCTACTACTATTGATGATTCGAAAAGCTTTCATTATCACAAGATTTATTGTAGAGGAAAGTTTGTGAAATTCTATCTGAATGTCATAAACACATTCTTGGATATTCCTATAGGCTATTTGCACTCTTTAGATGAGAATTTTAATATGGATGTTGTAATTAAGGAATTGACTAGTAAAGAAGACATTGATTGGAATCCAAGGGATCGTATTGACCAACAATAGAAAGAAGTATAGGGTAATGCATAAGATTGCACAATTCAATTGGCTTCCCTCTTCACACCAAAATCAAGTTTGGGAAGACAGAGTAAAATTTTTGTACTGTTTGTGTTTCCATGCTTGATTCAAGAAATTTTAGCACAGAACAATATTCCTATAAGTCCTAAGGAACAAACTGAAATTCTGTCAAAATCCATTACAAAGGGCTTTATGCTTTGATTGCATGATAAGACTGACTTGCCTGCACCAGAGCCAAAATAAAAGAGAGTCAGGAAAAATCAAATGAAAATTATAGAGGAACAACTTGCTTTGATAAATTCTACTTTGACAGAAATTGTGCAGGATTTGAAGGATATCAAAGTTAAACAATCTGTTTTGGAGACAAAGCTTGCAGGACACTCTGGTACTGCAGAAGAGCCACAGCCAATGGAAACTGACAATATGGTTCCTGAGAAGTCAGCTGAGCACATACTAGAACCAGATGCACCACTGCCTGCAGAAGCTGAGCAAATGCCTACAGCAGATCAAGCTGCACAAACTGCTATTGAGATAGACATAACAACAGAGAAGAAGCAACAGAAAAAGAAATTCAAGACAACTGCTAAGGGATTGAAGGCAAAGAAGAAGACCAAATTGGTGAAAAAACCATCTGACAAGAGGAAAAAGAAAATTGAATCAACAGCTCCAGCACTGAGAGAGGAATCTTTGTCAGATGAACCAACACAAGCAGAATCCGAGATGAAATTGCCTTCACCAATTGCTGCGGAAGAACCTAATGTTTCTCCTATCCCTAAAGCAGAGCATCATGCCTCTCCATCATCAACACTGTCACCATTACATGAAGCTCCAACCTCATCACCTACAGAATACACTCAGACACCTCTTCTTGCTGAAGACACAACTGCACCAGCCATATCTCCACCATCTATACTTGCAAAAGAGTCACTGGTACCTTCTCAACAACCTGCTATTGAGTTGCCCACAACAGAAACCAGTGCAGAAAGACTTGATAAGGAGATTTGCAGAGTTGTAGCTGAAGTTACTGCCACTTCCTCTGAGACAGCTGAAAAGCAACTTGCACATGTGGTTTCTGAGTAGCCTACTCCCATTACTACTGGCAAACAATACAAAATGAAGGCTGGTAGAATTAAGAAGCGCCCTGGCAGTTCCTCTTCCCCACCTGTTCGAAAGTCTTCAAGACTTCATTAAGTGCTTTTGGCACTTGTGCTGAAATCAAAGGGGAGATAAGGAGTCCTGATATATATATATATATATATTGATATAACTGTTGCTTCTAACTCTGTTTTTGTTACTACTTTCTATCAAGGGTTGTAAGTATGGAGTAAGGGGGAGTAAGAACTTCTTATGCTATGCTTGCTTTGTGTGTGCATTCGAACTATTTTGATGCTTTGTGTTTTTATTGTGTTTATGATATTACTTATTTCATTTGATGGATGTTTTTATTGGCTCTGATCATGATCTGATTGCATTGTTGTTTGACAAGTTTGTCACACTTCGTTTTGTGTTGAAATTGCAGGATATACACATAGTCAGACAGTGTTCTGTTATGAGCTGTGTAACAGCACTCATGTTATTTCTTTAAACATGATACTTTCTGTTTGCTATTTCATGATAGCTTATGGTTATGTCTGACTTATCATGTGTGATTTTCTTTGATCAGAAACAGTTTAGTGTTTTCATCGTAAGTTGCCAAAAAGGGGGAGATTGTTGGTGTCAACGTACATGTGCCATACACATGTTATATTTTGTACAACTTGTGATAAAACTAGAATATTATTTTGATTTCTATTTTACTGTTTCTAGAAGTATATTTTAGGAAGTATTTGATTTATAATAAATATCTCATTAGATTACGATATTGTTTCTAGTAACCTAATTAAAATAGGAAAATATTTATTTGTGACCTAATTCCTCTAGGAGATTACTTATAACACTTCCTCTTATATTTCTCCTTATCCTAATGTTATTTTGATTAGAATTTTTACGGGATTCTAAGGAGATTTTGTCTAGGCATACCACTATATATACCGTTATATTCTCATAACGAAAGATGGTGGTGTGTTGTGTGAGTTTAGGCTTCAGTATTCCAACAATTAAAGAGGAGAGCTTCAATGCAAATAAGAATGCTTTATTGATTTGATTCTTTGAGTCTTTGATTTATGTATGAGAGATAAAAATCGCGCATGAATATTTGATTAGGTCTGATTGAGTTAGTAGGCACTTGAGGGAACTTGCGAGTTAAGTGTTTATTTAATTCAGTGTTAAATATCGTTGTTATATAAAACTTAACAGTGTGTTGTTAAGTTATCTGTGACAGAGAGTAGGCAGTGTCACTAGAGTTTAAGATCTTGGTAGGATTTTGTTGTATAAAGATTAGGTCAGTGTGTGAAAGTGAGTCAGCACTGTAAATGATCCTAAAGATTGTACAAACAAGAACTTAGTGAATTGCAGCTCTATAGCTATTCGTGGATATAGGTTTTATAAAGGAACCACGTAAAAATCCTCCTATGTTGATTTACGTTACAGTTTACTGTTATATTTCTTATAGCTGCATACTTCCAGAACTGTCAATTAGCTTAAGTGTTTTATTTTATCATAATAACGATAATAAGCTTTATGAATATTAGTATATATATATGCTTCCCAAATTTTCGATGGACGCAAGCCACCATATATATAAGTGAATATTCGAGGTTTATCTTTTTTGAAAAATCTGTATTTAATGGTTATTCATTTATTTTAGAATGACAGTAAGCATTTTGCAATATTAAATAATTAATAAATTTTGTTTTATCTGAAAAAGAAAGTTATTGTTTAGAATATATGCTGCATAATTAGAGACACGGGAGTAGGTCAAATTATTTTGCCAAATCTGGTTTCTGTAAAAAATTAGAGTGCAAAGGTTTTAATAAAAATAGTCATTCACTTGGTTATACCTAACTCATCCCTTCTCTTTAAAAAATTCCTCCCCCGAGACGTTACGGGGTTCACCATACGAGATTTAAGGGCGCAATCTTCAATCCGAACAGTTAGAATCGAAATGAGATTGGCGAGATAATTTGCTTAGGATTTCTTTTCTTTTTTTTTTTTTTAAATGCAAATGCAAATTTTTATGTATTTTCGGTTAATGGTGAGTTAAATTTTTATGTATTTTTTATTATGAGCAAGTTTTGCAGCTCCTGTCCCAAGGCTGCTGTAATGTGGGACAAGAGGAAAAATTATATTTTCAGTACATTCATCAATGCATGTATATATATATATATATATTATTAATTTACATGATCAAAATCTTATATTTTCTATTTCTTTTAACTTGTACTTTAAAATTCATAGGATAAGACTAACACTTTTATTTAATAAATTTTTATTTTTATATTGAAGACAAATTATAGTCTAAAACATTTTAAACAAAAAAAAAATTACAATGCGGGGATTGAATCTTTATGTATAATTAAGAATTTCCTAATTAACTATCGAGAGTATAAATTACATTATTTTAGACTTATTTTTCTTGGGATGGCAAGATGTGCATGTTTAAGCTAGCCAATTTAGCAACAAAACGCTAGGCTGGCTAGGCTGGCTCTTCCTTACAGATCTAGAAGGAACCTCCGATGATCTCGGCAGTGATGGGTAAAATATTTCTCAAATCTCAACATAGTCAACGTTTGCTTTTTTTTTTTTAAATTATTTACACAGATAAAATTTATTTTCACGCCCATCTTTTTAAATATACTCCATTAATTAAATTTTTTTAAGTTATGTTTTTTTGTCTCATTTTGATAATCTCAAAAATAATCGTAATAACAATTGGATAAATTAAGATTAATTTTTAAATTTAATAAACTAATTTTTAATTAAAAATACTATTAGAAAAAAATCATAGACTTACGTGAGAATTAATTGAGTTATTCATATAGGAACTATTTTTTTAAAAAAATAAATCTAATAAAATTTTTAAGAAATATTTTAATTTTATTATATTTTTAATTAAATTAAATTTACAATACTTTATTTGGATTATTATATAAATTATTTATAAAAATTTCAATACCAGTCAAATAGAAATTAAATTATTTTAATAGACTAATCACGGGTGTGTTTAAATAAACTCCATTTTTTTTAACAATTATTGATTGAGAGAACATCGAGTCAATAATAACTATTAAATTAAGATTCTATAAATAAATAATCAATGAATTTTTGTCTAATATTTTGAAGATCCAATAATACATGGATTTTAATATAACAGTTGATATGGTTATATATTCTCTCTCCATTTATAAATTTTTCGTGACTATCAATTATATATAGGCTTCCAAAAAACAGGAGGGGATCTTTGTTGTATTTGCTAAAATAGGTAAATATATATCTTTCTTGTCATATCTGTTGTCTTTTTTTGGCTGGTAAAGCTCTGACTTGTAGGTTCGACATTAAGAAAACTTTGACTATTCGCTATTGGCCTGCTGAATTTTAGGTACATCATCCCGTCGTGCACATGCAACTATCGATAATTCATCTCAATTCTTAAGCAGAATATTAGAAGACAAATATTCTTCAGCTAGCTCCGCGTTATCTTATAAATATTAGTCGATAAAGTGCCCATCTTATTATCGAAGATGGCTCCAAAACTTCATGTGATGATGCTTCCCTGGTCGGCCTTTGGCCACTTGATGCCATTCTTTCAACTCTCAGTAGCCTTAGCCAAATCTGGAGTGAAAGTCTCCTTCATATCAACCCCAAGAAACCTTGAAAGACTCCCAAAACCTCCTTCAAATTTAGCTGTTCCCATCAACTTTGTTGAGTTTTCTTTACCTGTCTTAGATAATCATGACTTGTTGCCCGACAGCGCTGAGGCGACGGTGGACATTCCGTTTGATAAAATTCAGTACCTAAAGATTGCATACGATCTCCTTCAACATCCCGTCAAAAGGTTTGTTGCGGAGGAATCACCAGACTGGATGATATGTGATGTTATAAGTCATTGGGCAGCCAACATTGCAAAAGAATATCAAGTCCCTCTGTTGCATTTCTCTGTTTACTCTGCATCTATCTATACTTTCTTTGGGCCAGAGTTATTGGCTTTTGATGATAACACAAAGATCAGGCAGTCGCCAGAGAGCCTAGCTGTGGTGCCAGAGTGGGTTGATTTCCCATCTTTGTTAGCTTTTAGAATTTTCGAGGCGATTGGCTCTTATGCTGGCTTCTACAGAGTAAATGCATCTGGAATAACAGATTTACAAAGGGTTGCCAACATTGTCGCGGGATGTCAAGCTATAGCAATACGCAGTTGCCCAGAATATGAAGGCGAATACTTGAATTTACTTGAAAAATTATTGGGAAAACCAGTGATTCCTGTTGGTTTACTCCCACCGGAAAAGGCAAAAGGAAGAGTTGAAGTTACGACTGATGAGTCATGGAGTAAGATATTCAAATGGCTTGATGAGCGAACAGCTAAGTCAGTCTTGTTTGTAGGGTTTGGAAGTGAGTGTAAGCTAAGTAGGGATCAAGTTTATGAGATAGCATATGGGCTTGAGCTATCAGGATTGCCATTCTTATGGGCACTTAGGAAACCTGAATGGGCTACTGATGATGTGGATGCTTTGCCTTCGGGTTTCAACGACAAAATTCATGGCAAAGGGATGGTCTGTATAGGCTGGGCGCCACAACTGGAAATTCTAGGACATCCATCAATTGGCGGATCATTGTTTCACTCAGGCTGGGGCTCGGTGATAGAGACTTTGCAATTCGGTCATACTCTTCTTGTGTTACCCTTCATTATTGATCAACCTTTGAATGCAAGGGTATTGGTTGAGAAGCGTCTTGCTTTGGAAGTAGAAAGAAGTGAAGATGGGTCTTTCACCAGGGATGACATAGCCAAGGCTTTGAAACTAGCCATGGTTTCGGAGGAAGGGGAGAAGCTGAGAGTCAAAGCTAGGGAAACGTCTATGATTTTTAATGATACGAAGCTGCATGATGGCTACTTAGATAAATTTGTGGACTACCTTAAGAGAAATGTAATATACAAACAAGATTAAGCATCATTCAGTTTCATGAGGAGAGAGAGCGAGGGCTCCTGTATTGCTTCAATTTATTCAAGTTATTATATATTTGCGGTGTAAGAATAAGTAAGGTTATGTTTGTTCATGAATGTGTCTTGTTTTTATAAGATTTGTTGTTAGTATTGAATTTTAAAAGTGTTATGTCATTACCTTTGTATTGTGTTAAAGTTAAAAATGATATACGTGATTAGTTTTGATTAGTTTTGTACGTGAATTCATATCTATATTACTACGTTTTATTGATTGAGAATATATCATGGACTGATGAATATTAACTTGCTTACTTATTAAAATGTTATCTACCAAAATTTGTATAGAGATTAATTAAAATCCTCTGCTTATCTAATGTTTTAGCATTTTAAGATATGATATATAGTATATGAATTTTAATATAAATAATTGAGATATGCATTTATTTTTTTATTAATATATTTTTATAATGATCAATCATTATAAAATGAGACCTAAACGGGATAAGAACGAATCCTTAAATTAATATTGAAAGGGGATCATTTTAATCGAGCATGCGAGACATTATAGCCCTCGCTGCACGTCAAATACACTAACTAAAGGCTATTCATGACGTTGATCATGATAACAGCTGGCGTGGAGCAGTTGAGATTTATTGGTTCGGCTAGTATACATGTGTCTGTGTCGTACCTAACCCATGCGCTAAAATATATGACTTTTAAATTGGAAAGAGGCAGCGTTATATTGTGCGCTTCTTTAGACATTTCTATGCATTATAAAGTTTATCCAAAGTCTCATTTTTATAACATGGCCGCTCCAAATTTTGGAGGTTAGAGCCACCCCTACTTATATAAATAACACGTTTAGAGGGAGTATTTAAACTTTGCTAAACTTAACTTTTTTCTTAAAAAAAAATAAATAAATTCTAACAATTGAGGAACTGCTTGTTTGTCAAAATTGATTTCAAACATTCTTCTTTCCAAGTATTTTCCAAAACGAGGCTCTGAATTCACCATCCACTTAGGGAACAATAAGTTCTATGTGGCATTGTGGCTGCGGGTGGCACTAAAAAGAGCAAGTAGTGACTACTGAGACCGGCTATGCCATATGCCAGTATATATCTTAAGCTATTAAATCATTTAATGCTTTGAATTTTAAGTTTCACCAATGTCGTCCGCAGATGAACACAGCAGACTTTAGCCTCCACCAAACCATACATTTAAACTGTGTTTGCGCCTTCTGTTACCACTTGAAAACACTAATTCTGCATTATGCATATAATTTTAAGATTAGCTTGTTTTGTTCTGAGATTATATTTCTTTCCGTTATTTCCTATTTTATACTGGTTGCATAAAATTGTCTTGATTTTCTATCAATGAATTGAATTAATTTCTTTTAATTTTTTTCTTTTTTCCCCGTGACTCATAGATTCGTAGGATTTTATAGGCATTTTTTAATCTATTCCTAGTTATGTCATTAAATCAATAATACAACTAACATTAGTATCTTAAGCAATATTAAATGTTTCTATTATCAGATTTTTAGGCTATCCGTAATTACTCAATTATTATAGCAATAGGATAGTTCGTTTCCACTTTCTTGTCAAGCATAAAATATGATTAAAATAGTATCAATTTGAAATTATTGTAGATTTTGGAATGAATAAATATTTAATTTTGTCGTAGAAAATAATATAATATCATACAAAATGTAATGAGAAATTAACATAAGCATCTCTGTAGGTTGGCCTACGTAACCTTTATCTCTTTTCATCGTTATCAAGATTGAAACCCTAATTTTAGAGGCTATGGTAAAAGTAATTGGTGAAAATTTTATTCAAAGAGAGATGAAGGAAGGATGACAGAGAAGAAAGAGAGAAATAAATCGCCGAAGGGAGTTTGAGGAGAGAAAGAAACGGGTACGCAAGAAAGAAATGGGTGAAGGTAAAAAGTGGTTAAGAGTAGGACATGACATCGGTCACTAGAACATGATCCTGATTTGTAACTTTTTTATTTTTTATTATTATTTCTTTTCATGCGTGACGTATGCATTAGAATTTTTGTTCTTTTATTATATTAATTATGGTACTAATCATTACAGAATTGTTTAATAAGACAGATGAGTGTGCATTGCAGCTTGTGAAACAACCAAATTACCCTTAGATTGTCAACTGATTGCTGTTGAGCAACAACAGCTGGATTTTGGGGGTCTTTAGAATATCGACCAAACTATGGGCGTTTTCAAAACTAAACTAAATTGTTTTGTTTTTTTTTTTTTTATAATTCTAGTGGCTTTAAAAAATAGGATTTTAATTCAAGTATTGTTAAAAATATAAGAATAATACTATACTTATAACATTCATATAACTTAAATTCTATAACTTGACTTGACAACCTACAGGATAAAAATTAACTGAAAGAGGAAAAAATAAAATTGGATGAAAAAAATTATATTTCCAATAGGATTGTACTACTTAAACTGTCAAATCATATTGTAGAGTTTATATTATACGAATATTGTAAGTCTAGCATTATTAAAAATATAATGACTAAAGTATACGTAGTTTTTCTTTTTATCATAAAACAATTCTATAATCATAAAAGACTATAATTATATATGTTTTACTAAATATATTAATTTATAACTTATATATATTACCCAAATAATGATTTTAATTTTATTACAAATTTGTTATTATATCTGAGAAAAAGTAACTTTTGACCAAAGGAGACTGTGAGCCAAGGTTCTAACTAACAATTCTTCATCCTCGTGGGTGGCCAAGCTACGTCTCTTATACTGAGTTAAACTCGCACAAATTTGACGGATTTTGTTTAAATGATCATTTTGGCATCAAACCTGTTACTAGATGCTGCTACTCAACGAAACAGAATTATATATTTAACAATCAACGCTAAGAAACACCCATATCTTCAATTTGTCACTTTAGGCGTACTTGATGTGACGTATAAGGGAGTATAGTATAACATAACTTCTATTTTCTATGTTTGACGCTCCAATTGTACGATATAAGATAGCATATAGGGCGTACAAGCGTGGCATAATCTCCACTAAAGTTAACCCACCTTCCCTCGTGGGTTTACGTGGTATAAGAAAGGAGAGAGGTAAATTGATTATTATATTTGTTAGATGCACTTTCTCAATAATATTTTAATATATTATATAATTTATACTATTTATAAAATAAATATAATATTTAATTAATTAGTTATTTAAATATTTTAAATAATTAATAAAAATATTTTAAGATAAATAAATTAAATAATAAATTTAAATTAATATTTATTATATATAATGCATATTTATTTTAAATAATTTATATTATTATAGTTTTTGTTTATTAAATATTTTACTAAACACAATATTATTTAACATTTATCCAATACTGTGACAAACTAAACACAGTATAAAATTTATTCAATCCAATGTAATACAATTCAATATAATGCTATTCAATATAACCATAATTATGTTATACTATACAATGCATCAAACATGCCCTTTAGTTCTTTTTTTTTTTTAAGTAAAAGTTAATTATTATATAGAAACTTATCAAATGCTAACTTAAAAGAAGTGACAATAGTCCCAATTATCCAAATAAAGCCACTAAGGTTTTGCTTTTTTTTTTTTTTTCACTTGAATCTAAGTAGATCTTAGGAAATCTCTTAAATATAAATATAAATCCTTTTCTTACTGTTAGTATCAACGTGTACTATACTTGCATGTGCCATGCACATGATGATTTTGTCCAACTTGTGATAAAACAAAAATGTTATATTGTTTCTTTTTTATGTTCTAATTCCTTTAGGAGTTACTTATATCACTTCCTATTATATTTGTCTTTATCCTAATAAGAGTTTGATTAGGATTTTTACAGGATTTTAAGGAGATTTCGATCATTTTCTTGCAGGAACTATGATCCAAAATGGAGCATAGTCTATAATAGGGGTGTGCAAATTAATCTGACCCGATCCGACCCGATCAGGTTAATCGGGTTTTTCGGGTTTTTATCGGGTCAACAATAAATAGTAACCCAAAATCGGGTGAAAGTTATCGGGTTTTTTGAATATCGGGTCGAAATCGGGTTTAAATATAACAACCCGAAGTAACCCGACCCGGCTGAATTTTTTATTAAATAAAATTTTTAGACACATGTCGCTGTATGACTTGTTCTCAACATCTTCTTACCATAGACCTTGCAACACTAGAATACATATATAAATACAACCTTATAATCAACCCTAGAACCGATTTCAATCCCCAATTGCTATAATCAAAATTCAAAATCAACGCCCCCTTCCTCCACCTTCGTCGGGTCCTCATCAGGTCATCCTCCGTGACTCCCATCATCATCCTCCACCTCCTCCTTCGTCGGCTCTTCATCCTTTGCCACTTCCGTATTCGTCCTCGACCTCGTCCACCGTCGGCTGGTTATCCTTCATGACTCAACTCATCGTCCTCCACCTCATCCTCCGCGGCTCCTCTCCTTCTTCCTTCATGCTCCTCTTGACTTGATCGTGTCATCTCAAAAACTTTTTGACGTGGGTAGGGGCAGGGAGAATAGAGAAGCGCCTAGAGGTGTTATTGTTCTTCATGTCTGTAAGTGCACTAGTATTTGTATATAATGTGATAATATTCTTTGTTGATTGTAAAACCAACTCATCCCTTTGCATAATGTGATAGTGTGATTTTGATTGTAGTGCACACTGCCCTGTCAAGGACATACTTGTTTCTCACTAGGCAAGGAAGCACGATATTCAACCTTGTAAGGGTCCCAATGAAAGATAATCAGCCTGCTAGGATTTTCTTTGCTTTTTCCTATGTTTTCAGGAGCTTTGGTCTTGAGCATAGTGTGTGTTTGTATTGATTCATATTGAGTCTTTTCTTTCAACCTGACTTGTTTACTGGACTCCGTGTTTCACTTAAAAATGTATTACTTTTCTTTAACAAAAAGAACAAGTCAAGGAGAGGAAACTTTGCCCACTTGTTATTCTATATTTTTGGCTTCTGACACTTCTTGCCGAACTAGCTACACTAATCTAAACTATAATTATGAGGTAGGTGTAGGTGGAATTGGTTGTGTATAGTTGTTGTTGCATGTAACGTTAGAAATATGCCTTAAAAGTTTTGTGGTTGATGGGTTAGTGATTATATATTATACACATTCATGGTCACCCACGAGACTTGTATACTGGGCTAGTGCACACTATTTTGGCACCAATTTCTTTCACAAAGAAAGGGAAGAATCGGTGGAGATGAGCAATATTGGTTTCAATGTTATTTATGGCTCCTTTGTCTAAAGTTTTATTATGTACTTATTTATAATGTGATAATGTTCTTACGTACACTAAGTAATAAAAGTGCAACCGGCCAAGAGCTAAAACAAATCCAAGCCATTGAAAATAGTTAAATCTAATTAAAAGTTTAATTGTCTAAAGTTTTGAAAATAGTTAAATAGATATTGAACAAATCCAACCCGATTGACCCGAGTAACCCGACCCGACCCGACCCGATAAACGGGTTGCACGTCGAGTTGCATATTTAAAAACCCAACCGCGGGTTCAATACGTCCAACCTGATGCATCATCGGGTTGAGTCGGGTTAGGTCGACCCGACCCGTGTGCACCCCTAGTCTAGAAGTGATTGAGTTTTGTAGAAATCATAATGCAGTATGAAATACTGGGGGGAACCGAAAAGGAAGAAAGCCTAATACCTAGTGAAATGGAAGTAGTACGATATGCAAGCCACTTGAATCAAGTAATTTAGTCTCGAGCAAACCCAGATATGTTGATTGCTTCTATTAGGGAGGTCAATCTTCAGATGACTTAATTCACACAGAACAATTTGAAAAGAAGGCATTCACCTTGAAGAAGGAACCTTCCTTATGGAAGGCATCTTCCTCGAATAAGGCACTAACCTTGAAGAAGGCATCTCCTTCGAATAAGGCATCCACCTGGAAGAAGGCATCTTCCTCGAAGAAGGCATTTACCTTGAAGAAGGAGTCTCCCTTGAAGAAGGCATCTTCTTTGAAGAAGGCATTCACTTTAAAGAAGGAATCTCCCTTGAAAAAGGAAGTTCACCATGAAAAATGAATTTGAAGTCTACACTATAAAAGGGATTTTGAAGAAGAAATTTGATGTTCACCTTGAATAATATTTGCCTTGAAGTGAAAGGTCACCTTGAAGAAAGGATTTGAAAAAAAAAAAAAAAAGAAGATTCATAGTTAGATAGTTGGAAGGGTAAAGGGTAAAAGGTCAAAAAGGGAGAGAAAAGAAAGAGAGAGAAAAAGATAAAAGAAAAAAGAGAGAAAAAGAGAGAAAAAAGAGAAAAAAGAAAAAGAAAAAGAGAAAGAGAAAAGAAAAGAGAAGACAGAAACAGAAGAGAGAAAAAGAAAAGAGAAAAGAAAAAGAGAAGAAAACTTTACATCGACCTTAAAATATCGAAGGAATCTTTGAAACATTTCGGTGATAAGCATCCGGTCATGTCAATAGTTTAGTAGCTCACAAAGAAAGACGAATAATGCGGATTGATGAAATCTTCGATTAGTTCGCATGGAAGAATTCCTTTAAAGACTAGAAAGCACATTGTTGAAGAGCACATCAAATGAGGTAAAATTTGAATTGACTTGAAATCACTAAAGATGTTTAACATTTTGTAGGAACTTGCAAGAACAATGGAGAGACCCCTAGCGAGTCAAAGGCTCGATAGCATGATAAGAATTCCCCAACGAGGGGCATGACGAATGTAAAATCTAAAGAAGTCAAGAACGAAGAATGTTAGAACATTATGAATCAAGAATTTTCCCTAGTGGATCAGAAATAATCGAAAATAGAAGTGAGAATACTCAAAAGAAGAGCATGAAACCCGTTGAATGCAAAGACTAAAAAAGATTAAAGAAGCATGAATAATAATTGGAAGAAGGGCATGAAACCCAACGAATGCAAAGTTTTAAGAGATCAAAGGGAGAATGAATGCACGAAGGATAAGAATGTCTAAAGAGCATGAAAGTGGGCATAAGAGACATTTTTCCAGTGGGCATGCATTAGAAGGAAACCCTAAGAGGTGCACGTAAGAGTGTTTTAAGCCCTTAGATTAGGCACAAGCCCTAAGAAGAGGCTTACTGAAGAGTCTTCAAAACCATAAAAGGTAGATGCACTTAAGATTGTTTTAAACCCTTAGAATAGGCACAAGCCCTAGGCAGAGGTGCACTAAAGAGTGTTGAAAAGCCTAAGAAGTAGGTTCAGTTAACATTGTTTTAAGTCCTCATAATAGGCACACTAAAGAGTGTTACCAAATTCTAAGAAGTAGGTGCACTGAAGAGTGTTAGAAACCCTAAAAAGTAGGTACACTAAAGAGTGTTTTGTCATAGCATCATAAGGATGCTTTTTAGCCCTTAGATGGGCATCTCAACCTTTAGATAGGCATGTTAGACCTTAAATGGGAACCCCACAGCCTTCAGATGGGCGCATTAGCCCTCGAATGGGCACGTCGTCCCTCAAATAGACGCCTCAACCCTCGAATGGTCACCCCTTTTCGTAAGAATGAAGGGGGAAAGAAGGTGACAAGAAAGTCCGCTAGAATGAAGACGAGACGAGAGTACTTTGTCGACCTTTGTGTCTCACAAAACTCTCCAAAGTAGGGGGCAAGCTATAGATACTAGATTTTTTAGGCTCAAAAACAAAATGAAGATGAATGTTGATCGAAGGAAATGATCGAAATGTCAAATAGCCGCCCAGCTCTTGTCCCTTTATTTTTGGAAAATTATGAACAAACCTTCCTTTTAGATTTTTCATCTTCCGTTTTAAACTCAACCCCTCTCCTATATACACACCTTCTCTTCTCACTTCTCAAGACATCAAATCCATCTCCCTCTTGAAGACACACTTGAGAATTCAAGGAATCTTTTCTAGTTTAAAATTTTCGGGCATTTGATATTGCTCTAAATATGGAAAGGGTACGTCGTGAGAACAGTTTCCTCTTGTCCCTCTTATTCTCTTATTTATTTATTTATTTATTTATTTCGCTTAGAAGTAAGCATATTTAGGATTGTTTATGCTTAGAATTAGCATGTTTAGAATTTATTTTGATGCTTAGAAGCATGATTAGGATTTTATAGAATTGTTTAATCCTTTATTTGTTTTGCACGGTGGAAATGCATGTTAAGGTAAGTCCGCTTTCCTTTCTTTATTAGAATCATGATTAGGAATTTTTTTCTTCACGAATGCTTAGAATCATGCTCTTAAGCACATCCAGAATTATGTTAGGAAAACTTATGATTGTTTTGATTATGCTAGGAAATAACATAGAATTAGTGTGAATTACTTTAATTGCCCCTTGAATGCTTGGATTGAACTAGAATAATTTTATTTGATTTTGATTGATTGAATTAGACTAGGAACGCCATGCTTAGGCTAGAAATGCCATTATTTACTATAAATTGATATGAATTATGCTAGAATAGTAATAGGTAGAACTACTGTGATAGAATTATCAAATATAGGCTAGAATGTCATGATTCTGGATTATGGCCTTGTTCGGATTAATTGATCTGTGAATGTGTGAATATATTATGAATGTATCATGTTTAGAAGTGTTATTGTATGATGCCATGAAAAGGTGGTGGACTCACATTGGTGGTGAGGGACCATCACTTGGAATAATTGAATGAATATTTGAATCATGTCATGAAATAAGCTTAATAGACGTTGAATAGACTCACATATGATGGTGAGGAATTCATCATCTATTGAGTTTAGAATTGATTATTGAATGTATGAAATATTTAATTTGAAGTATTTAAAGTACAATTATTTTATTTTGTTGTTGAAGAACAAGCGATGTAATCTTCTACCCTTCCCCCCATGTTTGATAGAAATGTAATCCATTCTCCTCCCTCTTTTTTTGTATTAATCTACAATTGCCATTGGTTGAATAATCACCCCACATGTCTAATAAAGATAAAAATGAAAATGTGTGTAAAATGAACACCTTAGACAGACTATGTAACAACATGAGCTGTTTTTATTTGGTATACCTAATGGAGGTCGAATTTAGATCTGGATGTGGCAAATGGCTCGTATCTAACTTTCTGAACCCTTCTTTAAAGGGATAAGGGTCGTTTAGGTCTTAAAGCAAGGGATCAGATTATCCATTCATTCCTAATTGAATAATTGGGCGGCAACTTCATTTCTTCATATGTGCCCATGGCTTATTTGTGTTTCCTTAAGTCTCAAAAGAGACTTTGACATAGTGTTGTAGTTGCAAACGCTCCGGTGGGATGAAAGCCCCGTTCATAATCATTACTTAGAATGAAAAATTATTTGAATGTATTATGAATATGCATGTAGAGGCTTGATATCACTACAAGAAATTTAAGAATATTTATCAGTTTTTCTTTTGTTTATATGTCTATTTAAAAAAAACAGTCAAGTATACATACTTATACTTAAAGTCAAACCCGTTCCTCACTTTATGTGTTACTCACCTTTTTCCCAAATTACAAAAATGGCCACCTATATAAATTGTCCTTATTTTCCCTCCATGTACACTTTGGTTGCCCTAGCTAGCCGCCCAATCTCTCTCAATTCATCGCGAACCCTTAGCTGTTCATCGTGAGCTCTTTTTCTCTTCTTCGCTTACTCCTCTCATCATTCACTCTCATCGCTTACTCCTCTCATAATTTATCTCATCATCACGCACGCTGATTCTCAATCAGCCACGTGGCGACCATCAGAGGGCTCCCACTCCCAGACTCCGCTTCCTCTCACGTCCAGTCACTGGTCTTTCAATTGCTCTTGCTCTGTTACTTGCATCTTCAGGTATATCTCAGAGCCTCACAATTCTATGCTCTGATCATCCTTCCTTTCTTGTTTTAAGCTTACGTAATTGATTTTAGTGAATTGTGTGTGCGCGCTTAGAAGATGCTGTAGGGGAAGTTGGTGGTATCTGTGTTTGGCGTTATAGTTGCTAAAGACGATTTCATATGTTTGCTGATTTTTGTTTTAGTGATTGCTCATTCTAGCTAGGATCGGAGTTTAACGGTTGCTTGGCTTTGAAGTTGTGTGCTTGTTTGTTTGGGTAGTATATAAACTGAGAGAATTAAAGAAATGAATGTTTTGCTATTGGGCTTGTAGTTGTGGGGGGAGCGAATTAATTAATTAATTAATTAATTTTTGATTATTAGAAATCGACTTGGAAATGTTTGTTTGTTTTTGTTTTCCACGATTTTTTTCGTGTTTGTATACACGAAAAAATATATGGTATTGTACTTATTTTGTTCTACCATTTCTTTATTTTTTTTCATTTTAGTTTTACAACTATTTCGTCTGAAATGTTGTTTGAAGTCGTATGCTTTAGATTTGAGTCCATTCACTAGTGTTTGGAAAAGTAGTATCAGATCTATGTAATTGAGGCTCCATTTGAATTGGGTTTAGTGGATGCTGGCTGTGATTGAAACAAAATAAAGAAATATAAAATTAAATATTACAAAAATAAGATGATTAAATTTGGGTTTTTTGTAAGTTGGGCAATTGTTTATGATTTAGATTGAGTGAACATATGCACATGATGATTAAATATGCAAATGCTGCACAGCTTTTATAGTTCTTTCTTGATGTTTTAAGCACAGAATTGGTTATGGATCATTTATAAATATTTCTGGTTGCTTTCATTGTTATGACATTTGGTTTTTCTCCTTTTTAAATGTGGAACTAACTGCTAATTGGATAATATTTTTGGTATTTGATTTCAGGCTGGTGATGCTCTGATACAATTATATCACAACTTCATCACTGATTTTGAGACCAAGATCAATCTTCTCAAGCTTGCGCACTTTGCTGTTACAGTTTCTCGGCAGTATTCTGAGAAAGAAGCTACCATTAATTATCTTGAGGGTGTGATTGAGAAACTACGAGCAACTGGTGAGCAGCGCATAGAGAAGCCAATCCTTTTTATTAAGATGCAAATATCAATGTTCAAACTTCAGCAAGGAGATAGAAAGGAGTGCAAAAAAATTCTGGAAGATGGAAAGAGTACACTTGACAGCATGACTGATATTGATCCATCTGTATATGCCAGCTATTATTGGGTTTCATCTCAGTACCACAAATATAACCAGGAATTTGCTGAATTTTTCAAATGTGCTCTTCTTTATCTGGCATACACGTCATTGGAGTCTCTCTCAGAATCATTCAAGTTGGTATGTGCTTGTCTTTTAGTTCAGTATTATTAAAGAAGACCAACGTTTTCTTTTTCAATAGATTTCTTGTGCTCTGTCAAATTTACAAGAACATAGCAGTATATTCTATGACCTGGCAAGTGTCTGTTTGAATTTTATTTTATGGAAGGATTTTGTTATGTTTCATAATTACGAGGGAAGAAAAGTATTTTGCTACATGTTAAATTTCTATGAGAGGAAGTCAGGATATGTGAAAAATTTTCAATACTACTATTCGATAATTTCATGTCATTACATGGTAGAATGTTACCAAAAAGCACAATTTGGTATCAAGAGATGTAAATTGGAGCATTTATCAAAGTGTGAATTGAACGGTGTCTAGGATAATCTGTATTTCAGAGATTGACTTTCTTTATTTTTTAGGGGCTGTTTTACCGTCCATAGTTGTGGAGTTCTTCACTTCATTATATGTATTTTTTTTATTTCTTATTTTTAATGCTCCTTTGGACCCTTGCTTAGGTTTTTTTGCATCTTTTCTTTCTGTTATATAATCTTTGTTGTTATCCATCAGGTAAAAAAAATAAAAATAAAAATGGCAACTGTTTTTCAATTTTGTTTACTCGATGACATGCATTTGGCATTGCTGGTTTGGATACGAAGATTATTGTTTTAAAGTATTATTATTACTTTTTTCTATGAGCATAATGTCACATGCACTTTGGGTTTTCTTGGACCCTGCCGTTAGGAAAAAAAATAGGCATTTACAGCTTATTGTGCATTGCTTTGTCAATCTTCATTGGATGTCAACAAATTTAGGGTTTGCTAATAATCTTCAAGATTTGGCATTTGATCTCTCCCTTTTTGCACTGCTGGGAGATAACATCTGCAACTTTGGGGAACTGCTTGCGCACCCTATTGTAAGAATATCTTGGTAGAAGATTTGTTTTCTTGAGATTCTTCTCTTCAGTTGTATGTGATTTACTTAGATGAAGTAATGCTTGATTGCATTTTTACATATCTAAAAACTTTTTGCTGGCTCGATATTTGTGCAATTTCATGAAGTAGTAGTTTTTGGTTAATTATTAACAGTAGTGCTACAATTTACTCTGTTGAAGTTGAGCTCCAAGTTAAGCCCAATTTTAGGTTTTGAGTTCATTGTCTACACCTCAACCCTTCTTCATTTTGGGTTGGATTTTTTAGACCCATGTTTGATGATATTTAATACAAGGTGAGTTTGTTCTTCATTGGTTACCCTTGTTAGTAGAGTTAACTTTTAAATATGTTTCAACAGCGTTGAATGTGTGTAAGGGGCTTGGTTTAAGCCCATATGGAATATTTAAATAATAAAGTCAATGAAAATAGTTTATTAGAATTCTCGATATTAATGAAGTTTCGGCTCTGTTGCTTATGAATTATTTTTATTCTTCAATAGTTTGATGGTGAAGCCATCTTGACTACAAGAATCCAATATTTTAGTTCACAGTTTGACATTGCTATCAAATCAAATTCACTGGAGCTACCTTAGGATAGAATTATATTGCACAAATTCTCTGAATGACGAACCTTCGAGCTTGCACTGTTTGCTGGACTGCCGATTCACAAAGCACGTTCACGATAATGTCCACGGCAACATCTATCTGGATCCGGTAACAGCGCCTACTCTCCATTTATTTTGCTCTTTTTGAACTATATGAGGATTTGATTATCGAATCTCTCTTTTTGCATTTGTTCTTGTTTTTGTTTGTTTAGTTAATTGAAACGTAAACTGATTAAGAAAATTTGATATAATTCGTGTTGAACTGAGAAGAATTAATCACGAGTTATCGGAGTTTGAATTTGAATTGAGTATAACTTGATTTGAATTAAATTTTTACTTTCTTTTTCTGTATTCTTAAGCGATATTTTTTTTATTTTTTATTTTTGAACTTGGAGATATTACCTCAAAAATTTATTTGTGCAAGAAAATTTGAAAAC
Organism: Boswellia sacra; assembly: GCA_013180625.2. Classification (NCBI taxonomy): domain Eukaryota; kingdom Viridiplantae; phylum Streptophyta; class Magnoliopsida; order Sapindales; family Burseraceae; genus Boswellia; species Boswellia sacra. Next base: position 224,686 of record SNVD02011676.1, read on the forward strand.
AGAGTACTTAAAGAGAAAGTTCATATCGTGTATTCGTTTCAATAGTGATTGTTGTATGGAGCAAAACAATGCATAAATTTCATAATAATCGTCCATAGTTTCTTCTGCTTTGAGTACTTACTTTTACTTTGTATATAGCAATAGTTTCTCTCTTTGTCCTGTGGTCTTGTAAATTGATGATCGGTCCTTTACCGTGCATGAAATAGGTACGGTGCCTTGCGCACATCAGTGTTGTACAGTTAGGTTCCTATTTTCTTGGACATGTGAATAGCTATAGTATTGGTCTTGATTAAGCTCTTTCTGTGAGTGCAGCTGTCTTTGAAGTCTATTGACACTGAACAGTTTCAGAGGCAAGTTTGGTAGATTTGATGTTCTTCGTCGATTTTTGTTCTGTAACTAAAACTATGCTCTGATGATTTATTACACATTGCAGACTTCGCAATCTAAAGCAACTTGGTGAGTATAGACCTTTTTCTATGCTAATCTCATAAGAAATTTAATATAAATGTGGTTAACCTGCTGAGTATCAAAGATTTATGGTGTAATTTTTACTAAATTGTAAACTATTTTGAGATTGTCTCCCGATAGTTTATGGAAGTTTCTTTGGAACAAAAAGTTTGTTGAACTTATGATTTTGACTGCATTAGTGAAAGGCAGAATAGAGAACTTTGCTTATTTTGAATCATTTGTAAGCGACTTGCTATATGGTAGGTATGCAATTATTTGTTTATAATTAATTAACTCAATTAATGCTTCATATGGAGATTTTGAAAATGTTATAGTGAATTATTGATTGCTAGAAAGAAGTAACGATTAAAATGCTCATTAGTGATTATAATATACAGAAGCCACTAAAACAACTGTTATCCTATTTTTTTTTTTTTTTTTGTGTGTGATATAGTCTTTCTTTATAAGTTCCTGTGACCCTGCATACCTTGACCCTTGAATAAACTGAAAAAACATGTTACAAGTTGATAATTAACTGAAAAATGTTAGTCGCTGAGTCTATGTCTATTCTCAAATAATTTATTAGAATTCTCTATATTAATGAAGTTTCAGCTCTGTTGCTTATGAATTATTTTTATTCTTCAATAGTTTGATGGTGAAGCCATCTTGACTGCATGAATCCAATATTGTAGTTCACAGTTTGACATTGCTATCAAATCAAATTCACTGGAGCTACCTTAGGATAGAATTATATTGCGCAAATTTTTTGGCCACCAAAGTTACAAGGTCTGAGATTAGTACTAGTTCAGATGGAACTCAGTGAAAATGGAAAAGGCTCTACAAAACTATTATATTTCATATTCATCTATAGGTGCTCTTTCTTTCTTTCTCTTTTTAACTGTTTATCCAGGGAAATTAGCACTTCATTTGGGATAAGTTTAAAGATAAAATGGAAATTAATTTGTGGATCTCATAACTGTTGTGATGCTGTATATATACATGAAAGGAGATGTTGAGATTGATATGCTGTTTCAAACAGTGTTATATGTATTTTGGTGATTCTTATTGTAAGCAAGTTAGTAGATTTTGTTCAACTGACAATTAAATGTTTTTCTTTTGCAGTTTTGCTGGAGGAGGAATGGAAGTTAGATGTATCGATTTTGTGGTCTTAGAGGGTTTAAAAGTTCTAAGGCAAAGTTAGGATGTTAAGAGATGTAATCGGAATGCTTGGCAACTTCTGTCATACAATTTTGTGCTTGACTTTTCCCTTTAGTTGAAATTTCTATCCTTGTCATTTATGGTTGAGCAAATATAATGAGTTGATTATTTGCTACTTGCCTGGTAAGGAACTGATGGATAAGCCTAAAATCTATATTGTATTGCAATGAGTTTGACCCTTTGAAGCTTGTAATAGGGCTCATAACATGTTCTAACCATTTCATCTCTCATCATTTTACAGCAAAATAATATTTAAAATATTATTTGGCTCCATCACTGTCTCATCCTTTACTCACAAAATAGTATTATATATATATATATATATATATATATATATATATTTAATACTGGGTTGATGCAAGCAAAGGGTCGGTATTAGCCCAGTATTATATATTTCTAATAACAAATATATGTCGGTTTTTAACACTCACATATAATACTGGGCTGGGCTGGTGTCAGTCCATTATTAAAAAATATATGTCGGTTCTTAACACTCACCAAATAGCTAAGATATATGTCGGTTTTTACCAGACAAGAGACCAACAAAAAGGAATCGACACAAATTTATGTCGGTTTGACCAACCGATATGTATAAAATACAAGTTGGGTCCATAAATGTCATATTGAAACCGGCATGTATACATATATATGAGGGTGGAAAACCGACATATATGAGGAATTTTCTTGTAGTGTATGTATTGAATAGACTCACATATGGTGGTGAGGAATTCACTATTTATTGAGTCTCAAATTGATTATTTATATTGAATATATGATTTATATGAATAATTGATTGAATATTTTGAAGTGTTTAAGTAGTTTACTTTATTGTTGAATAACAAATTGTTGTAATCCTCCTTCTATTCCCCCATATTTGAAAGGAATTGTAATGTACTCTCCTCACCTCCTTGTTTGTATGAGTATACATTGTTATTGATTGAAATCACCTTACATGTCTTTAAGAAGATAAAATTGGAAATATGTGTGCATAAAATGAATAATCTAAGTGGACTATATAACAACTTTAGCTATTCTTAGTTGGTATACCCTAATGAAGTTCAGATTTACATCCAGGCGGGTCGAAAGCTTGTACCTAACTTCTCGAGCTCATCTCTGAAGGAATAATGGTAGTTTAGGCTTTGAAGCGAGAGATCAGATTGCCATCATCCAATTTATCAATAGAAATTTAGGTGGCGACTCTATTCTGCATACATGTCTATAGCTTGTTTATATTCCCTTTAAGTCTTGAAAGAGGTTTTGATATAGTGTCATCATCGCAAATGCTTTGGTAGGATGAAAGCCCCGCTCACATACCCGACTCAGATAGTGAGACAGCATATTAACTTAAATAGTGATACAACTAGATGTCTTTAAAACCTATTCAGAAACACATATAGAGGCTTTGCGCTATGTGAACTAGGCAGTTAGCCCTTTAGGGGAATCTCTGGCATGTGTATGAGCAATTTAATAGATTACTTTGCTCGCGCGATGTTAGATATCGCCAAGTATGATCAACTAGCTATAGGGGTATTTGTTTAATTAGTATATCAAGAGTTATTTTTAAAAAAATGCTGGCATGAATTAGCATAAGAAAAGAAGCTTTGTTAGCAAATTTGTATAAATTTTTTATGAATCTTTAGAAAGAATATTATGATGATAGCCTATTTCTTCCCATGAGTAGTACCATTTACAAAAGTTATTTGAAAGAGGATTTTAATGAAGATCATGCCTTATGTTTCAAATAGCAATTGAACAAATGTTTTAGTATGAGTATTGTTTTATGTGATTGAGAAAAGCATTCTTTTATTGTTTTTAAAATCTAGAAATAAAGTAGAAGTATTTGAAGAAATCAATAGGTTATTTATTCCAAAGTTTTACAAAAGATTAGATGATGTGTTATTTCATTATGTCCCAGTGGATATAGGCTCATACTGAGCTGAACCACTTAAATCTTAGTGTTCTTCTTTTATGATTTCTTGCTTGATTGTGTTCCATCTTGATTGTTCCTGTTCTGAGATAACTTGCTTAGGATTTCTTTTTTTTTTTTTTTAAATGCAAATGCAAATTTTTATGGATTTTTCGGTTAATGGTGAGTTATATTTTTATATATTTTTAAGCATGAGCAAGTTTTGCAGATCCTGTCCCAAGGCTGCTATAATGTGGGACAAGAGGATAAATTATATTTTCAGTACATACATCAATGCATTTAACTTACAACAGAAATATATTTTCTTTTATTAATTTACATGATCAAAATCTTATATTTTCTTTGTCTTTTAATTTGGACTTTAAAATTCATAGGATAAGACAAACACTTTTATTAATAAATTTTTATTTTTCTATTGAAGAAAAATGATAGTCTAAAAGATTTTAAACTAAAAAAAAAAAAAAAAAGAAGAAGAATAGAAAACTTACAATTCAATATCGAGAATATAAATTACGAATTTCGTAATTAACTATCGAGAATATAAATTACGTTATTTTAGATTTATTTTTCTTGGAATGGAGAGATGTGCATGTTAAGTTAGCCAAGTTAGCAACAAAACGCTAGGCTGGCTAGTCTGGCTCTTCCTTGCAGTTCCAGAAGGAACTTCACATGATCTCAGCAGTGATGTCTATAATATTTCTCAAATCACAAAATTGTCAACGTCTGCCTTTTTTTTTTTTATTTGCATCCATAGAATTTATTTTCACACCCATCTTTTAAAAAACACTCTATTACTTAAATTTTTATAAGTTAGGTTTTCCATCTCATTTTTATAATCTCAAAATTAATCGTAATACCAATTTGATAAATTAATATTAATTTTTAAATTTAATAAATTAAATTTTAATTAAAAATACCATTAGAAAAAAATCACAGACTTATGTGAGAATTGAGTTATTCATATAGGAACTATTTTTTTTAAAAAATAAATCTAATGAACTTTTAAAAATATATTTTATTTTATTAGATTTTTATTAAATTAAATTTACTATACTTTATTTGGATAATTATATAAATTATTTATTAAAATTTGAAGACCAATCAAAGAGAAGTTAAATTATCTTAATATACTAATCATGGGTGTGTTTCAAAAGATAAGTGTGAAAAATCAAATTTTTAGGGTGCAAATAACTGCACTTTCTTTTTAATAATTATTGATTGAGAGATTATATCGAGTCAATAATAACTATTAAATTAAAATTAATGAATTTCTGTCTAATATTTTGAGTATCTAATGATACCTAAATTTTAATATTACAGTTGACATGGCTATATAAATTTTTCATAACTACCAATTATATATAGGCTTCCAAAATACAGGAGGGGATCCTTGTTGTAGTCGCTAAACTGGGTAAATATGTATCTTTCTTGTCACATTTGTTGTCTTCTTTTGGCTAGTAAAGCTTTGACTTGTGGCTATAACATTAAGAAAACTTTGACTATTCACTGTTAGCCTCGTGAATTCATATCAATTCTTAAGCAGAATAATATAAGGCAAATACGCCTCAGCTGGCTCCGTGTTATCTTATAAATAGTAGTCGATAAACTGCCCATCTTATTATCGAAGATGGCTACAAAACTTCATGTGATGATGCTTCCCTGGTCGGCCTTGGGCCACTTGATGCCATTCTTTCAACTCTCAGTAGCCTTAGCCAAATCTGGTGTGAAAGTCTCCTTCATATCAACCCCAAGAAACCTTGAAAGACTCCCAAAACCTCCTTCAAATTTAGCTGTCCCCATCAACTTTGTTGAGTTTCCTTTACCTGTCTTAGATAATCATGACTTGTTGCCCGACAGGGCTGAGGCGACGGTGGACATTCCGTTTGATAAAATTCAGTACCTAAAGATTGCATACGATCTCCTTCAACATCCCGTCAAAAGGTTTGTGGCGGAGGAATCACCAGACTGGATTATATGTGATGTTATAAGTCATTGGGCAGCCAAAATTGCAAAAGACTATGAAGTCCCTCTGTTTCATTTCTCTGTTTTCTCTGCATCTGTAAATACTTTCTTTGGGCCAGAGTTTTTGGCTGTTGATGATAACACAAAAATCAGGCAGTCGCCGGAGAGCCTAGCTGTGGTGCCGGAGTGGGTTGATTTCCCATCTTTGTTAGCTTTTAGAATTTGTGAGGCGATTGGCTTTTATGCTGGCTTCTACAGAGCAAATGCATCTGGAATAACAGATTTACAAAGGGTTGCCAACATTGTCGCGGGATGTCAAGCTATAGCAATACGCAGTTGCCCAGAATATGAAGGCGAATACTTGAATTTACTTGAAAAATTATTGGGAAAACCAGTGATTCCTGTGGGTTTACTCCCATCGGAAAAGGCAAAAGGAAGAGTTGAAGTTACGACTGATGAGTCATGGAGTAAGATATTCAAATGGCTTGATGAGCGAACAGCTAAGTCAGTCTTCTTTGTAGGGTTTGGAAGTGAGTGTAAGCTAAGTAGGGATCAAGTTTATGAGATAGCATATGGGCTTGAGCTATCAGGATTGCCATTCTTCTGGGCACTTAGGAAACCTGAATGGGCTACTGATGATGTGGATGCTTTGCCTTCGGGTTTCAACGACAAAATTCATGGCAAAGGGATGGTCTGTATAGGCTGGGCGCCACAACTGGAAATTCTAGGACATCCATCAATTGGCGGATCATTGTTTCACTCAGGCTGGGGCTCGGTGATAGAGACTTTGCAATTCGGTCATACTCTTGTGGTGTTACCGTTCATTATTGATCAACCTTTGAATGCAAGGGTATTGGTTGAGAAGGGTCTTGCTTTGGAAGTAGAAAGAAGTGAAGATGGGTCGTTCACCAGCGATGACATAGCCAAGGCTTTGAAACTAGCCATGGTTTCGGAGGAAGGGGAGAAGCTGAGAGTCAAAGCTAGGGAAACGTCTATGATTTTTAATGATACGAAGCTGCATGATGGCTACTTAGATAAATTTGTGGACTACCTTAAGAGAAATGTAATATACAAACAAGATTAAGCATCATTCAGTTTCATGAGGAAAGAGAGCGAGGGCTCCTGTATTGCTGCAATTTATTCAAGTTATTATATATTTGCTTTGTAAGAATAAGTAAGGTTATGTTTGTTCATGAATGTGTCTTGTTTTCATAAGATTTGTTGTTAGTATTGAATTTTAAAAGTGTTATGTCATTACCTTTGTATTGTGTTAAATTTAAAAATAATATACGTGATTAGTTTTGTACGTGAATTCATATCTATATTACTACGTTATATTGATTGAGAATATATAATGGACTGGTGAATATTAACTTGCTTGCTTATTAAAAAATTATCTACCCAAATTTGTATAGAGATTAATTAAAATCCTCTGCTTATCTAATGTTTTAGCATTTTAAGATATGATATATAGTATATGAATTTTAATATAAATAATTGAGATATGCATTTATTTTGTTATTAATATATTTTTATAATGATCAATCATTATAAAATGAGACCTAAACGAGATAAGAATGGATCCATAAATTAATATCAAAAGTTGATCATTTTAATCGAGCATGCGAGACATTATAGCCCTCGCCGTACGTCGAATACACTACTAATTAGGCTATTCGTGACGTTGAACATGATAACATCTAGCATGGAGCGGTTGAGATTTATTGGTTCTGCGAGTAAACATGAGTCTGTGTCGTACCTAACCCATGCACTAAAATATATTACTTTTAAATTGGAAAGGGGTAGCGTTTTATATTGTGCGCTTCTTTAAACTATTCTATGCATTATAAAGTTTATCCAAAGTCTCATTTTTTTAGCATGGCCGCTCCAAATTTTGGAGGTTAGATCCACCCCTACTTATATAAATAACAACGTTTAGAGGGAGTATTTACTAAACTTAATTTTTTCTTAAAAAAAAAAGGGAATTCTAACAATTGAGGAACTGCTTGCTTGTCAAAATTGATTTCAAACATTCTTCTTTCCAAGTATTTTCCAAAACGAGGATCTGAATTCAGCACCCGCTTAGGGAACAATAAGTTCTATGTGGCATTGTGGCTGCAGGTCGCACTAAAAGGAACAAGTAGTGACTACTGAGACCGACTATGCCATATGCCATTATATATCTTAAGCTATTAAATCATTTAATGCTTTGAATTTTAAGTTTCACCAATGTCGTCCGCAGATGAACACAGAAGACTTTCGCCTCCACCAAACCATACGTTTAAACTGTGTTTGCGCCTTCTGCTACCACTTGAAAGCACTAATTCTGCATTATGCACATAATTTTAAGATTAGTAATTTGTTTTGTTCTAAGACTATATTTCTTTCCGTTATTTCCTATTTTATACTGGTTGCATAAAATTGTCTTGATTTTCTATCAATGACTTGAATTCATTTATTTTAATTTTTTTCTTTTTTCCCTGTGACTCATAGATTCATAGGATTTTATATATAGGCATTTTTTAGTCTATTCCTGGTTATGTCATTAAATCAATAATACAACTAACATGAGTATCTTAAGCAACATTAAATGTTTCTATTATCAGATTTTTAGGCTATCCGTAATTACCCATTTATTATAGCAATAGGATAGTTGGTTTCCACTTTCTTGTCAAGCATAAAATATGATTAAAATAGTATCAATTTGAAATTATTGTAGATTTTGGAATGAATAAATATTTAATTCTGTCATAGAAAATAATATAATATCATACAAAATGTAATGAGAAATTAACATAAGCATCTCCGTAGGTTGGCCTACGTAACCTTTATCTCTTTTCATCGTTATCAAGATTGAAACCCTAATTTTAAAACCCTAATTTTAGAGGCTATGGTAAAAGTAATTGGTGAAAATTTTATTAAGAGAGAGATGAAGCAAGGATGACAGAGAAGAAAGAGAGAAATAAATAGGAAAGAAAGTTTGAGATAGGGGTGTGCAAATTAACTCGACCCGATCAGGTTTGTTAATTAACTCGACACGATTGGGTTTGTCAGGTTAATCAAGTTTTTATCGGGTCAATATTGAATAGTAATCCAAAATCGGGTTGTAAAAGTCGGGTTTAAATAATATTGGGTTGTAATCGGTTTAAATATTTTGATCCAAATAAATTAAACCCGATTAACCCGATCCGACCTGATTGGGATTCATCGGGTTATAATCGGGTCCATATTTTGAAAAACCTGAAATCGAATCCAAATTTAATAACCCGACACATCATCGGATTGAGTGGGATTTGAAAAAATCCGACCCGACCCGCATACAACCCTACTTTAAGGAGAGAGAAACGGGTACGCAAGAAAGAAATGGGTGATGGTAAAAAGTCGTTGGGGTAGACATGACAGGGTCACTAGAACATGACCGTGATTTGTAACCTTTTTTATTTTTTATTATTATTTCTTTTTATGCGTGACGTATGCATTAGAATTTTTGTTCTTTTATTATATTAATTATGGTACTAATCATTGGAGAATTGTTTAATAGGACAAATGAGTGTGCATTGCATCTTGTGGAACAACCAAATTACCCTTAAATTGTCAACTGATTGCTATCGAGCAACAGCAGCTGGATTTAGGGGGTCTGTAGAATATCAGCCAAACAATGGGCGTTTTCAATACTAAACGAAATTGTTTTTTTTTTTTAATTCTAGTGGCTTTTAAAAATAGGATTTTAATTTAAGTGTCGTTAAAAATATAAGAATAATATTATATTTATAATATTTATACAATCAATCTAAATTTTGTAACATGATTTAGCAGTTTACATGATAAAAATTCACCGAAAGAGGAAAAATAAAAATAGATGAGAAAAATTATATTTCAAAAGGATTGTACAACTTAAACTGTCACGTCACATTATAGAGTTTATATTATATGAATATTGTAAATTTAACATTATTGAAAATATAATGACTAAAGTATACGTAGTTTTTGTTTTTATCATAAAACAATTCTATAATCATAAAAGACTATAATTATATATGTTTTAATAAATATATTAATTTATAACTTATATATATTACCCAAATTATTATTTTAATTTTATTACAAATTTGTTATTATATATGAGAAAAAGTAACTTTTGACCAAAGGAGACTGTGAGCTAAGGTTCTAACTAATAATTCTTCATCCTCGTGTGTGGCCAAGCTACGTCTCTTATGCTGAGTTAAACTCGCGCAAATTTGACAGATTTTGTTGAAATAATTATTTTGGCATCAAGCTTGTTACTAGGTGCTCCTACTCAACAAAACAGAATCATATATTTAACAATCAACCCTAAGAGGCACTCATAACTTCAATTTGTCACTTTAGGCATATTTGATGTGACGTATAAGGAAGTATAGTATATCAAAACTTCTATTTTCTATGTTTGGTGCTCGAATTGTATGACATAGGATAGCATATAGCACGCATAAGCGAGGCATAATCTTCACTAAAGTTAACCCACCTTCCCTCGTGGGTTCACGTGAGATAAGAGAGAAGAGAGGCAAACTGATTATTATATTTGTTGGATGCAATTTCCCAATAATATTTTAATATATTATATAATTTATACTATTTAAATAGAATAAATATAATATTTAAATTAATTAGTTATTTAAATATTCAAAATAATTAAATAATTAATAAAAACATTCTAAGATGAATAAATTAAATAATAAATTTAAATTAATATTTATTATATATAATGTATATTTATTTTAAATAATTTATATTATTGTAATTTTTGTTTATTAAATATTTTACTAAACACAATATTGTTTAATATTTATCCAATATTGTGACAAACCAAACATAATGTAAAATTTATTCAATCCAATGTAATACAATTCAATATAATGTTATTCAATACAACCATAATTATGTTATACTATACAATGCATCAAACATTCCCTTTAGTTCTAATTTGTTTTTTCAAATAAAAGATAATTATTTTATAGAAACTTATCAAATGCTAACTTAAAAGAAGTGACAATAGTCCCAATTATCCAAATAAAGCCGCTAAGGTTATGCTTTTTTTTTTTTCACTTGAATCTAAGTAGGTCTTAGGAAATCTCTTAAATATAAATATAAATCCTTTTCTTACTTTGGACGCGAATCAAGTAAAATTTAAAAAGAAAAATAGCTAAATTGTGAAAAAATTTGAATTAAATGCAAAGTTGCTAGATTGTGTGCATTCAAATTGTGTGAATCGACCCAGTTAGATTTAAAATGGATACACCCTAGCTTATCAATTTGAGAATGATGAGACTACGATCGGAGAGAGCTTAGGTTTAGATCCAAAAAAATAAAAAAACCAATATACTTTTTTACAGTTGCATAAAATATGGTCTTAAAATTAGTAGATGTCCCAAGTCCCCCTCTTATGTGACAGTATATTAATGCAATCTTTAAAGAGGTGATTTAAATGGATAATTTTTCTAGTGGCTTAGGGATTTGTTTAAGTCTGCTATGCTTAGAAGATTGCCATGGAAAAGTGATGTATAAAAAATATAAAAAAATTGTTGTTAGCTATGCTGTGCAAATAAGTTATAGGCGTTTGATAAATTTGATTTTTAGAAGTGCGGTGCTGTTGGAAAAATGTAGCTATATGTTTATATATTTAGTAAACTTGATTTTTAAATGGATGTTGATTGTGAATACAAAGACTAAAAAGGACAAATTAAAAAAATTATATTTAAATTAAGTTGAAATATTATTTTCAAAATTAATTATAGTAATGATATTTAAAATTACATATTAATAAATAAAATAAATAAACAAACTTTAAAACTAAAATAAAAAGTTACCGGAAAAAAATTGCCAGAATCTGTTATTGCAGGCGACCCTCGCGGCGAATGGTGCTTCCGACATCATAGATGGTGACAAAGTGATCATCTTCGTCAAGTCTATGGAACTCTGATGTTTAGGTTGTCAGATTCGTTGTCGTGTTACCGTAAACAACAAGGAGAAGTTCGGTAGTCGAATAAATCTTCCGTCGTTGGTGAGAAACAGCATCTCAAACGACAACGACAACCATGAAACCTATTAGATGTGCTGGTTCTCTGGCAACTGAAGGCAAGTGACAGTGGACTTAGTGATCGGTTGTCGGATCTAGGAATCGACAATCATAACTTCTGATTGACTTATATTTCTTTTTTTAGTTTTCAAATATTTTATTAATTAATTATAAGGAATTTAATTTATTATTATAATTTATTAATTATATAAATAACTTTTATAATTTTAAAATTTAATGGCATTTCTGGAATTATATTATTTTGGATGGATAAATTTGGTATTTTGTTTATCCACAAAATAGCTCTTCAAAATTAGATTTTCAAAAGCTGCCTCATACTTGATTTTACAATCTAATATTAGTGACACATCCGAAAAAGGATTACCTCCCAAGTATAGGAGTGTCGAAGTAATAAACCTGGTGAGACCGGGGTCGATCCACAAGGAAGAGAATTTAAGCGTCACAAATTATAAGATAAGCAAATGTGATATGGATGATTCAAAGAAATAACAAGAGAATATCAATAAATATGTAAGATGGTAGGTGGTATTACCGACCATTCAAATATAAAACAAAAAGCAAGAGGAGGTAAAACCATCCATAAAAATAGGTGGTATAACCAACCATAGTAAATTAAAGAACAATTTCATAAGGTGGTAGAACCTACCATAGTAAATAAAATAAAAAGTTCATAAACAATAGAATAATTAAAATACAAGAGGAATTAACACAATAACAATGAAGGCTAAGGTTAGGGGATCCGCCCTTGATATTTCAAATAAGGATAATTAACCCATTTTAGTTATATGAATTATATTTGTTTCATTACCAATATTTATACCACTTCTTGTAAATGGGTTCAAGCATCCAATGTGCCAATCACTATATGTCTACAACAAATCAAGGTTCCTAACTAGATTCGTGTCGGTAAGGAAGAACCATACATCATCTAGAAAGGATCCAAGCATTTGATGTGCCAAGGATTGTCGACAATGGATCAAGACCTCCACTTTACGAGTGGTGTCAAGATTGATTAAGAAATTAAATATAAATCATATTGAATAAACATTATAAGATTAAGATTATTAAGCACATATTAAGGGTTAGAGAATCCTTATTCTCATATCAAGGGTTTCACCCTTTCACCTTAGCAAAAGAGAAATTAGAAGAACATTATAATAGAAAGAAAATAAAATGTAAGAAAAAGGAAATTCATTAATAACATAAACACACAAAACACAATACAAGATCCTAGCCAAAGCCAAAATGTTCCAGCCAAGGCCAAGATGCCCTAATGGGTCACAAGGCACCTCTATTTATAGATACATCCAGGGGCAAACTTGTCAAATTACAAGGGCATAATTGTCAAATATTAGTTGTAAATATCTTTGACAATTGGGATCATTAGGCACCGACTTTTACCATCAATTTTGACATCGAAATGTTGTGAATTTTAATCACATGTCTTCATGAAAGTTGTAGATATTTCTCTCAGCTTTCTAGAACATATTGATTTGCACAATTTGGATACGTATTTTGAGAGATACAGTCCAAATACTGAGGCCTGGTCATATTGGGTCGAGACTGTAGATGTGTTCACTTCAAGCCCAATTTTGGTCCACTAAGAGCCCGAATTTGATTATGCTTGTGAAATGCAATCTTGTAGACAATTGAATCAGCTTTCTAAAACATTAAAAATTGCACCATTCTGATCTATAAATAGAGAGTTATGCCCATTTTACCGAACCTGTAACAAAACCAAAATTAAGAGGAATTAATTCCAAAGATGCAAATGCTACAAATATGCTTAAGTTGAGGAATTTAATGACACTATTAATGCAATATGATGAACTAAATTCTTATTAAACATGCATATTTAAGTGTTCATCAAATAGCTTCTCAAATAATCAATTTTAAAAGAGTTTATCAAACACTAAAATAGTTGTAGCTATTAGCAGAATTCAAAAGCAATTGTGCAACAGTGCAGCCAAACGCATGCTTAATTAATATAAATGTCTTAATGATTGTTTTCTTTATTCTCCATTTAATTATAATAACATGTTCAATAATAATTCTATCAAAGTTAGCATCCCAAATAATGTAAAACGAATTAATAACCCCATTTATCTAATAATTGCTATGTATATAGAATGATAATATAATGAATGACGAGTTAACCTTCAATCAATAACACATCATTAGGGATTAGGGATGCTTAATTTTGCATAAGATTTTGAGATGCATAACTATTATTCTATTAGATCATACTATATTTAGCTATAAAACTTATCTTATATTTGACTTATCTTCGATCAATTGACTGTTGATACCAGTTAGGACAACACTATATGGATTGTCATGTGCTCAACTATCTAGCATTGGCATTGCTATGTAGGCATTTTGAGAAAATAAAGATCTTAATATTTTATTTATTATTTTCCTATTTTAGCTGGGCCAGTTAGGAAACTCTTAACTATAGAATATTTTCAAAATCTGTTTTTAATCTTTCAAAATATTTTTATTTGATTTTGCTTTAGGAAAGATTCTTTTTCATTATTGATCTAAAGTATTTTTTTTCCAAAGCATTCGAGATTTGCAAACATGGAAAGATTTTGGAAATCCTTTAATACAACAAACGCTGAATATTTGTTTTCCTATTCTTCTACATATTTGTTTCCTATTTTGTTTTAATTTGATGTTACTGCTTCTGTTATGAAAAACTTAACTGTCAATTATTTCTTGGATATTGTTTCAGTTTTGAAAAGTGTTTATTTTGTCTTGTATTACGAAAGATTATGATTATTCATTAAATAACTTAAACATGATTTACCTTTCTTTGACTTCAATATATGTAAATTATTTGATTGACATTAAAAGGATCTTGAAGAATCCTTATCGAATAAGGATTCCTCGTTGGATGAGTTCTAATATAAGAAGACTTTTATTTCATGTCCAGTTTAGGAGATTAAAAGATTACTTCTTATTATTCATTCGTCTTTATCTCTTAAGTTACATTGTAGATTTTGCAGGTTTTAGAAAGCTTTGATCAAATCCTTTTTCAACAAGGAAGTGTTGGACATGCAGCCTATATAAATGAGAGTTTATTCAATGTTCTGGTAATGCAAACTTTGTTCAAGTATTTTGTTAAGAGAGTATTCAACGCACATTTGTTTATGTTAAGTTTGCATCTTTTTTTATTTAGCTTTTAATTAAGTTCATTTTCTTGAGAGTTAGATCATGGCTTGAAGGATAATTGCTTTTATAAATCTGTAACTGATATCATGGATATGCCTTTCTTAATTGGTATGGTTATGATATGACTGATAAAGTGTAGAATTATTACTGGGAAAGTGTTTTGTAGTCGAGAAGGGTCTTGATCTATTGGGGGTAGAGAAGTGCAGTAAGGTTAGGAAGTTGATCTACTAAGGTTGAAGTTATCGGAGAGAGAACCCAGGTTACAAAGAAAGGTGAGTAAGATAGAAAAGAGATTTCTTCTACTGCAAATCCAAGTAGTTTATAATCTAGAATGACGTAGTAGATTGCAACTTGGCAGCTTGTGGATGTAGGTCGATTTAGCCGAACCATATAAAACTCCTGTTTTCACTTTTATTTTTCCTTTGGTTAAGTTTATCTAACTACTTTAGTTTATGTTACATAACTGAATCCTTAGCTTCAGAACTTATAATTGGTATTAAAGTAGAGAAGTAATATACTTGTATAGATCCTGTTTCATTATTGAAGCTATTGACTATCACAGGCAAAGAGATTCAATTAATCATCTACCACTTCTTGAAAAAGGTAACTATGGATATTGGAAGGCAAAGATGATGTTCTTTTTAAAAGCTATTACTGAAAGAGTTTGGAAGATTGTTCTCTATGGATGGACTCCTCTTATCATTGTTAAAAAAAAAAAAAAGAGTAAGAGTTGTGAAGGAAGAATCTGTATGGAATCAACTAGACTATAATAAAGCATAGTGGAATTTCAAAACAATTCATGCTCTCTTCAATGCTGTCAATTCGAAGGCATTCAATATAATTTCTTCCTAGAGATCAGCCAGGGATGCATGGGATAGATTTCAACATATGAAGGTACAGCTTCTGCCAAGAGAAGTAAATTATTGATGCTTTCTCAATCTAAAAAGATTAAAATGCTAGAAGAAAAGACAGCTTCTAAATTTCTTACAAGACTTTGTAAAATTACTAATGTTGTAGCCTTGCTAGGAAAGATTTATATTGATGTTGATGTTGTTCTAAAGATATTCGGATTATTACTTGAGAACTATTAGGCCAAAGCTGCTATTGTTGTCAACCCAAAGAACCTAGATGAACTAAGAATTAATAAGTTGCTAGGTTCACTTCTGTCCTATGAAATGACATTCATACCACAATCCAAGAAGAACAAATCTATTGCTATAGCAACCTCTTCATCAAAAGCTATTAAAGATGATAAGATATCAAAAAATTCAGATGATCAATAAGTTGATCTTATGGTGAGAAACTTCAAGAAGTTCCTTGAAAAAAAAATTCTAGAGAGAACAATCAAGGCAAAAGGCAAAAGAAGGAGAAGAGAGCAACTGAATTTAAAAAATTTAGCAAAGAACTAGAAAAGAAAAATTAGGTTCAATGCTTTGAGTATTTAGACTTTGGGCATGTTAAGTCTAAACATGCTAATTTGAAAAAGAAAGGCAAGGTTCTAAATACAACCTGGAGTAATGATAACTCCGATAGCAACTTAGATGATCAAGATCAGTAGAATAGATTTATTGTTTATGTTGCATCAGCATCAAATAAAGGGAAGACAGTTCAATTAGATTTGACTGTAATAGTCAAATATGATGTAAAAGCTATAGAAATTACAAACATTAATGACACTGAAACAGTTTTAGATCTCAACTACTATGAAGAGTTATGAGAGACTTATAATGATCAACATCATGCGTGGGAGATTGAAGTTGAAAAGAACAAGGCATTTAAGAAGAAAATCTAGAAGTTTGTGCAAGAAGTTGAGATTATGACTCGTGAAAGAATTCACGTGAAAGAAAAAAGTTTATGAGCTCGGGTCTACCTTTAACAATTTAAATCAAGAATTGAGTGAAAATATTGATTTCATAAAGGAACATGAAGCAATCATTTAGTACTTATCAAAATGGACCAACAAGCTTGATGAAATTCTAGTCCAAGAAAGAACTAGCACTAACAAGAATGGATTAGGATTTGTAGCTCACAACTAGGATCCACTTCAAAAACAACCTTTGTGAAAGCTTTTGGATCAAACTCTTTACTAAAGTCCGATTTTACAGCAATGTCAGGTATGAGATTGCCAACTTCAGGTAAAAATGTTTCTCCTCAATGTTTTAGAAGTTCATATCATAGCACTTCATCATAATTTGTGAAATCTAGTTAGGTTGAAGTAAAGAAATTCATTACAATATGTTATTTTTGTGGTGTTAAGACATTGTAGCCCTAAATGTTATAAATTGAAGAATTTGCTATATCAAATAAACAATAGCATAGGCAGTCACATAACACATAACACAGTCAGTCACATTATTTAAATGTAATGTTGTTTAACTATTCTTAATGTATCAACTAATGATTTTTGGTACTTTAATAGTGGTTGTTCATGACATATGATAGGTAACAAGGATTTGTTAAAAAATTTCAAAACATGCAACCAAGGTTCAATCACGTTTGGAGATGGTGCTAAAAGCAAAATTTTTAGTAAAGATACATTATGTGTTAATGGTTTATTTGAATTTGATGATGTTTTGTTTATTGATGGTCTTAAGGCCAATTTGCTTAGTATTGGTCAGATTTGTAATGATGAATAAGCTGTTTAATTCACACAAAACAAATGCGTTGTTCTTAACCCTAATAAGAATTGCATCTTAGAAGGAAGTAGATCAAATAATAATTGTTATTTGTTGTCTAATTTGAATGCAATTACATGTTAGGATATTTGATAAAAAGTTGGTTGATTCTAAGACAGTCCACAGTAAGCGTGTTTCAACTAAAAACCAACTAGCTAATTTTGTCTACCAAGGCACTAAACTCAACAAGATTTGAAAAGCTAAGAAAGGCTACTAGTGTCTGTCAATTGCATTAATCATTATTGTTACAGTCATGTTTGAGGTATCTAAAGCATCATGAGATATATTTTAATTTAGCATTCTATGAGCCATTTTGTTTATTTCATTACAATGCAGTGCTGATTAATGATGAAATTTGGTTATGAATATAGAAAGGGCTACCTGTATCGGCTTAGTGAAATCTATCAATTGAAAGCAATTCATGTATGTCTAAGATATATGCTTAGATTGCCCTTTCAACATGAAAAAGGTTACCACCATACATGTGTGAAGCCACTGTATTTATGTTCAATCGAATTAAGATTAATTTTTGTATATTTTAAAGATATACTGAGATTGACCACTTATTTGAGTTTTGTTTTATGTGAAAATTACAACATTACAAATTAATTAATTTTGATTTATGAACCTTTACTTTATACCTTGTTAAAATAGATTATATCGTGTCTATATGTCTTAGTCAAGACTGAGATAATAATTTTAGTTATGTTATTTGTGATTGGTATGATTTAAATTTCTATGTAACTCAGCTATGTAATTTCTTGTTAGTGTTACATGTGTAAAAGGAAGACACATTAGTAAGAAGGTTTGGAACTGAAATTGTGTTAAAGTGGCAAGACTCAATAACATTCAACCTTGCATTAAATTCCTTCAAGCCTAAATATTTATATTTTATATTCTTGAGGACAATGTTGAAATTTGAAAATCTTGTTTCTAGGGGAAGATCAAAATTATTTATCCTAATATTGTTAGGATTCTTGTTTTAAAGGAAATTATCTCTTATTTCCATCATCATCTCGTTTCATTCCTTCTTCAAATAGAATTCAATCTTTTTTGTTAAGGTTTTTTAAATTGTTATCTTAGTTAACAATAATGGCACCTACGTTGTGATCTTAGTCAAGAAAGATGAAACCAACATTCACCATCGTAATCACTGTCACAAGAACCTACAGACATTCCTGCTTTTATTAATCTTGTTTTCACCACTGTTACTGTGACTACAATTCATTCAGATCCAGACAGTTCACCTACAATAATTCCATTTTCAACTCAGACACCAATGCCATTTACAATTGACAATATCACAACTTCAGCTTAATCCCTTCTAGCCTCCACAACCAAATATGGACTAAGGACAAGAGGTGGACTGCTTAAACATGGGTTCCTTCCTAGAAGGTCAAGTAGACACTCCAAGTGATGCGCTTTGGCAATTTATGAAGAAAAAAAAAAGAGGAGTAGAGGAGTTTATTTACTGGCTACTGACTATTGACATGACATTTTTTGCTACTATGTTTGATCTTTTATAGCTTGTTAATTGACTATTGACAACTAGAATGATATTTTTTGCTACTATCCTCGATCTTTTGTGGTGTGTTAGACTTAGCTTTGGTTTGCTTAGCTCGTATTACTTGGCCTTTATTAACTTTGTTAATACTAACTGACCAAGTTATTTTGCAAGAAAGTTTGTAATTGTCCTAGTATAGTTTTGCTTATTTCAGTTACATTATTTCTGATTAACTTTGTGCAAGTTATTTTGTCTTGTTTGTTTTTCTCACAAAATGTCAAAGGGGGAGATTGTTATGACAATGCCATATGGATTGCCACATGTTTAACTATATGGCATTGACATTGCTTTGTTAGCATTTTGGAGATTGATATTTTGTTTATTATTTTCCTGTCTCAACCAGGCCAGTTAGGAAACTCTTAACTGCAAAATATTTTTAGAATTTTTTTAATCTTTGGAAATATTTTTATTATAGGAAAGATTTTTTTTTTCATTCTTGATTGCTCTAAAGTATTTCTGTCTTCCTAAGTATTCGAGATTTGCAGATATAAAAAGATTTTGAAAATCTTATACAGCAACAAATGTTGAATATTTGTTTTCCTATCCTTCTGCATATTTATTTCTTACCTCAGTTTACTTTGATGTTACTACTTCCATTAGAAAAGACTTAACTGCCAGTTATTTCTAGGATATTGTTTCAGCTTTGTAAAGAGTTTATTTTATCTTATATCAGGAAAGATTATGGTCATGATTATTTATAAAATATCTTAAACGTGAATTACCTTTCTATGACTTTAAGATATGCAAGTTAGTTGATTGATATCAAAAGGACCTTGAAGAATCCTTATTGAATAAGGATTCCTTACTGGATGAGTTCTAATATAAGAAGACTTTTATTTCATGTCCAATTTAGGAGATCACAAAATTACTTCCTCTTATTCATTGATATTTATCTCTTAAGTTACATTGCAGATTTTACAGGTTTTAGAAAGCTTTGATCAAATTCTTTTTCAACAAGGAAGTGTTGGACGTGTAGTCTATATAGAGGAGAGTTCATTAAATTTTTAGGCAATGCAAACTTTGTTCAAGTATTTTGTTAAGAAAAAGTTCAATGCACATTTGTTTATGTTAAGTTTGCATCTTTGTTTATTTAGCTTTTAGTTAAGTTCATGTTCTTGAGAGTTAGATGATGGCTTGAGGGATAATTGCTTTCATGAGTCCGTAACTGATATCGTGACTGTGCCTTTCTTAACTGGTATGGTTACGGTAGTCGTGATTGATAAAATATAGAGAGCTTTGTTGAGTTTTACCTTTGTTGAGCATTACTAGAAAAGTGCTTTACAGTCAAGAAGGGTCTTGATCTGTTGGGAAACGAGGTGCAACAAGGTTAGGAAGTTGATTTACTAAGGTTAAAGTTCTTGAAGAAAGAACATGGGTTACGAAGAAAGGTGATTGAGAGAAAAAAGGGGATTTCTTTCACTATAAATCCAAATAGTTTGTAATCTAGAATGACTTAGTGGATTGCAGCTTAGCTGCCATCGATGTAGGCTAATTTAGCCGAACCACGTAAAACTCGTTTATGCACTTTTATTTTTTCACTGATTACATTTTATATAACTACTTTAGTTTCATATTATGTAACTGAATTCGTGGCTTTAGAACTTATAATATCGATATGCACTCAATTATAGTGTAGGTATCAAAATAATTGATTTTTATATTATATTTATTGATTTTATTTGAGGCTATAATTATCAAATGCGAAATTATTGAAATTTGAGTTTAGTAAATTGGATGGTGATCGAGAGCTATAATTTATGCTTTCCACATAATTGTCATATCTTCTAGTGTAATTTCTTCTCTCCAATTAGAAAAGATGAAACATTCAGCATTAGAAATCCATCTCTCTGCAAGATCAAAAACCAAATCAATGTTTTTATAGATTTTATACGTTAAATACAAGATTGGTTCATCCATACCAACTTTCTTCCACTTAGATTCACAAAATACAGCCATTTTACCAACCCCTATTCTCCATCAATCAAACCCACCTTTAAAGGCTAGTTTTGAGTTCAAAAGTCAGTAAGGTGGTAAAGAGGAAAGTGTTAGATCCCATACTCAAATTTGATCAGATCAATGCAATGGAAATAACTCTGGGACTAGGATCTAGCAAGTACAGGCTTTTAAAATTTTTTGTGCTTTCTCACTTCTTTGATTATCAAGTATCTCTGATTATCAACTGAAGAACACTTGTAAGAGTGTATCTTGACTAGATTGTTGCCTAAGAAAAAAAAAAAAGAAACAATTTAGGAGGCTAGGCAACTCAAACATGAACCCAAGAAGTGCCCTGAAGTGCTTCTACGTTTTGGCTTAGGAAGGGAGGCCTAAGGTTGGCATATAAATCAAGGTAAGGGGTATCTCATGTTTTTTGTCCTATTGCTCTTTTAAGGTTTTGATTGAAACCTTATAATACCTCCGTTGTTTCCTTGTTAAACTATAATTGTGGACTTTTAATTTAAGTAGGATTCTTTTAATCCTTAATATAAATCTAATTGGACTTTTATTTATTTTAGTCCAACTCAAATAACTATAAAGCATCTTTAATTCCAAATTAAACTCTTAATTAATCAAATTATAATTAATTATTTAATGGGCCCAATAAGCCCAATAGCTTTATAGCCCAATCTTTATTTAATTAATCTTATTAATTAAATATCAAGCTCACTAGCTTATTTATTTAATTAAACTCTTTTAATTAAATAACAAGCCCATTTACAATTTACATATTTAATATAATATTTGAAATTTTATTCTCAATTAAATTAAATAATTATTTCCCATATTTTACTCTCATATTTAGATGATTTAATCAGTTACTCAAGAGACCTTGATGGACATCTTTAATTACAAGCTCCAATAAATTTGACTCAGTACTTTGTTATCTCATAACTATAATAGGCCCCACTTATTAACTTTAGTCCACTCTATATAGGTCCAAAATTGCACTCTCGAATTAAATATTCTTTATAAAAAGTTTAATAATTTGATCTAATTAAATTATTTCATTTAACCCTCATCCATTACGTAGAAACCCTTCATGGCTAATGCCATTAATTGAAGCTAGGTATAAACTACCATTTTTTCCATCCAAATACATCTTGAACCCTTAATACCAATTTTACACCATTTAAGTGATTTAAGATTTATTCAAATAAATCTTAGTTTAATGAATAACTTTTTATCAAACACTTAGCCAAGTTTCTTTCATTTAAAACCATATAAAGCCATCAAGATGGTATTCTGCAATCCCTGAGGAGTCATAAATTATATATCTATGGTATAGTGTCTACTAATATACAAATCTTACAATCTTAAGTAGTCAATGTATTGACCTCTATTTAGATGTTACTTTTTATTCTAGTCAAAGACCATAGCTTGCATATTAGAGTTACATTGCTTACTCAGGATTAAGGTAGGAATGCTTTCAGTGCTTAGTTATGGCAATTTACATTTGGTCACAGTATTTCTATGAAATGATATAATTCCATGTGGTCATGTTAAATACATTTATAATGCACTAATGTTTTTATCTTGAAGTCTCCACTTCAAATGATTAGAGACTCATCATTTTCCCATTGAAGACAAAGCACACAATAATATTATCCAAACAAAGTGCCCAACTATTGTTTATAGGTTGTGAACTAGTTTTAAGCTATGATAAAATTCTATGTCTCACGTATATCTCATATATATCAAATTTTATCAATAGATAAGGTTTGGGGGCTTTAATCATTAATACAATAAGATTTGGATAAATAAATAATAAAAACTTTATTTATTAATGATGTTTCTACAAATTTATGAAAAATATCCATCACTCTTAGGGCGCATATCTAATAGAAAGATCATTCGAAGGAAGATCGAAAATCGAACCATCAACAATGTATGCATGGTTGTTGAGAGAAAATGGCCAAGCCTCCTAGTAGGTATTTCCATTGCCAATTGGAGGAACCACAAACTCTTGTCTCAGTTTGAAACCAACTTCCAATAATTCCTATATTGTTAAAACTAGTCAAAGATGGTGGTTATTTCTCTTGAGATGAGTTTGCAGTTTTTAGGCACTTCTAGCGGAAAAGAGGTAACTCCAAGGGACTGTCAAAGCTTCATTCAACAAAACTTAGGATGAGTTTATTATAATATAAAAACTACGTAACTTAACAAGCAAAAATAAAAATTAAGAAAGAGTAGAAAAATCAAACACAAAAATTTAATGTGGTTTGACTTCTTGCCTACATCCATAGGGCCGAAATAAACTTTCACTAGTAAATAATAAGATTAAAAATAAATACCTTCCTAGATAATCTTGAGGAGTACAATCTTATACCTTTTTGCCACTCAAATACTTACAACTTTTATATTTTAGACAATTAGTATCAAAACTAAGAATTCTAACTCTATCTTTTCTCTCTACTTGTAATTATTATTTATGCTTGTTGAGTTATCTGGTTTTCCCATTATAATCCCAACAAGTGTCATTAGATCAATGTTCTTGGTGGTAATGCGAATAGATATAGTTTAGGGAAAGCTTTATCAAAAAGACTATAATTATCTAAGAAGGTTGGACTTTAAGTGGGGCTGTTGTGACCCCTCCAATCTTTTATAGGAGTTTACCTAGTATGAATTGTTTATTACTACAAAAAACCAAGCTAGCCTAAGGGATTATAATGGAAGGTACTACTAGCACTACTATAACTAAACTAAACTAAACGACTCAAATTAGATAACTTGGAAGCGTAGAATGGAGGATTTTCTCTACTATAGAGATTTCTATAAGCCATTGAAGAAGACTAGGGTAAGTCAAAAGATATAGGAAACAAAGATTGAGTAAAGTTGAATAAGATAGTGATTGGTACTATCAAGCAATGGGTGGATGATAGTGTTTTTCATCATGTGTCTAATGTGTTGACCCAGGTATGGCAACCCAAGAGGGAGGGGGGATTTGAATTGGGTTTTTATTTATCAAAACGGATTTGTAAAACTTTTCTTTGAAGATCAAAATTATTTAACTCTTTCTTTGAGAATAAAGGTGAAAAAGATGAAAATAGAATGCAATCAAGAGAATAGCAATAAAGAACAATCACAAGTGCAAGTAAATGTAAAGAGGATAGGGATAGAGAGAGTGCAAACTCAATTTACGTGGTTCGGCAAACCTTGCCTACGTCCACGGGCTCCTAGCTCCACAAGCTAGGCTTTCCACTAAGTTGTAGAAATCTTTACAACTTGCTTGATGAACAATTTCACCAAGACCTTTTCCTTCAACCCTTGATAACACCACACCAAGAGTTCTTCTTGATGAACAACCTCACCAAGACAACTGCCTTCAACTCTTGATAACACCACACCAAGAGTTCTTCTTGATGAACAACCTCACCAAGGCAACTTCCTTCAACTCTTGATAACACCACACCAAGAGTTCTTCTTGATGAACAACCTCACCAAGGCAACTTCCTTCAACCCTTAATAACACCACACCAAGAGTTCTTCTTGATGAACAACCTCACCAAGGTAACTTCCTTCAACCCTTGATAACACCACACCAAGAGTTCTTCTTGATGAACAACCTCACCAAGGCAACTTCCTTCAACTCTTGATAACACCACACCAAGAGTTCTTCTTGATGAACAACCTCACCAAGGCAACTTTCTTCAACTCTTGATAACACCACACCAAGAGTTCTTCTTGATGAACAACCCCACCAAGGAAAGAGTTCTCTCAAGGATAACTTTTATCCTTTACAAGAAGATCTCACTCTCACCACAATACAAGAACAAAGTAAATTTTTACAACAAAAGTATAACTTTCTTCAAAGAGTAGATAAAGAATATAAAACTCTCTAGACTTGATATTTCTCTTGTTTTTAGCTTGATAAAATGCTTCTCTTGCTCTTTCTGAATGCATGGGAGAAGGACTCCTTTTATAGGCAAATGGGATGAACTTAATCAAGTGAAAACACCAATTCCAAATTTTCTACCCACCATAAAAACTGAAATCTTGTCTACCATTTTTGTCAATGTTCCGTTTGAAATTTGAAAATATGCAAAACATAAAAGATCTATAAAATTGAATAAGCTTTGGAAAGCATCAAGAACCAAGTCATTTGGATATCTCTAGCTCAAGATATGGCTAAAAAACCATTCGGTGCTCATGTGACTTGATTTTTCTTCCATGTGTCAGTCCACCGACTTGCATGTGTATTATGTCAGCCTTCTGTTTGAAATTTGAATTTCTTCAAAGAATATGAAATCTAACCAATTGAATCATATTTCCAATGCCACAAGAATCAATACATTTGGATATCTCTAACTCAAGATATGGACAAAACATCATTCGGTGGTCATTTGAGTTGATTTTTCTTCCTTGTGTCAGTCCACCGACTTGCATGTCCATTATGTCAGCCTTTCACTTGAAATTTGAATTTCTTGAAAACATAAGAGATCTCCATATTTAAATAATATTTCCAAAACATCAAGAATCAAGTCATTTGGATAACTATATCTCAAGATATGGATAAAACATCATTCAGTGCTCATATGAGTTGATTTTTCTTCTTTGTGTCAGTTCACCAAATTGCATGTCAATTATGTTGGCCTTTCATTTGAAATTTGAATTTATTCAAAACATATGAAATGTGCCTCATTAAGTTCTCTTTCTAATTCCATAAGAATCAAGTCATTTTGATTTTTCTAGCTCAAGATATGTGCAAAAGAGTTTTTGGTGCTCATGTCAGCTGCTTCCATTTGTCTTTCAACTTGCACGATGATTTGGACAAACTTGCACTTGAAATTTGAATTTCTTTAAAACATATGAAATGTTATAAATTGAGCAAGCTTTCCAAAGGCTTAAGAATCATGTCATTTGGACATCTATAGTGATATATATGACTAATTGATTGAACATTGCTCATGTATCACATTCCTTGAGTCAAACCTTGTTCTTAAACTTTGGTGCCTTTAACATGTAGTCTTCTCCTTAGCTTCAACACTTCATTTTAATAAGCCTTTTCTTGAGTTTACAATTATTTCAATGATATTACTCTTGCACATAAATAAACATGTTAGTAAATCACAATGAATCAATGTGTATTATTATCATCAAAATTATCATGTAGCCTTAGGGCTAACATAATGAAATCAATGCTCAAACTCTTTGATAGAAGTTAGAATCCTTATTTGAGAAGAACAATGCTTGAAAGAAGCTGCTTTTATTTAAGGACCTCAACAATGTGAAGCATAGGGAAGGTGTTAATATAACTGGATGCTTTAATAAATTCCAAAGTATAATAAATCAATTGGCTACCATAAATATGAAAATTGACGATGAACTACAACTTGGGTACTATTAAGCTCTTTGCAAGATAACTTGGAGACTTTCATAATGATCATAAGTAACCCTACTAATGCTGGTGTGTTATATATCTATATAAATAGTTAAAAAATGATATCTTCAATGAAGAAACAAGAAAAAGGTTACAGGAATGAATAATGAACAAGCCTTTATCACTAAGAATCGAGGAAGAAGTGAGAATAAAGGGCAGAGGGATCATGAGAAGTCTCAAAAGATCTAAGTCAAGAATAAAAGCTAAGTGTTATCACTGTGGCAAGGAAAGATAAATGAAGAAGCATTGTCAAATAAAAAAAAAAAAAGCAAAATGAGGGTAATAAGAAGGATGACAATAAGAATGTCATTGCAGCCACATCCAAAGAAGATAAAAATATTCTCTCATCTATAGAAGAACATTGCCTACATATAGATAACCAAATTGTTGGACATTGCCTATATAAAGATAACCAAGTTGATGTGTATTGTTTTAGATTTTAAGTTTCTGAATCATTAGATTATATTTAAACTGATAAAAGATGCATGTTTAAAACTAAGTTAACAAAAACAAATAGCCATTAACAGTAATCAACAACGAAATAATCCAAGTGTCAGTAAAATGATAATAAAAAAAATAAATTATGAAACTTCATTTTTAATAACCCCTCAAAAATAGGTTATAATATGTCTTAAAACGTATCTTTGCATACCTAGACTATCAACTAATATTTATAAGATAGCATAGAGCTTAGGAATATCTGTCTACTAATATTCTACTTAAGAATTGAGAATTATTGATAGCTGCTTGTGCATGACAGGATGATGTACGTACAAATTTTTTAATAGCTATTCAAAAGAGCCAATGGTCACAATTTTTTTGTATATTGTTAAAACTACAAGTCAAGGCTTTAACTGGTTTAGCAACTAATCCATATTGTTCATGGTGTAGTCATGAGAAAGCTTACTATATGAATTATCCATGTGCTAAGAGAAAATAACAAAAAGAATTCCACTGTGGCAATGGTGAGATTCTGGCTACACCAAAACTAATTATGCACTCTCTTTAACAATTTAATATTATTTATTTTCCAATAGAAAAAAAGGTTTTTTTAGTGTCATTATCTCACAAAACATATTGATGCGAGATTCCATTGGATTGATGAAGTAGTTGACAAGCAGTTGTTACAACTAAGAAAGATTCACATTGATAATAGTGCTTTTGATATGATGACCAAGTTTGTTCATAAGCAAAAGCTTAAGCATTGCATTCGATCAACGGGCATGAGCTCCAAGTGAAGAAGTTCTCGAAAGTGTTCCTCCCTCATGGATTAGATAGAGAGATTGTTAGAGCCCTAGTAATATTAGGATTTCCAATTGATGTGGGATTGAAGAATTATTAATTAATTAGGAAATTAGAGTCCTATGGAAAAGGAATCCAACTACTAAATGGTTAATGGAACTAGGAAAACTAGTTACTAAAGAAAGATACTTATTAATTAAATACTCCTTATCCCAGTAGAAAATACCTTATACAAGGTTTAGGCCTGTATATATAGACTTATATGTGAGAGCCAATAGATACAATCAAAAGTAGAGAGAAAAGAGAGATTCAAAGATAGAGTCTTTTCTTAGGCTTGTCGCTAGTTGTCTCTACTATAGAAGTTGGAAGTACTTGGATGGCAAAATGATATAAGGTTGTGTTCCTCAAGATTTTTTTATGAGTTATTGTTTTGTAATCCAATTATTTTAATAGTGGAAGTTAATTTCGGAGTTCATCCCGTGGATGCAGGCAAGAAGCCGAACCATGTTAAATTCTTCTATTATATTTTTCTACTATTTCTTGATTATTAATTGTACCAGTTGAGTTATTTGGTTTTCTCAATATTATCATCCTAACATGTGAGACTATTTCATAGAACTTCGCATTCATCTAGTAATATACCAATAATTTAAACTAATCAAACAACAGGCTAAGAGTATGTAATCCCAAAAAAAATTGCCAGTCTAGTCTCATCTTCGATCTTACATTAAAAATATGAAGTTTGGGTAGTAATGATCTATGAGCAGTCAAAAACATATTTCATCTGAGGTAGTCTTGCCTACCCACTTGATGTAAATTATTGAGAGATTCATGTCTTTCTCTTACAAGTTGATTCCTTCTATTTTAATTTAAGTGTTGGTTTGGAATGTAGTACATAGGAAAACTCTTTATAGTATTATAAGTGGAGATTGCAATTATAAGCCTTGCATATAAAATTCTCTAGTGCATTTTGTCATCAGTAAGTTGATGTCAAGTGGATGATGAAAGCTAATTAATCGGTAACAAATTTGACCATGCAACCAATTAAAACTATATTGTTGAATAAACATTTTATTGGTGCAAAATTATTTAATTTTAGTGAGCTCGATCCGCTGTTTAAAGCCGATTAAAAACTTAATTAACAAGTGAAGAATTATTTACAAAATATTTTGTTAGTAAATTAAAAATTAGATACAAAAAAAAAGCATTGTGTTAGATAAACTTTTTGATGGATTTTCAATTTAAAAAAAAATTATATAGTATTAGACAAACTTTTCTTTGGATTTTCAATTTTATTGGTATATAACTATTGAATTCATGTGTAGAGGATGAAGTAGTTATGAGCTTTTGACTACAAGGGTTTTAGAAGAAAGATTTCATTTTTGCTTTGATCTAAAAGGTAACTATATTGTTAGGAACCCAATTCTATTAAGAATGTAGAGGGAAAATATCACACACCCAAAAAAAGAACAAAATTTCGGTTATGGATTGTCTAAATCATTTCACATTAGGAATGCAGCCTCACATTGTTCCTAGCTAACCTTTTAGAGCCGAGCATTGAGTGCCATAAGCATAGGATGAAATCGCACAACAAACTACTCACTATACTTTCAACCTCCCATATCCCTAACTAGGAAGAAAACGCCAAAAAACTACAATGCTGTGAGTACCTGCACTTCTCTGAGAAAAAGAGTGTGGTCCCCTTGATCACATGTCAACCACAGGAGCCCAAATCTATAAATGCCAGTGGGATGGTCCCCTCATCCACATGTCTAATCAGGAATTTGACAACACAACACAACAATAGCAAGCACAACTTCAGGACCAAGAAAATCCACCCAGTGGCTCATCCAACAGGCATAAGCAATCAAATCATCCATACACATTAAAGAAGACGTATTTAGACAAAATTAGGGTTAGGACAAGGGTGGCATCTAATGAAACCCTAGGTAGCTGTCATTCTTTGTATGATCCTAGGAATCTCTTGAAGTCGTGGCTCATCACGAAGGAAGATTTTAACAACTCTCTTGGTAACTAGTTATGACTCTCGCACTATATACTTCTCCTTTATTTTACTTCCTAAAAAGCATCTTGCTTACATCTTACATTTTTGTTGGTTTCTCAACCATGAACTCAATTAACTTAGGTGTAGAAATGTCCATGCCTGAAAGCACTTGCACCTCTTAATATCTTCCTTTGTTTTACAGGTCCTCCCCTAGTCGGCACGTGATTGAGGAGAGTGCAGGCTACCTAAAGAGAGAGAGTTTGAAGCTGCTATTAGGGTAGACATTCCAATTCTAGGTAGCAGTTCACAAATCCTTATGGAGACATGTTCTACGACCATTGGTGTCGATTTTTTTACATCAACAAAGAGAAACAAAATCCATTATTGTCTCATACAATTTCTTTTTTTTTTTTTTAACAATTATAAGTTTCTAAATTATAGCCAAAACCTTAAAGACACTTACAATAAAGGATTCATATATAAGATAATGTTATTTTTACAAATTTTTTATACAAACTTAACATGCAATTGATGCGGCATAAAATGATTGGAACAATGAATTTCAAAAATTAAAAACATTAATTAATATTGATGAACTGATAAATATACATTGATGTCACATAAGTTTGTATGGATAATTTGTAAGTATAATATTATTCTTCATATCAAAAAATGTTTCTAATATCAAAGCATAAGATAATCGCATTAATTTACTTTATACTTTAATAGTTGTAGATTACATACTAGTCTTTTTGTATAGAAATTTTAACAAGTTTGGATATTTAATTTAGAAGGAAGTGGACAATCTTAATTTGTATCGCAAAATTATATTAGATAACTAAATTAGTACGTGAGCGCGTGTGTCTATATATCTCAAAAGTTTGCCAACGAGTATCCAATACAACAATAAAACAAGTGACATCTTTTCCACCAAGGAATAATGATTGTAATCCTATTGGAACTACTTCCAAATTAACTCCATGATAACCATCTTGACAAAGTCTTTGAACATTCGGTGTTGAAATGATAGGAAGATAGGTTTTTGAGGATCTAGAAGAAATAGACTAAACTGAAACTTTTGAGGATTTATATACAGATTTGAGTTTAGGGGTTCTAAAAGGAAAAAAGAGTTTTTAGTTTAGGGATAAGGGTATTTACATCACAAAACTTATAAGGATTAGGAGGATCTAGGTGAAAAGGTTGTAATAAATTGGATCTAGTATCTGGCTTATACTTTGTTTTATATTGAAAATTTGTAACAAAACTAGAAGAAGAAGGAATCTTTGAAGAAGATATTGTGGTGATGCACCAAATAAGTTTTGGTCATGGGAACACTATTTTGTTTCTCTTCTTACTTAAGAATCTAGAGCTCGTGAACGAAAGTTCTAATAAAGATGCAATATATATCCTTATTACAAAGGATGACTCACCATATACATAATTACAACAAACATTATTACTTCTACTTTATGTTAAATCAAGTCAAATCTTGTCTTTCTTTACCAATGCTTTTGCTTGTGGGGTCCATGATGCTTCCGCTTTAATCAATATCATGATCTGAAGGGAAATCATCATACAAGGGAGCTTGAGGAAATTCAAGTTCATATTCCTCAAATAGTTCTTCTGGAATATGCGGTTGTGGCAAAATCTTCCCAATCTTCATTTAGTTGATCCCATGGTAACGAAGTATTCAGAATTTTATTTGCCTTCCCTATTTTTCGAAGCCATTCATGATAATCATGTTGATATTCTTGTGTTGCATCTTCATTAGAACTGTCACCCATGAGCTCTAGATTCTTAATCTTTTCTTCGTAATAAAGATATGAAGAATTTAGAACATTATCTAAAACAGGACTATGAGTACAGTAGAGATGTGACATTTGATAAGTTTCTGCCGATCTTTTTCTAGCATATAGGTATCCTTCCTAACAAGTATGAACATCATCACTCATGTGATCATGGATAATTGACACAATTAATGGTTGTCATGTTTTTCCCCCTATATTTCTCATCTAAAATATAATTACCATCTTATGGACTATTTGAAATCTACCTTTAAGCATCAAAGTCAAAAGATCTTCAAAAATTAGAGAGAATATTCCATCAAACCATCTGCTTGGATTATGCCTTTTGCTTCTATGAATAAACATAGGATCAAATACCATAGTTTTTAGATACAAATTGAACAATAACTAGTAGGCACAGTATACAATAGATAAGCTTGAGCTATTACATAATGGCCATAATTGGTATCTTCATCGTTAACTGCATGAAAATTTGGAACGATCTAATAGAACATTTCAAAGACTCGATGAGGGTTTGGTAAAGGGTTTGGTAAAGGCAAAAGCAATTGAAACTTTTTCTTTCAATGCTAGGATACAACAGACATTGCTCCAAGAGATCCCAAATTATTCCATATGTTATGACAAACTTTTTTGATAATCACAAGCATAGAATGCAAGATCTTCAATCTTTGTTTGATATTTAAAGGTAAATTTGAATAGAATCGTTGAAAATCATTTAGATCTTTGATTTCTTTAACAATAGTTTTGCCTTTGTCTTTATTAATGGTTGAAGGAATTTTTCTTTTTTTTGAGTCCTTCATTTCTCCTATCAAAAGCTTCTTGTCGCAATATATAAGGTTTAAAAGAACTAGAAGCCATTGAGATTACCTAGATCAGTTTAGGAATAGGCCTAGCTAGAAAATCTGCTATCACATTTGACTTTCCTTTGATGTGATGAACAGAAAGCTTGAATCTTGATAAAGATTTAGACCATCTTACAAGGTGCGGATTTGGAATTTCTCTTTCACTTCATCTTTCCAATCCTTTAAAATATTTACAGTCTATTTCCACTACAAATTCTTCAAGAAAGAGATAAAATTGAAAATTTTTTATTGTATTGATAATTGCTACAACTTATTTCTTGGAGGAAGCATAATGTTGTTATGCGTCTATGAACAATCCAGATTTATAGGCACAGCTACAAGTATAATATCCTTCCTGTTCAAGTAGCATTACTCCTTAAAATTTGTCGCTTGCTTATGTCTACAGAATTAGCTGGCCTTTGTCAAGAATCTTCAGTGGTAGAAGTGACTGACATTTTTCCTTTAAGTCAATCACTGCTCGAGTGACTTCACTTGACCAAGCCACTGCTCCCTTTTTATATGCCTAGAGATCTTGCTTGTGTTTTTGGAAAGATCTTTATTTTGATTATCACCACCAACTTTTGATGTAAAAGAGACTCCAGAGCTTTCTCCTCTACTCATTTCTGGTTTGAATTGAGGACTTTTTTGCCTAAATCATCCAGTAGTGTCAACGTATGTTGGCATTGTAGAATATGAGGTTGCTCTATCATAACTGGTTCAACAACTGAGTAAGACAATACAAGAAAATCAACTTTTAGCAACGTGTCTTTTGCATTGCTAAAGGGTTTTTGTAATGCACACCTGCACATTTCTATTCTTGCTACTGCTAAAAATCACTAACTTTCTGCAACATGTGCTTACACGTTGCGAAAGCCTATTTTGCACGTTGCGATTAATGTTTTAGCCACGCGTAATACATGTTGCAAAAAGTTACATAGTATTAAAGATTTAGCTACATGCGATGTGCATTGCTGTTTTGTTAAATGACAACCTGCAATGCGTGTTGTGAAACTTTAAGATTTTGAAAGCTTTTCGCAATGTGTAATGCATGTTTCCTTTTATTATTATCTAAAAAAAATATTATATTACTTTATAATGTAATTTTTTTTGGTTAATTTGTAAATATAACTATATTTATAATGATGGTCCAAATTGTTACAAAAATAATTTCACTAAAATTGAATAATAAATATAATATCAAAATATGCATTTATATTAAAAATAAAATATTATTACATTATTAAAAATACATGAACTTGTTTACATAGAGTTGAAACCTAAACAACTAAATGAAATAATAAGTACAACATAATTAATTTTTGGAAATACCGTATATTTAATATTATAATTGATACAATTGGAAGAAGTCTTCAACAATCTTCAAAGCTTTCATCTTCATCTTCTTGAGTTTTTTGATAGATGTTTTTCTCAAGCAAGCACCAACAAATCCTACACAAATAACTTCAACAAATTAGATATGTAAAAACATAATTTAATACTGTATCATAAATTAGAAAACCAACTCTAATAATAATATTTGGAATAAAAAAATTGTTGGATAATATGAACTTATATAGCACAAATCCAAATGGAGGCATATAAACTTGGTTAATTTTCAAACCATAGAAGTCCTTGGTTTGATCTTAGACTTGTAACTACAAAAGAAAGTCAAAAGGCTTAATAAACAAATAAATTATTAATCTCCCCAATCATCTTGAGATTTTGCTGTAACCAATTCTATGAAAGCAATAAAAAAAACTTTAATAAATTAATAAATTATTATTTCCTCAATCACCCTTAGATTTTGGCCAAATCAGATGGAATCAAATCGACAAAAAATTCCTTCCCAAAAATGAGATCACAACTCACCTAGTTGGGCACACCCTATACATGACAAATTAATAGTCCAAGGTTATGACCAAGATTGTTGTAATTGAATGAAAAGGAAAAAGAGGCAACGATGATGATAGAAAAGAAGCAAGGCAATAGTTGTGAACAGAAGAATGTCATATTCAATAATTAATGGAGTTGAAATTTCAAGTATAAGACCAAGATTCCACTATAATAAAAACAATATTGCAACAACAAGGACTTTAATAAAAGTAATTATTAGAAGGGCTCAACATCCAATTAAGTGATTGATTAAAGTAAAGATTTGTAAATAAAATACCACTTTGAACAAAAATTAAGCCAAAGCACTTGTTTGGTCTCATCCTAAACACCATTTAGCTTGTTAACATCATCATTCCTAATAAATTACTATCATTGATTGTGTACTTTTCCTATGTATTCTTTCATTCTAAAGTTTCAAGCTGTCATCTCATATTTTCAAGAGCTCACCCAATATTATTTGTAGCCTACTTTTGATAAGTTATTCCTTCTATTTTTTAATTGCAAACAAGATATATCAAGATGTTAGATATCCAAGGTTTGTTAACTGATCATATATACACGCCTAGTTGTTTAAGTATTCAAAAGTTTTTGTACATGCGTGTGCATGTGTGTGTGCATGTGCGTGTATGTGTGTGTGTATCTCAAAAGCAATGTTACGACCTATAAAGAAAAACAATGTTAACAAGTTATATGTTAGTATATATCAACTAGCGCACAATAAAGGGTTGCTCTGTTCTTAGATTCGTTTTCAAATTGATAGAAATTTCATGCTGAACAGTTATTGCTTATAATCTTTTATGATCACGACATTTCTAATAGATGTTAAATTTACAGTAGCATTTTCTAACCTAAATATATGCGGTTGTTTAATGCTTTTATTAATGAACCAAGTCTGTTGAACTTCTTTATAGTTTCTCAGCAGCCAAACAGAGCATAACATCAATCATAAAAAATGATTTCTAATTTATTAAAAGAGAATCATACTAATTTACCAGCTTAACATCCTATAGGTAGGGCCACTATCATTGTTCATATTTATTATGTTTTGTTAAATCATTTTAAATTTCAATATATATTTTTATTTAACTTTATATAACGATATTATTTAATTTAAGTATTCCACTTATTTCTTTATTCTCAAACTTGTAACGTTTATAGTTTTTTTGTGGTAAATTAGAATATAATCTTTACTTTTTATTTTCAGAAATTAAATAATTATATTTTTTTAATGTTCAAAATTTCTAAATTTGATAAACTAAAAAGAAAAAAATAAATTATAAAAATTTAAAATAAGATATTTCACAACGTGCAGGATGAGCAT
Organism: Boswellia sacra; assembly: GCA_013180625.2. Lineage (NCBI taxonomy): Eukaryota > Viridiplantae > Streptophyta > Magnoliopsida > Sapindales > Burseraceae > Boswellia > Boswellia sacra. The sequence continues at coordinate 260,212 of SNVD02011676.1, forward strand.
GGTACTAAATTTGATAGTTTTAGCAATGTGCATTTCCTGCACATTGTGAAATGTAATTTTTTGCAACATGTATCACATGCGCGTTGCTGAAAGACAACTTCAGTAACTTTTGGCAACGCGTAAAAAATGTATGTTGCAAAAAAGCATCATTTCGCAACGTGCATAATCATGCATTGCCAAAAACCTGTTGCTGTATCTCAATTTTCTTATAGTGAGAGGAAGAGTCTGAGGAATCCTTTGATCTATTTGATGTAGAATCAGATTAATCATCATCCCATCCAAAGGTATAAATAGGCCAAGACTGCACAGGTAGCATATCATAATTTCTTCAAAATCTTTTAATACTATTACCACTAGGACATATTTCTTCTAAGAAATCTTCTTTTTCTTCTTTTACTCAAAATATCTATGTTGTTCCTCACAAATTTGCTGAATACAGTAGTCACTATCAACACCAGTATTGACAATCATGTTAATAGGACGAGGCCTTTCATAAGCATCTGAAATTTGCTTGATTGTAAGCTTATGAACTTTCTTTAGTCGCTTCAGTATCGCTTGAATTACATGCTTTATCTACTCCTACTACCATCTATCAATTTTAATACTCTGTTTTATTCCAAAGCATTAGTGTTTTGCCAGTTGATTGCCTTTTCAATCGGGCCAATCTCCGTTGGATCAATCTTTTGAAAAACCCAGCTTCCAGCAACATAATGTTGACCCAGGTATGGCAACCCAAAAGGGGGGGTGAATTGGGTTTTTATTTATCAAAACGGATTTGTAAAACTTTTCTTGAAAGATCAAAATTATTTAATTCTTACTTTGAGAATAAAGGTGAAGAAGATGAAAATAGAATGCAATCAATAGAATAGCAATAAAGAACAATCACAAGTGCAAGTAAATGTAAAGAGCGTAGGGATAGAGAGAGTGCAAACTCAATTTACGTGGTTCGGCAAACCTTGCCTACGTCCACGGGCTCCTAGCTCCACGAGCTAAGCTTTCCACTAAGTTGTAGAAATCTTTACAACTTGCTTGATGAACAACCTCACCAAGACTTTTTCTTCCAACTCTTGATAACACCACACCAAGAGTTCTTCTTGATGAACAACCTCACCAAGGCAACTTCCTTCAACCCTTGATAACACCACACCAAGAGTTCTTCTTGATGAACAACCTCACCAAGGCAACTTCCTTCAACTCTTGATAACACCACACCAAGAGTTCTTCTTGATGAACAACCTCACCAAGGCAACTTCCTTCAACCCTTGATAACACCACACCAAGAGTTCTTCTTGATGAACAACCTCACCAAGGCAACTTCCTTCAACTCTTGATAACAACACACCAAGAGTTCTCTCAAGGATAACTTTTTATCCTTTACAAGAAGATCTCACTCTCATCACAATACAAGAACAAAGAAAATTTTTACAACAAAAGTACAACTCTCTTCAAAGAGTAGATAAAGAATATAAAAGCTCTCTAGACTTGATATTTCTCTTGTTTTTTGCTTGATAAAATGCTTGTCTAGCTCTTGCTAAACGCATGGGAGAAGGGCTCCTTTTATAGGCAAATGAGATGAACTTAATCAAGTGAAGACACCATCTCCAAATTTTCTGCCCACCATAAAAACCGTAATATTGTCTGCCATTTTTGTCAATGTTTCGTTTGAAATTTGAAAATCTGCAAAACATAAAAGATTTGCACATTTGAATAAGCTTTCCAACGCATCAAGAATCAAGTCATTTGGATATCTGTAGCTCAAGATATGGCCAAAACACCATTCGGTGCTCATGTGACTTGATTTTTCTTTCTTGTGTCAGTCCACGAATTGAATGATAATTCTGTCAGCCTTCCGTTTGAAATTTGAATTTCTTCAAAACATAAAAGATCTGCATATTTGAATAATGTTTCCAAAACATTAAGAATCAAAGAATTTGGATATCTCTATCGTAAGATATGGCCAAAAAACCATTCGGTGCTCATGTGAGTTGATTTTTCTTTCTTGTGTCAGTCCACCGACTTGCATGTCAATTATGTCGGCATTGCATTGGAAATTTGAATTTATTCAAAAAATATGAAATATGCCTCATTAAGTCAGCTTTCCAATGCCATAAGAATCAAGTGATTTGGATATTTGTAGCTCAAGATATGTCCAAAAGAGTATTCAGTGCTCATGTCAGCTGCTTCTATTTGTCTTTCAATTTGCATGATGATTTGGTCGACCTTACACTTGAAATTTGAATTTCTTTAAAACATATAAAATGTTATAAATTGAGTAATATTTCCAAAGGCTCAAGAATCACATCATTTGGACATTTGTAGAGAAATATATGACCAATTGATTGAACATTTCTCATGTGTCACATTCCTTGAATCAAACATTGTTCTTAAACTTTGGTGCCTTTAACATGTAGTCTTCTCCTTAGCTTTAACACTTCATTTTAATAAGTCTCTTCTTGATTTTACAATTATTTCAATGATCTTACTCTTGTACATACATAAATATGTTAGTAAATCTTAATTAATCAATGTGTATTGTTATCATCAAAATTATCATGTAGCCTTAGGGCTAACAATCTCCCCCTTTTTGATGATGACAAACCATTGATGGCTTTAAAATATAATCTAAAATCAAGAATGAAAATAAAATAAAAAATAAACAAAAAGAGAGCAATTGTTATGAATATAAGCAAACCATGTTATGAGTATAAGCAATCCAACAATTTCTCCCCCTTTTGTTATCATCAAAAAGATGTAATCAAATTAATTACTCCCCCTAAATATATTCTCCCCTTAACATATGCTACCATTCAAAGATTATCATATAAAAACAAAATTAAGACATATCCAACATGCCTAATTCTCTTCTAATTATGCAAAATATATCTTGACTTAGGGGTTTAGTCATATTTAGGTCTAGGGACTAATTCCCAAACTTGATTTCTCTCAAATTGGTTCAATTTTTCTTGCATAGCCAAAATCCAACTTTCTTCATTTTTGGCTTCTTTAAAAGATTTTGGTTCAAATTGAGAGACAAATGGAAAATGATTACAAAAGTTCTTAAAAGAAGATCTAGTTTTCATACCTTGTGATGGTTCACCAATAATGAGATCTTTAGGGTGAGCTTTTGCATACCTCCATTCCTTTGGTAATTCTTGGGAAGAATCATTTACTTCCTCAAGCTTTTCTTGTCGAAGTTGTAATTTTATCTTGGCTCTTTTCATCAAGCCTTGATTCCTTGATTTGCTTTTCTACCTCAACAATATCATCATCTAAATTCTTTGAAGAAATAACATTAGTTTCATCAAATTCAACATGCATTGATTCTTCAGTAGCAAGAGTCTTTTTGTTAAAAACTCTATAGGCTTTACTATAGTTAGAGTAGCCAACAAAAATTCCAACATCGGCTTTTGCATCAAATTTTTCAAGTTTATCCTTGGTGTTTAAAATAAAACATTTACATCCAAAAACTTTAAAAAATCTAATGTTGGGTTTTCTTCCTTTCCAAAGTTCATAAGGAGTTTTCTTTATTAAAGCTCTAAGATAGACTCTATTGATTATAAAGCATGTGGTATTAACGGCTTCGGCCCAAAAATATTTTGGCAAATTATTTTCAAGTAACATGGTCCTAGCCATTTCTTGGATAGTCCTATTTTTCTTCTCAACAACACCATTTTGTTGCGGAGTTCTAGGTGAGGAAAAATTATGCTCAAAACCATTTTCATCACAAAGATTTTCAAATGCAACATTGTCTACTTCACCACCATGATCACTCCTAATGGACACAATAGAGTACCCTTTTTGATTTTGGACTCTTTTTGCAAATTTTGAAAAAGCTTGTATGGCCTCATTTTTAGTTTTCAAGAATAATACCCAAGTGAATCTTGAATAATCATCCACAATAAAAAAAACATAATACTTTCCACCAAGGCTTTGAGTTCTTGATGGTCCAAATAAATCCAAATGAAGTAATTGTAGAGGTTTATTTGTTGAAAAAAATTTCTTATGTTTAAAAGAAGTTCTCACTTGTTTTCCAAATTGATAAGCATCACAAATCTTATCCTTTTCAAATTTTATTTTTGGAAGACCATCAACTAAATCATTTTTAGAAATTTTTGAAATTGTGTCCATGCTAGCATGACCTAACCTTCTATGCCATAACCAAGCATATGATTAACAATGAAACAATTTTCTATATAATCATTAACATCAATATCAATTGTATAAATGTTACCACATCTATTACCAACAAATAATGTCTTATTGTTACTAACATCCTTAATCACACATCTATTAGGCTCAAAAGCAACAAAATATCCCTTATCACACAATTGACTAATGCTAATCAAATCATGTTTCAAACCATGAACAAGCAAAACATCTTTAATAATAGGTGAAGAAGGTTACCAATATCACCATGTCCGATTACCCTTCCTTTGGCATTATCACCGAAGGTCACATATCCTCCTTTCTTCATGATTAATCTTGAGAATTTGGAGGCATCTCCGGTCATAAGCCTTGAGCATCCACTATCTAAGTAACACTTGTGTTTGCCACTCCTTTGTTTCTATAATCAACATTCAAAGAGAGACTTTTTGGTACCCAAAAGTTCTTGGGTCCTTGGGGGTTAGTTATGGTACTTTTTGGAACCCATATTTGTTTCAAATTAGGATTTCTCTTAATATAGCAAGAAAATACTTTGTGTCCTTTTCTTCCACAATAAGTACATGAATGATTAGGATTATTCCTAGAAGATTCATGAACAAAATAGTTTTTAAAATACTTTTGATTTTTATGAGTTTTATATCATAACCCTCTTTTATCAAAAACACACCTTTTGTTTTGTAACATAGAATTCAAATTTTTTGTGCTTTTTGTAAAACTATCAACAATATTTCTTAAGTCATTATTTTCCTTTTTCAAAATAACATTTTCTTTCTCTAATTTATCAAAATCCTTTTGTTTTAAAATCTCATTTTCAGTTCTTAAAAAATATATTTGACTTTCCAAACTTTCAAAATCTTTTTGCTTTAAAATTTCATTTTCATTTCTAAAGCTTCATTTATTTCTACCAACTCTTCTAATTGAGATAACATGATTTTTGACTTCTTTTTGAAAGCATTGATTTTTGAATTTTGTTTATCAACTTGCACATGTAAATTTTGGAATGCTTCAAGTAATTCATTATATGAAAGCTTATGATCTTGGTTTATAATACTTACCTCATCTTCTCTAAAAGCCATAAAGCACATGTTTGCCACATCGCAATCTTCTTCTTCATTCTCCTTCAAGATGATTTCATGAGTAATGAGAAAACCCATAAGTTCTTCTAATGGTAGTTTGGTGAGGTCCTTTGCTTCTTGAATTGCCGTCACCTTTGGCTCCCAAGATTTTGGAAGACACCTAAGAATCTTTCTCACCATTTCAACATTAGAATAAGATTTACCAAGAGATTTCAAACTATTGATAATATCCGTAAATCTAGTAAACATTTCAGAAATTGATTCATCCGGTTTCATCTTAAAAAGCTCATAACTATGAACTAGCATACTAATCTTGGATTCTTTAACTTGACTAGTTCCTACTTCAAGTGTGTGCCATATTTCTTGTGCCGTAGAAGAAGTGGATATTCTATTAAACTCATTTCTATCTAAAGCACAATACAACACATTCATAGCTTTAGCATTCAAACTCAATTTCTTTTTATCATCTTCACTAAACTCTTTAGGTTCTTTAAGCATGCATTCCCTATTTTTAATTTTGGTAGGAACAAAAGGTCCTTCCAAAACAATAGACCACAAATCATAATCAAAAGATTTCAAGAAAATACACATTTTAGTTTTCCAATAAGAGTAATCACTTCCATTAAAAAATGGAGGTCTAGAGATAGAAAGTCCCTCAATATATGAAGTTAAATTAAAAGTTGCCATAGCTCAAAAATCGATTAAGATTTAAAAAATTGAGCAACCTTGCTCTGATACCACTTGTTGACCCAGGTATGGCAACCCAAGAGGGGGGGTGAATTGGGTTTTTATTTATCAAAACGGATTTAGAAAACTTTTCTTGAAAGATCAAAATTATTCAAATCTTTCTTTGAAAATAAAGGTGAAGAAGATGAAAATAGAATGCAATCAAGAGAATAATAAAGAACAATCACAAGTGCAAGTAAATGTAAAGAGGATAGGGATAGAGAGAGTGCAAACTCAATTACGTGGTTCGGCAAACCTTGCCTACGTCCACGGGCTCCTAGCTCCACGAGCTAAGCTTTCCACTAAGTTGTAGAAATCTTTACAACTTGCTTGATGAACAACCTCACCAAGACTTTTTCTTCCAACTCTTGATAACACCACACCAAGAGTTCTTCTTGATGAACAACCTCACCAAGGCAACTTTCTTCAACCCTTGATAACACCACACCAAGAGTTCTTCTTGATGAACAAAACCCCACCAAGGCAACTTCCTTCAAACTCTTGATAACACCACACCAAGAGTTCTTCTTGATGAACAACCTCACCAAGGCAACTTTCTTCAACTCTTGATAACACCACACCAAGAGTTCTTCTTGATGAACAACCTCACCAAGGCAACTTCCTTCAACTCTTGATAACACCACACCAAGAGTTCTTCTCAAGGATAACTATTTATCCCTTTACAAGAATATCTCACTCTCACCACAATACAAGAACAAGGATAATTTTTACAACAAAGTACAACTCTCTTCAAAGAGTAGATAAAAAATATAAAGCTCTCTAGACTTGATATTTCTCTTGTTTTTTGCTTGATAAAAGCTTCTCTTGCTCTGTGAAATGCATGGGAGAAGGGCTCCTTTTATAGGCAAATGAGATGAAATTAATCAAGTGAAGACACCATCTCCCAAATTTTCTGCCCAACCATAAAAACAGTTAATATTGTCTGCCATTTTTGTCAATGTTCCGTTTGAAATTTGAAAATCTGCAAAACATAAAAGATTTGCACATTTGAATAAGTTTCCAACGCATCAAGAATCAAGTCATTTGGATATCCGTAGCTCAAGATATGGCCAAAACACCATTCGGTGCTCATGTGACTTGATTTTTCTTCCTTGTGTCAGTCCACCGAATTGAATGATAATTCTGTCAGCATTCTGTTTGAAATTTGAATTTCTTCAAAACATAAAAGATCTGCATATTTTAATAAGATTTCCAAAACATTAAGAATCAAAGAATTTGGATATCTCTATCGTAAGATATGGCCAAAACACCATTTGGTGCTCATGTGAGTTGATTTTTCTTTCTTGTGTCAGTCCACCGATTTGTATGTCAATTATGTCGGCCTTCCATTGGAAATTTGAATTTATTCAAAACATATGAAATATGCCTCATTAAGTCAGCTTTCCAATGCCATAAGAATCAAGTGATTTGGATATTTGTAGCTCAGGATATGTCCAAAAGAGTATTCGGTGCTCATGTCAGCTGCTTCTATTTGTCTTTCAACTTGCATGATGATTTGGACGACCTTACACTTGAAATTTGAATTTATTTAAAACATATAAAATGTTATAAATTGAGTAATATTTCCAAAGGCTCAAGAATCACGTCATTTGGACATTTGTAGAGAAATATATGACCAATTGATTGAACATTGCTCATGTGTCACATTCCTTGAATCAAACATTGTCCTTAAACTTTGGTGCCTTTAACATGTAGTCTTCTCCTTAGCTTTAACACTTCATTTTAATAAGCCTCTTCTTGATTTTAAAATTATTTCAATGATCTTACTCTTGTACATAAATAAATATGTTAGTAAATCTCAATTAATCAATGTGTATTGTTATCATCAAAATTATCATGTAGCCTTAGGGCTAACACATAATTCCTAGAAGCATTAAAGATAAAATCATTTTGTGGAAATTTGAACATCTTCATAGATCCGCCATATATCAAACTGACTGAAACTTGGGAAGCATGTGAGTTCTAAGCATATGAGAGCAAGATCTAAGATTTTGGCCTTTAAGTTAAAATTTTTCACAAGGATAGATAGGAGCTGATTCTGTAAGGAAAGAAACAAAAGTTCCGACAAATAACTTTTTAATTTTGGCTTTTCATGAACAGATTGAGGATTCTTATTATATTCATACTCATTAATCCATTTGGATGGAAAAATAAGCTGATTTTGTTTGAAAGTCTAAGACTAAATGACTATCCCATTACAAGTGATTCTAAAATAGGTAGATTTGTGTGATTTAAAGAAAAAAAATGTGCTTGAACTTTGTAAGTCATGGAATTGTGAATTGCAAGGGCTGGCTCATTAGCGTTTGTGTCTAATCCATCCATGTAAATAGATCAGAACTTTGATAGTGTTTGGCAAAGTGAGGTTTGAAATATCAAGGATAGAGTTGGGCTCAACTTGTATGACAATATGACATTGATTAAGGCCAACTTCAACAGTTGAGATCAAAGCTTTCTCAAAAGTTTGCTAAAGAGTATCCAATACAACAATTAAAATAAGTAACATTCTTTCCACCACGGAATAATGGTTGCAATCGTATTCAAATTGCTCCCAAATGAATTCCTTGGTAGCCTTCTTAATAATATCTTTGAACATCTGATGTTGAAATGATAAGAAGATAGGTTTCTAAGGACCTAGAAGAAATAGACTGAATTGAAACTTCTGAGGTGTGTGTATATATATAGGGATGAGATGTATTCAAGGATGAGATACTTTAACTTAAATTTTTTTAACTTAAAAGTATACTTACATTTATGGTCATTCATCTTAGGGTGGGACTATTTGCATCCAATTTTTTGCTATTTTGAGTCAAAGTATATCTTATCCTATATATAGACACACACTGAGTAATACTACATTTACAACCAATCATTCTTATAATTCGAGTTAGCAAAATATCACTTGATAAGTAAAAAATAAAATTAAATAAAAGAATTTTAATTACATGATATAATAATTATCCATTTACCAATATTTTGTCAACACAAGTGTTGAAAAAATTAGTTGTAAATGAGCCTTGGTGTAATATTACTCATATATTTAAAATTACAATTAAATATTGATTTCCAGGGCAAACCTGCTTTAGAAAATTTTTGTATTGTTGTCAAATGGCTAGGAGTTAAAAAATATTTTCTATATATAGAAATTGATAGATAAAATACGACCTGAAATTAATTGAATGTACATAATTTTTTTTTTAAGAAATTGATAGATACAAAACGACATGAAATTATAGATAATATAATACTGTACTAATTTTTTAAATTTGTCATGATGTGTTGGCAAAAATTTTTGGTCAAACCGAGAAACGACTGTAAATGATGGATTCATCCAAAAATTCGTGGTAATCTGCTTGTTTCCTATACACTTTTATACTCTTTTGCTGGGGGAAAAAGGTTACAATCTTTTTATCCGAAAACTATTAGTAATTGCTTTGGAAAACAATGTCGTCGGTGAAACTAGCTAGAAATAAAAACTTAACCTCATACCATGTTTTTAAGACTCCATATAAAGATTGGTTATATGCCTTGATCAGATGAGGGTGAGGAATTACCTGATTAATTAAAATGGAGCTGGAAACCAATGAATCATCAAACACACATCGAGTGGCTAGCATTAGTCAAAGTCTTTGATGCATTGGAAAGTGATACTGTTTCTGAAACTATTTTATAGCTTAATCCTACTGTAATTTAAACGAAGGTAATCTCCTCATGGCCCCTTCAATTTTTTTCAGCCGTTCCTCCCCATATTTCCATAAAAAGTTAACCACTACGGTCCTACGGACTTGCGGCTAATTACACCATTCACTTACAAATAAGATATATAATTTCTAGCTAGGATCAAAATTCAAAATACTATCTATACCCATATGAATCATATGATCATTATTATTGAAAACAGGTCGAGAAAAACAAAACCAAACCAAATTAAATACCCTTCATACTTATTCTTCCCTTCGTCTTACTATGCAATAGTAATACATAATCAAAATTATTGTATTGATATAAACATGGTATACCTCAATATATCATCAAAACAGGATAACTATATATTAAAATAAAATAGTATTTTGTATGTTGATCAAATTCTATTTCTTTTTGCGACCCATATCCAATTTTCGTTGCATAATTTTTTTTCTAGGAATTTGTTTTTCTAAATTATTTTTACATGATTACTTAACCTTGAAAATTATTGTAAGGTCTTGGTTGACCATTTAAGAGATCATAGGGCAGTAGCTGTAAACAACGACAACTTGAGAGAGTCCAAAAGAGTTGGGCACCTAAAACCATCAAAACAATAGGCGAGGTATAATACCAAAAATTTCAGCTTAGCCTTATCCCTTATCCTCTCTTAAAAGTATGAAGTATATATGGTTTCGAGGCAATCTTTGCTTGCCCATTGAATGTAGAGAGAGTGTCTGTTCTATCTCAGTTACACTACTGATATGATGCAGTCAGGTAATGAGAGAGAAAAAAATGGGGGACAGAAACTAAAAAGGTTACTGTTTACATCATTTTTCCCCTCTTTGATTGGTTGGTTACATCACTTAGCTCAGTTACATGGTGCAAACAAAGTAGGATAGACTCTCTACTGAATGTAAATTACAACTTGCGGGAGATTCACTTCCTTCTTTCAACAAGTGGGCCTGAATGAAGCTTCTAGGACTATTTTGACTGAAGATCTTCATGTTGTGGCATTAGTCCCCATTCCTTCTCTTTTAATTCCAAAAAGAATAAGTAACAGTAATCTTTAGAGAAAATGAACCAAAGAATAACTCAAGTTCAAATTGTCGTCACTCTTTTCCAAATGCACAAAGTAGTGTTTTTGCTTCAAAATAAAAGCAAAAGATATGTTTGTATACTTTTCAAGAAGAATAAATGATAGAGGATATATTTGGTTATGTGTATCTTGTGTTTTTATGGGAAAATGAATGATAGTTGTAAAAACATTAAAAAAATATTATTATTTTTAAATAATATGAAATTATTAAAATATAATAGTTAATGAATAACATTATTTATATTAAAATTATAAAATTATTTGAAACAAAAAAAGGAAGAAAGACAAATTATGTAAAAGTAAAAAGTTGAGAGAGGTGAGAAAACATAAAAAAATTGTTTTTCGTTTTTAAAGATAACGTTGCTTTGCTTGGTTTTCAATGAGTTATTTTCAATTGAATAATTTTTGGCCTTTCTTTTTTTTTTTTTTGTTACAAAGCATATTCAAATAGAAAGTGCACATTCTCCAGTATTTTTGTTGTGAAATGGAGACAAGTGAGTCATCGCAATAAAGTACCAAATAGCCACTCAAATACTTAACCTTTTTCAATGAACTAAATTTTAAAGAAAACCTTCAAATATTTATTTTAGCATATAAACTTTTTAGGATCAAAATAAAAGTAAATAAATGCTCTAATTTTTGTAATCCTCTACTATCATAATAATTTCTCTACAATACCCTAGAATTTCAAGGTTAATATCTCAGAGTACTCTAACCCTTGAACAATAAAAATAATAAACGTCATAAGAAACAAAAATTACTTTAATTGGAGTTATGAATTTGAACTAAAATAACCTGCTAACATTCCTTCTATTACAATTTCATTTGATAAAAATGCTTAAGAGTTGCTCTAAATTAATTAGGAAATCCAAGTAATGCCGAAAAATTCTTCCCACATCGAGTTTATAACCACAACATCTTTTCTGTCCTTCGCCTTTTTGGGGAAAATTAAAAAAATGACCCAAATTGTTGCAAAAATAATCCACCTTTGAAAAGTTTGCAAACCATGGACCTTTGGACATCAAAATTACACAAATACGCTTAGTACAAAAAATAAGACAAATGAGAGAAAGGCCACTGCATATTCGTTTCTTCTCAAATCTCGTGCAAAACTCCTCCATAACACTATTTTTGTGAAAATCCCACTGCCTCTATCATTTGTTGTGAGCAACATTGAAGATTTGAGTAAAAATAAGTAAGTCACCTCTCTATATACATAGACTTTTTTTTTTGTTTTTTTTGAAGCTTTTAATTTTGTATCTATGTTTGCTGGCTAATGAGACGGAGTGAGTTGAGAAAATACATTAGTGAGCTTAGGAGAAGTGTCTTTAGTGCTTTAGTTGCAAAGAAAGCCATGGAAAACAACAATTTGTAAGAAAAAAGTGGGCATGCTGGGTGAGGAAGACGATACTATCACTACAACAAAATTGGCCTTTTATGTCAGCCAAAAAATGACATATACCAAAATATTTGTAGGTTTTCGCACGACATAAAGTAACCTGTCATGTATTCCTATACGTGTCACTTGGTCAAATCGACACAAAGTATGTGTCATTCAGAAACAGACATATAATGAGCAAATTTTTGCCATTTACATGCCGGTTATAGCTAAATTTGTGTCTGCTTCTAAGTGATACGTAATCTGTCTCAGTCTTCAAATGACACAATGCCAGAATCTAAAGAAGATACATTTATGTTTGTGTTGGTTGTTGGATGACATGTTTGAATTCAATTTGTGTCTCCTAGAAAGTGACACGCCTAAATGTCATTCACCGAGTGACTCTTACCGATTAAAATATAGGATATAGGTGTCAGTTTTTAGATGACAAGTACTTAATATGTGTCATTCAGCTTTAGGACATAAATTTTATCTTATGTCGTTTATTGGCCGACATGTATTTTTTGAAATATAAAAAAATATATAATATGTGTCAGCCTAAATTTAAAATTCAAACTGACACATTATATATTTATTATTTTTAGAAATCTGGTTTTATATGTGTGTGTGTCTATATATATATATATATATATATATATATATACACCAGAACACCTAGATAGCAAAAACAATGTTGTTACTCAACAATTAGACAAAAGGCCGACTCATGCCAAGACATAACAAATTAATAATCCAACTCACATCTTTAAGCAACATAAACCTCATATTTTTAAGCATCAAACACAAACCTTAGCAAACAATCTTAACAAGTACAAATTAATAACACAATATTAAGTCAACAAAGCTATAACTACAAATTAACAAGTACTCATCAAAACCAAGACCAAAATCATGCTCTTTAAATCATATCCTGAATCATATAAGGTCATATATCTAGCCAAAATTTAAACTAGAAGCTAGCTGTAATGCTATTTCAACACAAAAGCATGTTATGCACTTCAAAATTAACTACAATATAACATAGCAAAATTAATCAACAACAACAAACACAAGAGGCAACATAATAAAAAAAGGTCCAAATACCAGCAAAGCTAAATGACAAATACTTCAACCATTAGCATTTGACTTGTGTCAGCAAAACAAACAAACTCCAAATACCTCCATTAGCTACTTCAACCATTGGTATTTTCTCTCATTAACCAAACAAGTCATCTCCCATTCTAGTGTTTAGACTATCTTTTGTTTTCCCAGGAATGTTTAACAATGTGCTATAAATGCTCTCACATACATTCTTTTCAATGTGCATGACATATAGATTACGATGAACATATAAATGCTTTCAATATAGCAGAGGAAAGAAAAGGATTTTTTCTTCCAACACACATTTTCATTGAGTTCAATCTTTTTTCCTTTTTTATCCTTTTTCTTCCCCCAAGTGTGTTCTACCCTATCTTGTTTTTGTAGAATTTGCTCTCCTATTAGTGGTCTTGGGGGAATATCAAATTCTTGGTACCCGTTGAAAGCCTTTTTAAGTTTTCTAAAAGGATGGTTTTTTGGGAGACATCGCTTAGGACCCATATACACATTTTTCTTCCCATGTTTTAATCTACATGAAGATATTCCTTCCTTACACATTGGACAAGCATAATAACCTTTTACAAAGTAACCAGAGAGATTGCCATAAGCAGGAAAGTCATTAATAGTCCACAACAATACTGCTCGAAGGTTAAACATTTCTTACTTATAGGCATCATACACTGCTACACCTTCCTAAAGCATCTTCAGGCCGTCAAGTCAAGGAGTCAAATAAACATCAATGTCATTTCCTGGTTGTCACGGACCCGATATCAAGAGAGACAACATCATGAATTACTTTTGCATACATAACCATGGAGGAAGATTATACGTAACCATTACCATAGGCCAACAACTATAAGTACTAACTAGGCTACTATGTGAATTAATCCCATTAGCTAATATAGCTAATAAGAGATTTCTACATTCAACAATAAAATCAGGCCACATATGGTCAACTAGTTTCCAGGACAGGGTGTCTGCTGAGTGCCTAAGTTTACCATCATTAACTCTACCCCTGGTATGCCATGTAAGGTTTTGGGCAATTTCAGGAGATTGAAATAACCTCCTAAACCTTGGAATGTGAGGAAAGTACCACATAACTTTTGCGGGAATGCCTTTCTTAGGTTTAGATGTCTTACCTGTGACTTTCCATCTCGACAAGCCACGTGTAGGACAACTTGATTCGGATGCATACTCTTTTCTATATAAAATACAATCATTGCATGCATGAATTTTTTCATAAGACAAACCTAAAGAAACCATGGTTTTCTTAGCTTCGTACATGGACGTAGGCATCTCATTATTGGGTGGTAACATATCGGATAGGAGGTCAAGTATCTCAAAGAAACTTCTCTCAGACCAACCATATTTTCCTTTAATGTTGTATAGTTTCATTAAGGCAGATACTTTTGTGTGGGATGTGCATCTTGGGTATAAGGGCTTCTCAGCATCTTCAAGTAAATTATCAAAACATTTAAGGTCACCCTCATTATACTTGAATGCATCATTGATCATATCAAATGTAGCAGATGGATGATTGTTTTCAGCACATTCAGCAGATGATGAGTTTACGATTTTGAATGGATTAAGCGAAGTTGGCTCCCTATGCCAAATCCAAGTTTCGTACCTAGTATCAAACCCTTTCCTAAATAAATGGGTTCTAATTTCCTATCGGGTGTGAAAGGCCAAACATTGACATGATTTGCAAGGGTATTTCATGAGATTTGAGTTGTCACAGTAGGTAGTTGCAAATTCTAAGAAGTTATCCACCCCATCCTCATGCTCCGTAGATAATCTATCTTTCCAAGTCCAAGATTTATCCATCGAGTGAAATAAACCAAAAAAATTGTTCATATAAGATTCATTTTAGTACTCTTTTACAACGTTCAAGTTAATATTTAATCGGAGGATTTAGCTTTAAAATATTTGAAGAGGTTTTTTATTATCTTCAAAGTACGTGACGTTGTTTACACCTTAGTATAGACCAGTATAATGCCTATTCAGGTTCACCATTGGAATATATGTTGAGGTTTCCAACAGATGTACTTTGGAATATTATATGTATTTTTTCCATATTTTCTGCAAATGTACATTATAAACTTGGTTTAATTTCTATAAACAGTACTCAAGGTTAATATCTAATGAGAGGGTTTAGCTTTAAAATATGTAAAAATGTTATTAATTATCATGAAAAAATCAAGTGACAAATACTAGACAATCAACACAATAAAGCATGCATGTAGACAGTCCATGTATATGAAAATAGCCAACCATTAGTGTAAAATTTCATTCATGTACCTAGTGTTAACATTTCATTCAACATGATATAAAGTCAGGAATAAACTAAGAAAACAAACATAATATATAATG
The DNA here is from genome assembly GCA_013180625.2 of Boswellia sacra. NCBI lineage: Eukaryota > Viridiplantae > Streptophyta > Magnoliopsida > Sapindales > Burseraceae > Boswellia > Boswellia sacra. The sequence continues at coordinate 275,822 of SNVD02011676.1, forward strand.
TAAAATCAACCAATCAAACAAAATTCAAACATAAAATCAGATATAAACATCAAAGACAAGTGTAGTTTGTTTAGTGTTTTAACAATGATTTGCATTGGACATAAAGCAAGAAACATGGATGGTAATCATCTAGATGGAAGTAACCCAGTTTAAACTTCAATGAGCTGAAATCTTCGAAATATATCAAGATATTTGAAATATAAAATAAAACAGATTATGATTTAAGTGCTTCTTTTAACTTATAAGAAAGAAAAATATATAAACCTACATATGTAACATCCAAAAAAATGGTTTAAAAGAAGGAAAACGAAGACTACAAATATGGCTAATTTTATAGATCATCTTAAATTTAAGGTCCAATTTCATTCAAATTTTTCATGCTTCAAAATTAGGCACAAATGAACCTGCTATTAGTGTTCACCATCTTCAAAGTTAATCCAAGAATATTAATTATATTACTCATTTGATATTGTTGCACTATCTTTAAACTAAAAAATGTAACATAAAATTTCAATAGTCAATATATAAGTGAAAAAATCCAAATCAATTGGCCTAATAATCCAAAGGTTCACACAAAGTTGACTAAAGAGGTACAATTAAACATTAATTTTTAATAAGATCTCAGATGAAAAAAGAAGTAGAAGGATATTTGATCATATAAATAAATAATACAAGTTCTAATCAATGCAAAAGAAATAGAAGTGAATAGGCATTTAATTCTTGAATGAATATTTCAGAAGGAAAGCAGTGCATAGAAAGTAAGAAGTAGGGACCATGACCAACACAATGTAAATGTTCCTTTGACGAAAGATACACTTATTATGGAGAGTGAGTAATATGGATAATAACAGTAAATCAGCTATAAATAAAGTCTAACAAATAAATAAAATAAGAATATTGATGATATAATTTTAAGATGTTGGAGTCCTAGTATGTATCAACTAATGTGATTAGATGTTACAAATAAAAAATAATAGATGTACAAATTTATTACTATGAAGTAAGAATCAACAGTTGAAGGGTAGAGGCTAACTAACTATACTGATACTTACTTGTTCTTTGTCTAACAAAATATGAAAAAAGTCTTAAGTGTATCCTTATATATGATACCTTTAATCTCTACACGTAAATGAAAAAGCAGAATGAGTAACAAACCAAAATTAGGGTGCACTGTTTGACAAATATCGCAATCAATATAACTTAGCCTTTTCTCGCTTCAACACATATCTTTTAAAGAATATATTAAGTTGTAAGAGAAATGTACCAAAAACTTTCCATGATATAGTATATAAAAACCCAGTTTCACTCAATTGTAAGAAAATAACCAAGTTAGGAATTCAAAATTAATATGTAATGCTAAAATTCATTTATGTCTGTGAAGCATATTGACAATATCTTAATACTATTTGTCTATTTGATGGATATGCCACATGCCCCTATACATTCAAAACTCGGGAGGAAAACATTTGTGCTCCATACACTGAAATTGCTTAATGTGAATGCATCACAACATTGTTATGAAGTGCTCACATAGTGCAAAATTTTGACTAAAGCTACAAATAATTTTCTAAGCTACAAAAGAAGCATAAAGTATTCTTACAAAGAATAAAATAGTTTTGGCACGTGTAGTTAAGCTTCAGTTTACTCAGTTTTGTAAGAGCAACTCCTCTAAGTGTTGCTACCAAAATTAATATGTTACATTAAACATAGCCCATCATATATATCACAATTAAAAAGTAAGGAAAATAATGTCAGCCCATTACAAGTAAAGCAAATGGACATATACAATAAGAAATATATAATTAAAAAATAAGGTCAATGGATGATTAATGATTACCTTTTAAGCATACTAACCACCCTTGAAAAATAAAATATTCTTTGCAAGATGAAGCAAAGACTTTTGAAGATGCCTTAAATTTAACCAACAGTTATATTAAGAATATAAAATTAAACTAAGGATTTCATTTCCTTTAATTAACAAATTCTCAGCTGTAAAATCTAAACGAACCACATTGTATCTAAAAAATAAAAGAAAACTAAACAAAACCATAGAATGGAAAAGAATAGGAATGCATGAAATTAAAAAAAAAAGACATATTTCAAATTCATTATTATTTAAAAAGTAGTTGTTTTTATATAATTTAGACTAAGCCCAGAATAATGTTAAATCGATAATGCTTAGATGCTTTGTATATTGATTATTAGTTAATCAAATATTATAGTAAAGAGCCAATTAGCTACCAATATTTAGGCCTTCCTTCAAGATTAAAATAAAATTAAGAGGCACATCTAGGATTAAAGGAATGTTTACATGTTGTTTCAATGTTATTTTACTCATGGGACTCGGTCCAATTTGTTAATCTGCCTAACAGCTGGACGTCGCAGATTGGATACACATAATTAATAACCTTATATTGTAACAGGAATGACTAAATGGATTTCATATTATTATGGAGAGAAGAAAAAGGAAGCAAATATAAGATAATAAATTAAGAGATGAGGATATGATATGTACATTTAAGAGTAACCCAAAGACTTGAATTTTATTTGTATTAGGTGAGGTTATGATTAGTGATCAGCATTTTTTGCATTCGGGTAAGTATGGAACAATGGATCAATGTTCAATGACAGAGTGGCAAGGAAGGGCACATCCAAATTGAGGTGCGGAGAGGACAAATGGTTTGGAGACTAAGTGGTTTAACAATAAAATTATACAAAGTGGAGAAAGATCTCAACTTTTTAGGCAACAACCAACTAACTAAAGGCCTATCAAGTAACTTAAGATAAAAAGAAAAAATTGTCATTGAAAGATGAGATTGATTAGCTTAGTGGCATCTTAATTCCAAGCATGCCAAGAGCAACATAATATAAAAAGACTTTGACTAAGTTAACTAGTCGTAATAATAATAACAAAAATCTATATCATCACTGTCTTTTATCTCCTTCACGTGAACGCCAATTACAACTCCACATCCAACATAATTTCAGTACTGTTTTAACATATCGTTAACTAAAACTATTATATGTTATTTTAAAATAATAAAAATAAAAGTAACTTTTTAGCATATCATTGACTAAAACTATTATATGTTATTTTTAAATAATAAAAATAAAAATCAATCCAACCAAAAATAATTTCAATCAAACCTTTTTTCCTCTAGAAACATGTAGCCTAATTACTTTCTAGATTCATATCATTATTTCCATTTTAAGAACAAAAAGAAAATACCAATTCCAAATCCAAAAACAATAATAATAATAACAATAACAGGAAAAAAATTAAAGAATTTCAAGCTCCCAATCTTCATTACATCGAACATCAACCTATTTTAAACAAAAAATATAACACCATGACAACTCAAATGACTGCAACAAATCATTTAAAATGTGAATGAAGATATTGTTTGATGTTTATGATGAGTGATTAAATTTATATGGTCAAATTAACTTATCAATAATGCAAGAGGTTTCATTTGTGGTAAGGAGTTTCAATTCTGGTCAAAGTCAAATAAAGAAACTGCAAGTAGTTTCACATCTGGTCAAGCTAAATCATCAAAAAAGTAAGCAATTTGAGTTATGGTGGCAATGACTTGTGCAAAAATGAAAGTAGTTTCAATTCTCTCCTTTGGACCGTAACAAAAGTGAGGTATTTTTCAGTTCTAGTAGAGCTAAATAATTAAAAAAAACAAGAAATTTGAGATTAAACAAAACACATGTATTTTTATTCTGAAGGAAAATGCAAGTAGTTGTAATTATGGTCCAAAAGTAATCAATTAAAAATGCAAGCTTTTTCTCATCTTAAAGGGAAATGTACCTAGTGATATGGTGGCACAGCACCAAACAACAGAATAAAAAAGAATTTAGTCAAAAATTGCTCCTTTCTCTTTGCTGAACTTGGTAGAATTAAGTCTCTGTCAGTTAGATTAGAATAAGTAAACTCAAGTAAAAACGAATTTTGCTTCCCATTTTACTTTAGTTTATTGAAAAGCTAGTCAGTGTATTGTATGTTGAATAAAATATTGATCCTTATGAAGGAATTATATTTTATCTAACTTATTAAGCATTTTATGTACAGAACAATGCAATTGCAAAATAAGAGAAAAGCATTTACCAACAATGCAAATTGCAAGAACTCCCAGCTTGTTCTCAATCTCTCTAGTGTAGTGTTTCACTAACAGAAATGGAAAGGGTTACTCAATAAGAAGTGCTAGTAACATGAACTCTTTATTATTAATTCTATTACACTATGTAGGAAGCTTCAAGCCTTCTGCAGCACAAATTGGTAACAAACTGATCAGATAGGGTTGCTTTGCTAGAAATTTTTTTTTAAGTAAACCTAGCAATTTGGTTTATAGTGATTTCTTGTCAAGCATTGAAAAATATATATGATAGAATAATACATAGTCTAGTTAAACATCATACACGTACACTGGAAAAAAGAGTTATGAAGTGTATATAACCTAGAGTAATACTCAGTCAAATTAAGCATCATAAACTAAAAGAAAGATAAGAGTTATTTAAGTTTTAGAATATCTTTAACTTTACAATCTGGTAATTTCTTAGACCCAACATATCATTTCTTTATTATTATTTTTTTGGTCTATGACTTCAGGTTTTGCTACACACTGTACTCATTCAGATTTTGAGTATAAGGGCTCAAACGAATCATCAGGAATGAAACTTTAAAGTTCATTTCATATTTATTTGTGGCCAAATTTAAACCTTGATGCACAGTTTTCCAGTTTGTGTTCTTTGGCATTCCTTCTTAGCTTATGTTTATCTTAAGCTCATTTATTTATAAATTTTCTAAAATTACAACAGACAACTTCTACAAAATTATCTATGATGTTGAATCAAGCTACTGTTTAGTACATCACTAACTTCTCAGTAGCACGGAACCTACTATTACAAATGAACATCTCAAGGGTTTATAACATCAATAATGAAAAAAAAAAAAAGCAGTACAATGAAATAAAAAGTTGCTACAGTTTCAGTTCTGATGAAACTAAAACAATAAAAAATGCAAACAGTTGTAGTTCTGGTCAACCTATAATAAACACAATTAGTTTTAGTTCTGATCAAACTAGAACAACAAAAATGCATGTAGATCCATATCTATTCCCTATGAAAAAAAATGCAAGGTAGAAAATTGTAGAAGGAGATGATTATACCTTAATCATATGATAGCACAGCACCAACCAACAAAATAATAACAAAAATTAAATAATAACAACAAAATTAAATGCTTCTTTTTCTCACTGAACCTGGCAAAATAATAACAACAAAAATGAAATACAAGCAATCCTGAATTCTTATTATAAGAAAGCCCTTCAAAAATTAAAAGAAGTTAACAAACAGATCGCAAAGAAGCCAAGGTATTAGAAACTAAGAAGTTGATAACAGCTTCTAAAAGTTTCAAGTTTTTCATTATTTGGAAGGCAATACAAAAAACTAGATGAACAACTCAAGACATCCAAAATCCTACGCATAGAGTATACCATACTCAATTATTGCTTTAAAAGATATCCAAAATTCATAATCCAATATTTTTTTTAGAGTTATAGCTTTAAAAGTTATAATATTAGGTTGTTTTTTTCCGTTAAATTAATTATAACATTATAATATAATGTTTCTCATTCTTTGCTATACAATCGAAATCTACAAAGTTTAAAGTGAATGTTAAAAGGGAAAAGAGAGACATAGAGAGAGTGAGAGTGAAAAAATTAAAAGGAACAGGTGTGGAATACAAATAAATCAGTGCAAATTTTCAACAAATGGTAGTAACAAATTGCATCATCAACATGCAAATAACTATATTATAAATAAACCTCCTTCATAATCTGTTATAAATAACTATAACTAAAAGACATTATCCCAATAAACTTATTATTTTCTTGAAACCTCCAATGGCTACGACAAACCAACAAACAATTTTATAATCACAAAAATCTCATATTAAAATATCAAAAGGTCGGGAAATTGTGTTTCCTACATTGAAAATTTAAAGAAGAAAATTAAAAGATTCATCGTTGAGCAGCTTCAATGCTTGATTAATGAAATAAATAATTGTGTTTCTTAATAATCATTCACCCAATAAAAGCGATTATTCATTAAAGCCTATAAATATATATATATTCATCATATAAATAACGAAACAAAGTAATAATTCAACTTGCTTTTGGCTTAATCAACTTGGATAGCTAGAAATAAACAAATAAATAAACATTGAATCAACAATTTCCACTAATTGAAGTCAAGCCCACCAATTAAAAAAAGAATTCCCAAATGGCCTGCATGCATCCGATATCAATCTGTATTAGAAATAAATATATATAGCAGGCCTCTCAAGAAGGACCAATTTCAATATATAATGAATCCACCCATTACTTGTAAACGATGCAAAAGATATCAAAGTCCCAAAAGATAGAATAGAAAAAGATGGATGAACCCCAAATCACACCAAAGAAATAATGTATCTTTCTTACTAGGATCAGAAGACATTTGGTGTGCACTAAAGATCCTGTTTTAAACATTATTAGGTTCACAATCTGAATACGAACAAAAAAAAAAAACCCAAAAAAAAAACACACGCACTACCTCAACACATATAAATCCGCAATAATTGGAAAAAACAAAGCAAAACTAGATTCAGAAACTGTATAGAACTCATTAATTTGATCACCTTTTTTGTTTTTCTAATCTGAAAATGATCCAAAAAAACAATGCAATAAACCCAAACAAAAAAACAGAGTTGATAACGATAAGAAAAATTGAAACAAAGTCATAAAAGCCCAAAAATAAAAAACCCTTAAAAACCCATATCACAAACAATAGCCAACAGAAAACTCAGATCAAAAAACGATCCAGAAAGCCAGCAATCCCAAATCAGAATCACAGTCAAAGCCACAAAACCCTCACAAACCCTGACAAAACAATATAACAGAGTAAGAAATAGAGAGATTGTTTGTGATAGAGATAGAGAGATCCCACTGAAGAGAGAGCACCGAGAGATCTAGAAGGAGAGGGAAGTTATGTGGACCTTGGTGGAGAGAACACCAACAGCGATTGCAGCTTTCTCTTGCAACTTCAGTAAAGACAAAAAGATTTAGGAGAGGCAAGCTGTGTGTTGCTTCAGAACCTCAGTCATATGCAGCTTTCGAACAATAAGGTTACACAAAAGAGGGAAATTGAGAAGGACGAGACAAGACAAAAAGGGAAATTAAGAAGTGAGAAGACAAAATCGAGAGGGAAATTGAGAGAAAATGCAAGAAGGATGAAAGAGAAATTGAGATTAGGGTATTTGACGAGTTAGAATTTTTTAGTCCTTTCTACGATGATGAAAAGACTTTTGGTGCAATGAGAGAGAGAGAGAGAGCGAGAGACGATTAATGTTGCCTTTAAGGTTCCTTTTTATATTTCATAGTTTCTTTTTTTTTTTTAATTAGTGATACGTGTCACATATTCAAGATATGTCACAAGGTTAGCCCGCTTTTTTAAAATTGTGCATGTATTTGGTTTGACCAAATTTTGAGCCTACATATATGTCATTTTCCTAGGAACCGACTCCAAATTTGTGACACCAAAGCTCTGTTTTCTTGTAGTGTCGACAGAGGATGGAAAGATGTCGAGCGTCGAGTTATGCTGTCGATCACTCTTTCGACATAAGCCGATAGTATGTGTCGAGCATACACGCATTGTGTCAAGCCTGTCTATTTGTCTTGTGTCTAAACGCGTAAAATTTTGTCCAGCTTAGTCGAGTTACAAGATAAATGTCGAGTGACAAGTTAGTCTGTCAAGTTGTTGAGTGTCCAGTGATTTTGTCGAGGGTCGTCGAGCATAGTTGTAGAATTTCAATTTTCTTCACTTTTATGTAGTTTGAATGATATTTTGATTCAAGGATGAATTTTGCATGTCTTTTACATGCAGAATGGAAACTTTGCGTATTTTGATGTTGTATAATATTCATGGAAGATGTAACAGAATGGAGGTTATATGTACATGGGAGGGAAGTCTAAGCCATTAGTAATTCCTAGGCGTACTACTTATAATGAGTTAGTTGAGTGTCTAAGTTCAAAAATGGGTTAGGATTTGAGTACAAAAATCATAAGTTCGGTTGTTCAATTTGTTGACCCAGGTATGGCAACCCAAGGAAAAGGGGGAGGGGGGTGTTAATTGGGTTTTTAATTATAAAAACAAAATTATAAAACTTTTCTTGAAAGTTTAAAATTAGTTCACTCTTTTTTTTAGAATAAAGATGATAAAAATGAAATTAGAAGTTATCTCAGAAGCAATCAAGAGAATAACAATAATGAACAAACACAAATGCAAGTGAATTTAAAGAGGATAGGGATAAAGAGAGTGCAAACCCAATTTACATGGCTCAACAAACCTTGCTTACGTCCACAGGCTCGTAGCCAATTTTTACGACATTTACCCATGAAATTTCGTTAATCTTGCCTTTTTGTATTTTCTCCTCTTTGTCTTCGTTCATTTGAACTCTTAGGCTTCCTTTCATGGCATCATTTTATTATAGCTAGGGCAATTTCTAAGAAGATTTTTCAAAACCAAATCGTATGTTACTTCATAAAACCTACGGATACGCCATTCAATTCCTACCACTTAAATTGGGAAATGGGTCAAAACTTGGCATGTAAAGAATAAATTTGGAGAAATACTTACATGTATTTGACATACTATGTCATTGTGCTTATGTGATAAGTTCAACAAATCATGAGTTAGCATATGGTACCATCGCATAGTTCCTCTCATCATCAATTTTCAAGTTTATTTCGGTTTTAAAATTTTCACTAAAATAATCTTGCCCATCTTTCTTAAATTTTCTTTCGATCACTCTTAACATTTATCTCTCTCATTTTGAAATTCAAACTAGATTCTCTCACTAGAAAAATCCATAAAAAGATTATAAAAAATTATTTCAAGTTTGTTGTATTTTTTTTCTTTAAACCTTCGCTACCAATGTTGAGTTTGTCAGATTCGATCGAGATTTCTTGAGAGAAATTAACTAAAAGATAAAACAAGAAAGTGATTTTGATTTTATTTATATTTGTGTCTTTTGTTAAGCCATATGAGAGGGGAATTCCGCATGGGGGTTCTAGATGACACCCGTAAGGCTAAGGTTTGTGTGGTGACTGAAGCTACAATTTGAAGGCATTATAATTGATTTAAATCTCAAGTCAGCTATACAACTATTTAAATAATAGAAAATAGCAAGGTTAAAAGGTATGATTGTCATTATGTATAATTTTAATGCATAAGGAGACTAATTTAGCATAATTTGTTAATGAAGGGTAATGGATAATATTATATAAAATGTCAATCGGTATATTAAACCTTAGTTTAGGGTTATTTGCAATATTTCTCATATAATAAATTATATACAAACATCATTAGTATAATTAATTATATACAAAAATCATTGGCATAATTATCTCTTAGAGACATGTGCAACATTTTGAAATTCAGACTTAACTTTTTATGGATCACAGTTAGCTCAGGGACAAAAATTGTGCACACAATCATAACTAGAATTGCCTAAAATTTTTCATCCATCCGACCCTACAACAAAAAAGCGTTTTTGTGTCGGCCGAAAACTGACACATATCAAAATACATGTCGGTTTTTGCGCGACACGTATGGCCCTGACACGTATTCTATACGTGTCACTTGGTCAAACCGACACAAGAATATGTGTCGTTCAAAAACAGACATGTATTCACAAATATGTGTCACTTAGTAACGGATTTTATCAAATATGTGTCAGTAATTAAGCGACACATATTTTGTGTCGGTCAGGAAATGACATACCAGTGTCATTCCCTGAATATATGTGTCACTTGGTCAAGGAACGACATTTGCTTGTCAAGGTATGACCGACACAAATGGACTCTTGAACATATGTGTCATTCTTTGACCGACACATAACATTCACTAAGTGACACATATTTCATATTTTGGTATACCTTTATGTGTCGGTTCTTGGCCGACACTTATTTTTAAAAAATTTAATACGTGTCGTTCTTTGACCGACACATACTTCGTTCACTAAGTGACACATATTCCATTTTTTCGTTAATCTTTATGTGTCGGTTTTTGGCCGACACATGATTTTAAAAAAATATAATACGTGTCAGGATAGGCTCATCCTGACACGTATTATATATTTTTTTATTTAAAAAGTACATAAAAGTCATGAATAAGCAATAATACATAAAACTCAACAAAGCAATAATAGACAAAGGAATCAACTAAGATTTGTAGTCAAAGTATATAAAATGGCATATGTGGCAATGATACAAAAAACGAATGCAATCCCATAAGTTTAGAACCTTAAGCATGCAAAAGTTTCACCTAGGATGCTGAACAGAAAGAAACTCTATTTCTTACCACTCCAAATTTCATAAAGACATGGTGTAGAGACTCATAAATTTTCTTTGATTCCAATAATTGCTCCTTATTCTCTTTACAAACAACCAATGGATGGAAACCAACTACAATGCACCTGGATTCACACAGATATAAAAAATTTAGACAGCAATTTGGATAAGCAGTTTGTCAGTTCACTAAAACAAAGTTGAATGGAGATAGGATCTGGGATAGACTATTAAATCATGAATTTATAACTGCTAAAATTTCAAATAATTTCAAAGGAAACTCTAAAAACAAAATCTTATAGTAGATTACATCAGGAAGTCCTGATCAGAATAACTATATGAACTGCCAATAGGATACAGACTGCTTTTACCAGCGACTATCAGTTACTTCTAGTGTCCTTATCAGCCAATTTAACTGATTATCTTCAGTGGCATTTGATAATCCTATGAGCACAGCCTCCTTGAAGTTTCATCATGAGCAGCAGTTAGAGAGTAAACAAGACTAATATACAATATATTATACCATATCAATCTCTATTTCAAGCTACACCGCTATCTAGACAAACACAGAAAAACAAATCTGTTGACTATAAGCATCAATATTCTGTCAGTATATATAGATAAAAATATATATATAATTAGTCACTAAGACAGTTGGATTTCAGTGAGCAAGATTAAGTAAAAAAGTTGCGAAGCAGCCATCAGCAGAAAGAGAAATAGTATGCATTTGAAGTGTGGATGCCTCGTGATAATGAACAGTTATAAAGCATATTCTTTACCCATGTAAGTTTCAACCAAGTCCAATGAATTTGTCATACACAATAGTTTTTACTTGGGTTTTAAAACCAACTAGAAAGAAAAATTTGAGAATGATTTCTTTTTGTACAAGATATTTCATCCAAAAACCTCCCACATGCATCAGAGAATTTTGCCAGAGAGTTCTTATGTAGCAGTACAGAAATCAATAAATATAAAACAATTCATCTTGTGGTTGTCATACATAACGCAAATTGCTATTATTACTAAAGTCACTAATTTAAACAAATGAGCAAGATGATACCTAGGAAAAAGATCTTTGATAATGGCAATAACAATATAATTGCTGCCAACCTTGGATGTCTCTTAAAGGAAAGCGTAGAAAGCCAAAATTCAACAAAAGCCATCTTTATTTGTGAGTTTAATAAATAAGAATCTACCTGTAATGAACCAGTATCCATGCCAATAATGCCTAATATTTCACCATCAGGTAGCTGAACCTGCTCTTGGAAGCAACCAACTTCCTTCTCTTTTGCAGCCCTAGTAGTATACCTGCACGCACAAGAGATTGGAGAAAAAAAAAATTTACCTTTGGCCATTTAGGGCAGTGTGATTGCATACATATCAATGACAAATAGCAACATCTATGCTCAATACAAATGCACCCAAGTTTGATAACTGATAGAAAAGAGTATTATACCATGGTACTTTTAAAGATTCGACGAGGCTAGTAGCCTACAAGCATTGAAACAATTGAAAACAAATTAAGTTGGGATCAAACTACCTGATCCACTTTGATCATTTCTGCCCTTGGTGCACTGATGTATGATTTCCAGTAATTTGAAAAATGCTTGTATATTTATTTCTATTCTTGAAAGTAGAATATTAAGCAACAAGCAATAACGGCAAAGCAAAAGAAACTTCATATCAATATCTGCACCCACATCCACCGACACACAAAAGCAAATAAAATTTTTGAGTGCATGATCAATATCCTGTTGTTGCATCAAGGGTCAATGATGTTTGTAAATGAAGTCACAGATTGCATTAATCCCTATTTTTTGATGTAAGAGTAGAAATTTCTATATGATATGTTTATCTGATGAGACAATTAACTTTAAAGTAAAAAGATATAAAATTATTATCTACAAAACAGAAGTTAGTTAAGAATTCTCCTAATTAGCATGGTAAAATAAGACTTGCAGTGACAATTTTGAGCATGACTTACTTAAGCAGTAAAATGAAGCTAAAACCAAAATATTGACACTGAGTTTCAAATCATTTGTCTTCTTTTCAGCTTTAGATCAAAGACACTTACATGCTTATCCATTGCTTCATTCTGTAGGCAGCTTTGCTGTTCCCAGTCTCTTGCCTGTTTTGAAGCCTCATCAGCTGCTCTTTTAGCTGTCTTGCCTGGCCCTTTCCTCTTCCATTGAAACTCTCAGAGCAAGAGCCAACTCTGGATCTAGGTTGGGATCCACTCCAAACTCAAAACGAGAAACACTGCCTGCTGCAGCTGTAGCTAAACCAGTTCCACCTTCTCCATCCCCAGTGAAGATAGGCGTACTGTCATAGGAGAGGAATATTAAACTTAAGTCAACCTAATAAAGTCATCCATTAACATGCAAAAGCAATTAAGCATATTAACTAACCCACTTACCTTAGAAGTGCATCAACAAGGGCATTTAGACCCGATGGAACATAAACAATATGGCTGGTGTTATTATTACTCACAGTTTCAAGGAGAGCTCCCAATTTCTCCGTTTTTCTGTCGTCTTCTTGCCCAAAATTGATAGTGTCAACTGCCACGTTGTTCTTTTTCAATTTCCTTCCAATAAGCTCCAATTCCTTCTTTTCATGTCTGATAGGACTACAAAAAACAGAAAAAATATGCAATGACAAAGAGCAAAAGGAAATGACAGGATGAAGATGCAGACAGAGCATAAAAAGAATATACCTTCCGACAAAGACAATAATCCTCTGTTGCTGCTTCTTATTTTGGCGATGCTTGAGAGCCAAATGAGCAACCTGGATCCCTTTAGCAAGATTCACCTCACTGCCCATTTGGCGACTTACATCTACAGAGGTAAATCAATAAAATAGTTTGACAAAACTTGTCCCAGTGACTACAAAAACGAGTAAAAGGCAAGCAAAACAACTAACCATGCATGCAAGCCAAGATCTTTCCAAGATCACTAGTAGGATCTTGTTCTCCAATATTTTTCCTGTTAGAAAGCTTCAGTGAAGATCTTGGGGCTTGGAGTTTTAGGTCTGTAACGTTATTCGAGTCAATCAAAAGCGCTTTTGATTAACAGATGGCAGGTGTGCAAGATCAGTTGGAGATCAAGTTTCAGTTGACTGATGGATCGGTTGACCGATGGATCAGATATTGATCCCAAGAGCTTTCCTACTGCCACTTATAATTTTTTTTTAAATTTTGATAAATCTTATAATTTTGATTTTTTTTAAAAACACTTATAATTTTAATTAAAATGGAGTTATCAGAATGGAAACTATATAGTTTCCCAATAATAAGTAGAAAATATGAAAAAAAAAAGGCAAAAAGAATCATATTAGAATGTGGATGCCGACACATAAATAAAATAGAAATAAATGAGGAGGAATTAAATTAAGATGAAACAAATTAAGAACTCAAGACAAAAGGCTAAAAAGAAAGCTGTTATGATAGTAATGTAACGAAGGAGAATATGTTATGAATATGATACATATATCCACCATTAATCTTTGCTGCAACAAACACCGATCGACTACCAGTTAAGATAAGATGAAACTGCAAACAAACCGTTTGCTTTACGTTATCTTCTCTTGTTACATCACATTAAAAGTTTTGTCTACCTAGCTTTCATTTAATGTCTATTCTATGCCACCAATACATTAACTAAAACTCTTACTCTCAACTAACTACCGTCCACAGACTCTGCAGTTCTGCCCAGAGTAGAAATATTTATGTGTATAATTTATTAAGAAACAATAGCTTTGATGTGTGAGAAAAAGCGGCTAGGCTAGGCTAGGGATCGTAAGTCAAATGATCTGCACTGCATGCAATGCGGCGAAGATTCTAAAGATCTGATCTATGCATAGAGGTAGATCGAATGGAAGAGCTAGAGAGGAGACAAATATATGGTTAAGTATTTATAGGGTCTGATTAATTGCCACACTACGCAAGGATGTTCAGTTAGGGTAAAGATTGTGGACACAGAAAATTTCAATGTACGATGGAGGACGTAATAAATAAATAAAGAAGAGAAAAAGCTTCAAATTAAGATCTAATGGAGTACGTAGTACTAAAAGTGAAACCGGCTGGGTGAGAAGGTGAATATTTAATTAAACACAACCTGCCAATGAAACACTATTAGATTTGGATCATAAGCTGATGGTTATTTTTGGAGAAGTTGAAGAGTTGTGTACCGGGATTTGCTTTGCGATGTTAGAAATTAACCATTAACGAATGTTAATATTGGAGAAAACAAATTAAAGTACCTAAAATTTAACTCAAGTTCAAGGACAACTCATGAACAATATAATTAATACGAAGAACCAATAATCATTTTCTCAAAAAACTGGACTAAAAATTACTTCAAACTAACCAGGAAACATATGTAACTTCCAAAATATTAAACAGACCTGTTTTCTTCCTCAGCTTTAGGCAAAGAGAACTTGTACAAGCGATCAGGAATCTATCATTTGAAAGAAAAGCAACTTGTTGTGAGAGTATAATAGTAAAGATGATGAAACTCGAGCATATATATATGGGAAACTATAGAATAATTGTTCACTTTAGAGATTCACAACGGAGCTTTAAACGAGAAAAAAGTGCGGTTGGTATATAACTAGCTTTTCAGATGGGCTTCTCATTTGCATGAAAGCGCACATCTGATGATAAAAATAATAATGATAGTAAGAAAAAAAACGAAAATTATTTTCTAGTATTGTTTAAAGAAATTAATAAGAAAAATTAATTATATAGTAAAAGAATAGATTGGAAGGAAAAGTAAGGTGAAGAAGCCTGAAAGTGGAGTTAGGATTAGCTTCAATTGCATATACAAGAATGCCAAACCAAGCTCAAGTAGCTAGTTGACTTATAACAATGGGCAAAATGAGCTTAAGAGCTTGAGCAGCTAAATGCATCTCATTGTAGATTCACTGCCAATCATGAAATTCCACTGGCAATCAATTTGATGTGCTTTGTATTACTCCAGGATAAGGAAAGAGAACACAGATATGAGAAAGAGAAGGTCAAAACGATCAATTTGCATAGTAAAAACACATAATAATGAGATGGATCAACCTACTTGTGTTTCTAACGCCAAACTCTTGCAACCAACAAATTTCTTGGGGTATTTGGCATTGAACACAAACGCAAAAGCAATAAGAGCGTCCATGTTTGGAAACATCTAAAAGGAAAGAAAAAAAATTAATTTAGAAATGTATCCCCAAAAAAAAAATAATAATTCAACTTACCTTCGTAACATTTATGTCATGCACTTTGTTTGAGATCACCATGCCCGAAACTGGACTAGCAATTGTTATGAACCTTTATTTTGTCAAACAAAACAGCATTTATAAAAATGTGCTGATATTAAAAAAAGAAAAGGACAAAGAAACTTATAGTCTCAACTGGTTTAAATTATTTTGGGACAACCTCCACCAAAAGTAAGAAAGATAAAAGTAAAGAAAAAAATCCCGTGAAATAGCAACCTTTGGCGGATGAAGCTATTGTAGTTGAGGACAAGAATGGGATGAGCATTTGTCCTCTCCAAGCCATCAATCTGCCATAGCTGATAAAACAAGAGAAAGGATTAATCTCAGTCACAGAATATTTAATTGTATAGATTGAGAAGAATTACAGCAAGTGTGGCAATACCTGCAAATCCTCACGTAAAGATCTGCAGCGTGTTTTCTTCTTTAGATGATCATTAAGTAATGCAATAGTGTCAGAACAGCTAAGATCTCCATTCATCTTATAACGAGTGTGGAAGGATTTAATTAAATTCTTTGTTTTTTTGTCTAAGGCTTCAACCTCTTGCCTCAGTGTGGCCACTTTGTCAATGACAACTTGGCACTAAAGGAGAAAAGGCACTTCATCAGAAACTTGAAATCAACCATATCCTTTTACCCAATTGTTTCTCCAAACAGTTGACGATAACTGGCACTAAACAAGAATAATAAGCAATGCTGGAATAAATAAATGAATGCAGGTTATCAAGAGAAGAAAGGAAATGAACCTAATTTCCTATTTCCGTCCAGCATGTTATTTTGCTTAGGTTAAAGCTTCAATGGAACTGATATGCAAAAATAAGTTCAAAATAGAATGTGTTTTGAAAACTTTTAGCACATTGTCTAGATAAATCCAGATAACAATGCCTCCCACAAATACTGCTTATCAGCATATTTTATGTTTGATAATTCATCAATGAGGATAAAATTCACAATGAAATGACGGAGCAAAAAAATGATATCGCACAATGTTATGCAGCTGGGCATACACAAGAGATCCACATCCTGAAATTGACACTTATACCTCTTTTTTGCCCTCAAAATTAATGGAGGTTGAATAAAGAAGATTATTATCCACTTGAGCATCTCTTTCACCAGATACAGAGAGATGTCTAACATAATTCAACTTCAAAATTTGAAGCTTCTGCATTCCTGAGCTTAATAGCTGTACTCTTTTCCGCATGCAAGAACAGAAAGTATATAATACCAGAATATATATCTCAATAAAAACAAAAATAAATAAATAAAGACTGAATACCAGCAATCTCTCATGCTTCAGATGCATTATCTGCAGGTTTGCCTTTTCATACCCTATTTGATGGAGCAAAGATCTTGTTTCAGCTACTTTGCAACAGCACCAACTTATCCATGTCAAACAACAATTATGCTAAACTATTTCCCAAAAATTTACGACAGCAAATGGTCCCCAAATGGGTGATACAGACATACAGGTGCACAGAATCAAAATAATCATGGACCAAATATATTTGTGATTCCAAACCAAAACAAAAAATTCACAATCTGCTACACTCATTTTTTCAAGAATATTTCATGCTTAAAATTTAAAAAAATTTAGGTTATTTATTTCTATCTCACCCTCATAATTCTTAAAATTAATATATAATTCTAAAAATTAATAATTAATTGCCTACTATAGAATTTTTTTTAACAAAATATGTTTGAGTAAGGTATGTAAAAAATTAATAGAATCATTTTGCGTTTAGTTGTGAATTTTGTGTTTATTGTTCTCAAAAGATTTTGAAAATTAAATTTTAATTTTTTATATGAAATAAAAGATTTTGATATTTTATTTAGAAGATGAGTTTGGTATTAGATTTTGAAAATGAAAATATATTTGAAATACATAAAACCAGAAAAAAAAAATGTATAAAACAACCTCTTAAAAGCTATAACACAAAACAAGACTTCAACATGAGGGAGGCAAGCGGCTCTTTTCCTGAAGCAACTTAAATAATGGATTTTTAATCCTAATCGCTATTGGAACATATTAGACCAATATCACAGTTATCATTCCCCAATATTCATAGTTATCATTTGCCCGCATCGTTATCATTTCCTGTAATGCATTAAACAGCAACAACCCTTCATGAATCTACATTAAGGTGAAAGCTATAAACCACTGGATTTGCTTCTTTTATTACATGGACTCATACCGTGAATTTCACCTTTCGATCCTGAAAACTCTACCTCTCAAATTAATATAATGACCAGACTCTTGCTTTTCGTTCTTTTTGCACCAAGACAAGTATTCACCTCTGTTACATACAATCAAAATGTTAACATCAAAAGGCTAGACCGAATTCTCAAGCACTGCCAAATTGTAGCACGTTTATTCCAGACAGAGAACTTACTCATACACAGAAAGTTTGACGAAATTTAGTTCGGATCAGGAAGGAAGTTAAACCCAACATAAAACCATAATATCAAGTTCCTACATTTTCCTAGGAAGAAAGAAATAGAAAAAAGGTTTCAACCACTTTTTTAAGTACACAAACTACTGATACAACAAAAGTTGGAACCCACCTTAACAATAAAAAGACAAATAAGCCAGCCGAGGTCTCGTAACGTGAAACCTCTAGCTCAGAATTTTTCCACTTAGGCATCTGCATCAAAACAAATGTCAGTATAAGAAAATAATCTATTTGAAAACATTGAAGAACATGGGAACAAGCTTACCCTGTGATGAATGAGCACTCATTGAAAAGAATTCAGAGGAAGCCACTGGGATGGACATTAATAGCTGAGTTGTGCATAACGAGTCCTTATTGGCTCTCTGATCATCCAGATAGTAACCAAAATCTATGGTTTTAGGCAACTCCTCCGAAAGAGGCTCAAGAGACTGATTGTCCTGCGCCGCAGACCTTGGTGAGCCAAACTCCCTGCCAAAGAAATAATGTTGCTGTTGTTTTGATATTGTAGCATCAGTAGTGAGTGGGTCAAAATCTTGTAGCATCTGCATTGGAGAGCAGCTGTTTTGCCCAAAAGCACTATTTCTCTGATCTGATAAGCAGTTTGAAGGACTTTGAGATGTTGTAAAATGCCATGCTCCATCCATAGTAGAGTTCATCATAAAACCCCTCATACTCTCTGAGGCTACCCGTAAGATATCATTGTCTACTACAGGCTTCAGTCCTTGGACACACCTTTGTTGCCACATGTATGACATTAAGTTAGTTTAGTGTCAATCAACATTTCCCACAGAGAAATCACTAATTAAGTAACTTATTTGTACTAAGACATAAGGACATAACAAAAAAGAATTAAGAACAAATAACGTTACAAGTACAACAAGGCAATAACAAATCAACTTCAAGTTAAGGGCCTGATGGCTATGCACATTAGGATCCATTCTGTGGAACTTTCCTATGTTGCAAATGAGCTTCTATGTAAAAAATACTATGGAAAACAAAGTTATGGACCTCAATCAAATTGAACATGCAACAAAAAGAATAATCATATCCTTTCACAGTTATTGTCCTTAGGAACTCCAAAAGTGAACGTAGTCAATTATTCCTTGCCAAGTCACTTGTATAAAGATACAAGCATTTGATTATAATATAGGCTTCCACCTGAAAGCATACAAAATCCTAAAACTCCATCATTGCCAGGAAAGGAACTAATCTTTATCAGACCTTAAAGATAACCACATTTCCAAAAAACAGACATTGGAAGTAGAGTGGATAGTTGCAAATGTACATTGATTAGAAGGAATTAGATAAAATTAGAATCAAAGATAAGTTTGTGTTCATCTATTTGATAAATTGTTGGGGATAATTACCTCGCACAATGATTGTTTCCAAGTTAGATCTTCACGAAGCCTACTATCAAATAGAAATGCAACACAGCAATGTAGAAAAGATAGTCTTTTACACCCACCAAGACCATCATGGATTTTTGCTCATGCCTTTTGCACTCACAAATATGCTTATAACATTCCAAGCTATCATAAATAAGGTATCCAAAATATATTTTAGGAAACGTCACCTTATTGCAAGAAACTTATCTCAATGTGGACCATCTCCTTCCAACAAACGACTTGAAGATGACAGACGAGATTAAGGCAACCTATAAGCCAAGTGTAAGTGAACGCAGTAGTGAAATTGGAGAAATTAAGGTCTAAGCTGCCGTTTGTGTCAGTGGCTGATGTGATTTCACAATTTACATCCTCAACCAACCAATGATGCGCATTTGAAGTCATTTTAAACTTCAAGCTGCTAAGAATCCAATTCTCTATTTGACTCTCATGTGTTGTAATTAATTAATTACTGGCAAGAAGAAAGTTCCTCATTATACTGTGCTTTTCACACACATACACTTCCAACAAACTTATCTCAATGTTTAAGTAAATGATTCCAAACCATAAAAAATTAATTATGAATTTTGATGTTTAAGTAAAGATTTTTACGTTTAAAGGCTACATATTTGGTAATTAATTTGAAATGCGTCTGCAGATGTGCAAAAGTTTTTATTTTTTTATTTTTTATTTTAACATCAACCAAAAAAGCCGAATTTGCTTCTCAATTAAACATATATAACAAATCCAATTCAAGCTTTACCTTAGCTTCAGGCCCTTCATCCTCCTCCTCCTCATCCTCCTCTTCTTCGGTAGTACTCTCCTCCACGTCGTCATCATCCTCCTCCTCCGACGAGCTTCATATCGCCACATCACCAGTTTCAAGCAATTCCCTCTCACTATCACTCTCGATTCCTTTCTCTTCTTCTTCCTCATCATTATCATCTTTTTCTTCTTCTTCTTCAATTTTTTTAGTTTCTTCTTCGATTCTGTAATAATGCTGCAGAGAATCTCCCAAGCTCTTCTGCTTATTCTTCTTAGGCTTGCCTCTTTTGTCAAACAGAGCAGAGGACGATGCGAAGTTCTTGTCGGTGAACATGCGACTGAAGCAAGAGTCGATCTCCACCTTCGATTTCTGAAGAGCCGACAACTCCACAGCTCGACTATCATAACTCTCCAAGTCTTCTTCAATCGCCATTAAAGAAACAAAGAAAGCAGATCAGATAATAATGACAAAGATGAAAACTTCTGAAGAGCCGAGACGCAACGAAGAGCCGATGAAGTTGAAGGGGCGGCAGTGAAGATGCTTTTGGAAGAGAAAGAGATGATAAAGTGTGTTTAGGGTTCTCATTTTATATTTTTATAATTTTTTTATTTTTATAATTAGAAATACGTGTCACACATACAAATTATGTCACAGGGTATACCATTTTTTTAAAAATGTGACATGTATTAAGTTTGACCGAATTTGGAGTGTCATATATGTCATTTCTCCAGGAAGCGACACAAAATTTGTGACATTAAAGCTCTATTTTCTTGTAGTGCGAATTGCTATTTGATATATAAACAGTCATTAAAAGAAATTAGCATGAATAGTTAAAAAGCTAGAAGTGGGATGTCAATCAATTTTGTGAGGATACAGTAAATATATTACTGGAACAGTTGTGCACTTTCATAAAAAGATGGAAATGAAATAGTATGCATTATTTGGGAAAATTAAATCTTAAATCTTTTACCATATTTAAGATTGAATAATTATATACGCATAATTAACCCATGCAACCGAATTCGTACAATTTAATATTTAAGATATGTAAAATTCTTTGTGTGTGTGTGTGTGGGGGGGGGGGGGTTGTGGGGGTTGTGTGTGGGGGTGTGGTATGGTTGGTTGGGATGGGGGTGGGGTAATGTGGTGTGATGTTGGGGGTTGGGTTGAAGGGTGTGAGGTTGGTGTGTGTAAAGGGCAGTAGATATCCCGCCCTACCCCACTGAAGCAGGAGCAATGGGGCAGGGTAGCACAACAAAAATTCAATATATCTATACCTGCCCTGCCTCGCTTCGCTTGTATACTAACTTTTTTTAATATATTTATTAAAATTATTCCCTTAAATATGATTCTGATTACCAAGTAAACAATAATTCAACAAACAATGCCAACAAATAAACTTACCTAATTAAATCAATATGTAGTGAAGTACAATATTCTTGCAAAAAAAAAATATTCCAATACCAACTTGAATTTATCAAGTAAACAACAAAATAGTACCAATGAACTAACACTACTCAAGATGTCAAGAGTTTCATTTAACACTTAATGAAACATCCTCATTCCTCACAAAAATGTAACTGAACTTCCTTCTTGGCTGCCCTCTAACCATCTCTTCTTGAGGAATTATACCTAGAAATAGAATCACCAAATTAATAAATTAAATGGAAATGAAATAAAAAAATATAGTACTACCTCATATTCAATATATGATTTTGATTTTGAGAATATAATGGCATTGCCTAATATTCAGTATATGCCAAAAAATTAATTATATATTTTACGGCTGTGTTTATTTTTTCAATTTGTCAGCTCTAACTAAAATAATTCAATTTGATCTTGAATTGAATTCAATTAACAAAGAAATATCAACAAATAATGGAGGCTTGCCTTGACAAATAATTGAACCAATTATTTCTGCTCTGAACTCAATCATTCAGTTTTGTTTTACATGTCTACTAACACAAAAACCGCAAAACCACGACTTACAAATTAGTAATTTTAAATCATATTCAATCTAATCTAATCTCCTAGATAAATATATATTCAATGCAAGTAAATCAGCTACCCTTTCACTGTTGCTAGAATCTTCTACATCCTTCTTCGCCGATGCTTTTAAAAAAAGTCAATCAATTTGACCACTTTTTTTATAAATCATATTTAATCTAATCATTATATTTTGTTTTAATTAGATCCATTAACATGTAAATTGACTGAGTCAAAAAAATTAAACAAAAAAGGAAAGAAATTAAAGTAAAAGAGAGGGAGAGAGACAAACCTGAGTGACGGGCGGCAGGGCCTCGTGAAGCTAGAGGGACAACAGAAGGAGTAATGCTACTCATACAAACTATTTATACAAACTCACACATACAAACTGATGTGGCATCCCTATATGATCGCCACATCACCAATGTTAATTAATGTCATTTATTATTAATATATATTTATCAAATCACTGCATTTATTTATCAAATCACATTATGCCACGTCAGTTTGTGTAGGTGAGTTTGTATAAGTAGTTTGTAAGAATAGCATTACTCCAACAGAGGAGGGTACAGCCGTGGTGGCGAGTCGCTATAAAGAGGGTAGAGGCACATAGTGATTGGTGAAGGAAAGAAACATGTGTATTGACCAAATCAAACAAATTAAACAAAAAAGGAAAGAAATTAAAGCAAAAGTGAGGGAGAGAGACAAACCTTAATGAAAAGTGGCCAGGCCTCGCGAAGCAGGAGGGACGACAGACGAGGGTGCAACTATGGTGGTGAGTCGTTGGTGAAGAGGGTGGAGGCGAGCCAAGCGAGAAGAGGGTGGATGCAACCACGAGTGAGGATGATGGAGTACAGGTGAGCTGGCGATGGTGGAGTAGAGGAGGGCCTGGCAAGGAGTGGCGGCGATGGTGGAATAGAGGAGGAGGAGGAAAGGGTTCGATTATGGTTAAGGATTTAAGAGATTGGGGTTGTGAGTTTTTATATATTTTGTCAAATTCTGGGAAACCCATATATATTAAAAATTATCAAAATCATCCTTGTTAATTCTATAAGTCTAATACTTTAAAATTTTTCACTAATACCTTTATACTGTATGGGGCGGAGCGGGGCAGGGTAGGTCACATGGAGCTCGGCGCTAGACTTGGCCCTGAACCCGAACCCGCCCCAAACAGGACAACACATTTTTAGATCCAGACCCACCCCTAACCATCAATGGGGTAGGTCAAGCCCTCTCCATTCGTCTGGGTCTCATCGGGGCTCCAGATCCACCTGGTTAAATACTCATCCCTGATTTTGAGTATAATTAATTGGGAAGGATGCTATGTTGTTTAATGTACATAAGCATATTATCTTCTGAAGTTAACTTCCTTAAGCACATTCTAGGAGGGTCTTAATAATTTGCTAGCTAGGTGAATTCCTTACATAAGTTTTCCCTTTAAATTATTATGATGAGAATCTTGAAATAGGTTATAAATAATCTGGTTAAAGAATCTCAGGCTAACATATATAGTAATTTACTCAAACTTCTACACCTGGGCTAAATGAAGGTAAATGGCAAAGTACTTTAAATAATTAAATGTGGTTTGTTATCTACTTAGCAAATTGATAAAGATGGATTGCTAATATTTCTATGGTTAAATAATCTTTAGGTTTTAACTAGTTAAGAATGGTAGATAGCAACGTGAAATGTAGAGAGACGTGTAAGCATATAAGTACTTGTATATTTAACTAACTAAAAAACGAATAACCATTTTATAAAAGCTCTAACAAGCTCCATTCAAAAAATATCTACTTTAGTTAATCCTATTTAAAGAAGCTGAAATAAATTGATCCTTAATCAAATTATGGTCAAAAGAATAAATAAATAAATTTAAAAAATCATAGCAAAAGAAAAATGATATTATAAAAATAGTTAAATTTTTTTGTGTTAGACAACATTACATTTTTAATAATATAATTTTATGTTGTTGCAATAATAAATATAGAGTTGCACCCATAATATCGTATAAAGTTAAAAAGAAAAATTGTTTTTCCTTCTCATCTCCCTCCTCTCACACCTATATATCCATGGCTACAACCCCTAATCTCCAGTAAGACCCACAACCCTTAATTATTAGCCACCACCACCCAAAAACCTACTCACCACCACCTTAGAAACCTAGCCACCACCATCACATCCATTCAAAACCAAGTATTGTACCACTATTACACCCATTCAAAACTAGTCGTTGCAACACCATTCTAAAATTCCTAAAACACATTTCAGATAATCACTAACAATGGAAACCTTGCAAATAAAATTACGGCCAAACCATTCATGAAAACATCTCTGGAAATTGGTCGCCACTGTGAGTATGGCCGGTCCCCTCTTCACACACTTCATCTTCTTTCTCATCTCATCTCGTCTCGTTTCATCGCAATATCTATACCTCTTTGATTTAGCACCACCACTCATAGAAATCAATTTGATTTTGTATAGTTCAAGGATGAGGTGTTTGGAATGGTGGAAGTTGTTTTTTTCTAGGTTTGCTAATTTTTTTTAAGAAAAAATTGTAAGAGGTGGTTGTGGTGAGATAATCGGTGAAAGTGAAAGGGCCATATATGTGTGACGAAGGGAATGCTGCTTCTTCACTTTCAAATAAGTATTTTGGGGTTTGTTGAGTTTGAGAGAAAACAAAAAAAAAAAAAAAAGTGACAATGGAAGGAAAGAGAGAAGTGATAAGGAAAGGACCACGAAAAGGACCACGAAGTGATTTTTCGCGATCAATGCCAAAGAAAATGTAAAGATTGATGGCTGATATGTCCAATGGTATTGATAGTGAGTCTCACTTGTCAGTCAAAAGGCGCATGGTAAAGTACGGTAATGGTGCGTATGGCAATGCCTAAGACAATTTTCAACGGCAATTCGACATCTCTCTAGGCCTCTTGTAGGAGTTTTTATTTTTCCAAAAAAATTATGAAAATAAATAATTATAATTCATAGTTGATTTTTCGGTGGTGTGATTTATTAATTTTGTAATATTTTGGTGTCAACGTGCGACAATCTTGCATGTGCCATGCACATGAGAATTTTGAACCAACTTGTGATAAAAAGATTGCGTTATATTTTATTGTTTTTAAAAGTTTATTTTAGGAAGTATTTGATTCATATTGAATATCTATTTAGATTAAGACATTATTGATGTATCCTAGTTAAATTAAGAGTATATTTATTTGCGTCCTATTTTATTTAGGAGATTACTTATATCACTTCTTAAATTATTGTTCTTTATCCTAATTGAGTTTGATTAAGATTTCACTGGATTTAAAGGAATAACATAATAAGATATTACCCTATATATAACATTATTTTATATAACTTATATAGAGGTTTATATGTCACGACATTTCAAGAGTTAGTAGAGAGCTTCAACATAAATTGGAATGCTTCTATGATTTTATTTTATAAGTGTTTTATTCATGTATGAGAGGTTGGGATTGTGAATGAATTTTGGTTAGGTCTGTCTGAGTTAATATACACTTGAGAGAACTTGCAAGTTGAGTGTTTATGTAATTCAGTGTCAAATATCATGATTATATTTTACTTAACAGTGTATTGTTAAGTTGTCAACAACAAAGAGTGGACAGTATCACTAGAGTTTAAGATCTTGGCTGGCTTTATTTCACAAAGATTAGGTCAGTGTAGGAAAGTGAGTTAGCACTGTAAATGATCTTGAAGATTGTAGAAACAAGAACTCAGTGAATTGTAGCTCAACGCTGTCTATGGATGTAGGTTTCGAGCCATATAAAATCCTCCTCTGTCATTTTACTTTGCAGTTTACTGTTATATTGCATATAACTTCATACTTCTAGATCTCACAATTGATATCATCGCAGATTCACTAATATACAAGTGAAGAAAGATCATGTTGATTTGGAGGAATGGAGTTTGTACGAAGTAGAGGATCCAGAACACAACCACCTATTCTTGATGATAGCAATCATTCATTTTGGAAATTAAGAATGATGATGTATATCAAATCTTTTGATGATAAGGTATGGACCAATGTGTTTAAAGGATGTATACCACTGACAAGATTAAATACTTTTGGAAATTCAAAACCTAAACCTGAGGAGGAATGGACTGATGAAGAATATCGGCGCTCAAGGTGGAACTCAAAGGCTCTTAATGTGATTTTTGCTGCTGTGGATTTAAATAACTTTGGACAGATTTCAAGGCACAAAGTGACCAAAGAAGCTTGGAACATTCTTGAGGTAAAATATGAATGTACAATTTTGATTAAAATATCTAAATTGATGAGATTAAATTCGCAATTTGAGAAATTGATGATGCAAGAAGACAAGTCAATTTCTGATTCGTACTCTAAGTTGTGTCACATCACCAATTCTGCATATATGCTTGGCAAGACTTTTGCTGGCGTAGAAGTTGTTAGCAAGATAATTAAATTTGTCCATGATAAATTTTAGCCTAAAATTTCAGTTATTGAGGAAGTTAAAAACACTGATGAGACGAGGGTTCATCAACTGATTGGCATTCTTCAAACTTTGAGATAAATCATAGTGCTAGGAAGCAAGAAGGAAAATGCATTGCATTCAATATTAAAACTAAAAATTTTGATGATACAAGTAATGATGAATTTGATGAAACTAATTCAAAACAGATTGCTTTTCTAACCAAAAATTATGTCAAGTTAATGAAAAAGAAATTCAATAAAAAAAAATCAAGGAAAGCCATCAAACTCAAATGAAGACAATTCAAAAAATTCAACAAAGAGAATGACAAGAAGAAATCAAAACAATTTGATAAGAAATGACAGACTCAATGTTATGAATGTTTTGATTATGGGCATATCTAATCTGAATATGCTAACCTCAAAAAGAAAAACAAAGGCTTAACAACTACTTGGAGTGATGACTCATAAATTGATTCAGAAGATTAAGAATGCATGAGTAACTTTGTAGCTTTCACAACATCTGTAGTTGATAAAGGGAAAGCTATGTTCAACATAATAATAAAGTGCAAAACTAATGATGAAAATTTAGATATAGAAAATGATCCAGAATACTATAAAGAGCTATAAGAAACTTACAATTCACTCTATAGTGAATGGCTGAGTCAGAAAGGAAAAAATCAAAACTTTGAAGAAGGAGATTGAATTACTAAAATGTGAAAAATCTTATGCTAAAAATTGTATCACAGAATTAGAGCTTGCTTCGAAAGACAAAATAGTACATACTGAGAAAATTGCAGCAGAACTAGTCGAGAGTAGAAGATGTATTGATCAAATTCGAATTGGGTCAGCAAAGCTTCAGTTTTGGAAGAGACAATTCTAACAAACATGGCTTAGGGTATTCAGAAGATAATGTTGCATCTTCATCAACAATAATGTTTGTGAAAGCTTTAACATCAGGTAAAAATTCTGAACCTAGCTCAAAAAGGTCAAGTTCTAGTAAAAAAACACTAAAGTATTTGGTTACCCTTTAAGCTCTTTCAAATCTAGTCTTGAAATGGTAAGGAAATTCATTCAAACATGTTATTTTGTGTTATTGAAGGGCATATTAGACCTAAATGTTTTAAATTGTTGAGTCTTTTGCATAAAAAGTCAAAACAATTTAAGCTATCACCAAAGACACAACTGTAGTAGGTTAAGAAAGAGAGTAGAGTCTGCAATGTTGCTTTTACTACACTTAAACATTCTTTTAACGATTTGTGGTATTTTGACAGTGGTTGTTACAGGCACATGACTGGAAATAAACAGTTTTTGAAAGATTTTGAATCATACAGGGAAGGAAATGTCACTTATGGTGATGGACCAAAGAGTTGAGATCATTGGTAAAGGCACTTTGAAAGTCAAAGGCCTACCCGAATTTCAAAATGTCTTGCTGGTTGAAGGTTTGAAAGCTAAATAAACTAGTGTTAGTTAGATATGTGATGACAAATATATTGTTAATTTCACATAGGACAAATATATGGTTTTAGACAATCTTGGTAAATGCATTTTAAAAGGAAATAGATCTTCGGACAATTGTTATTTGGTAAAAAGTACATTTCATGCTAGGATCTCAGACTTAGAATTGTGGCATCAAAAAATTAGGATGCTTAAATCATAAAGACCTCGTTAAATTAACTAAGTTAACTGCTGTCAAAGGTGTCCCTAAACTTGATAACAAAAACAGTGGAATTTGTGAACCATGTCAATGGGGAAAACAAATTAGAAGTGCACATAAATTAGTCTCACATCTTAGTACGTTCAAAATACTTGATTTGCTTCACATGGATCTTATGGGCCCCATGCAAATTGAAAGCATTTTTGCTAAGAGATACTAATTTGTTTGTGTGGAGGATTTCTCTAGATATACTTGGATTGATTTTATTAGAGAAAAATCTGACATTTTTTAAGCTTTCAGGAATCTTTGTGTTAAGCTTGAAAATAGGCAAAATAGGAATATTGGCAGGATAGTGAGGATAAGTAGTGATCATGGCAAAGAGTTTGAAAATGTTAGCTATGCTGATTTTTACAAATATCATGAAATTGAACATGAATTTTCAGTTCTCAAAACTCCTGAACAGAATGACATTGTGAAAAGGAAAAATAAGACTATTCAAGAGATGGCTAGAGCGATGATCAATAGCAGGAAGTTAACTAAAAGGCTGTGGGTTAATACAATAGCTTATTATATTTTAAATAGAGTTTTTCTAACAAATATGCAAGAGGAAACAGTTGTCGTTACGTCAAACACAACAACGACAAACAAATTTCACTACATGAAAATCATAAATATTTGACTACTTTTAGGCATCAAGTATGACATTATTTGATGGTTAGTGTATGTCATATATGTCACTGTCAAATATGATAATATTTGACAGTTGGTTAAACGGTCAAATATCTATTACAATATATTGAATCCGCAAGATCAAGTATATAAGCCTTGGGAATTAATTTTTGAGCTTTATTTGATTGTTTTTTCAATAAATATTTGGCAGCAACCATCAAATATGGTGAAACTAACAGTCAAAATTTTTAAATTTTTATAGATATTTATCTCTTATTAGCCATCAAGTATATGGTAATAGATTAATATTTGACTATTTTTTTACCAACAAATATTATTTTTCAGTTTTTAAAAAAATCATATTTCCCAATTAAAAAACCGTCAAGTATGACATTATAAGGAAAAACTTTAATATATATATATATATATATATTAAAATAGGAGAATTTTATTAAATTTAATAGTTGTATATGATAAACTAAGTAAACATATATAGTTAACAAATACTACCACATACCTTAATTACATGAAATTTGCATAAACTGCATATAACATAAATAAGGTAATATGAAATTATGACGAAACTGAAATAAGGTAACAAATATTTTGATATAATATATACAAACTCTATAGTAACAAAATGTAATCAAATTTTGTTTCTATAACATACTAATCAAATATCGAAACAAAGAGTGAAACAAAATTTGGACTAAAAAAGGCACCTCAAACAAACACTGCTTTACATATTTCATATGCACATCCAGTGCATTTGTCTTCAACCCTAGGTTCTTTAACAAACTGCAATGCAAAACAAATTGACAAAGTATAATTATCCATCTACTCATCAAAATAAGGTATAAAATATAACACAATAATACACATTAGCTGCAAATAAATAGTTACTGTCAATGCCTAGTAGCAACTTTTATACAAATCATACCAAGCTTTATAGTAAAAACTATATCTTAACAATCAATAAGCATATCTTATCACTCACCACAAAATGTACTTAAATTTTGCTTAGCCATCCTTCGTTGATTTAACAAGTATCACATCATCTATAACTATAAATAATAATAAAAGATTTAGCCTCAACATCAAAGATTAAAGAAATAATAAGTTCACGAGTATTTCTAGAAGTCAACAACAAAATCATATAAATAACAGATACCACTTGCAAATATTCTATTGTAGATGAGTTAGTTCTATCAGAATCCATTTTTATTTCATGAATTGTTAAACTAACCTACTTGTCTTCAAGTATACTAGCCTTTTGATTTGTAATGACAATAGCTTGAGAGACCCTACCAATGACATCAACTAGACCGTGAGAAATTGTATCATTACCAGTTTAGACTCTGCCCTGTGCCACATTCTCCATTTTTTCTACCTGTTGTAAAAACAGTAGAAAAATCAAAGTTCTCTTTGTTAATTCCAAACAAAAAATTAAACACTAAAAAATGGAAAAGGAAGAAAGAGAACTAGATTCAAATTCCGTTAATACTATCGAAAGAGCGATATATAGGTATTGATCTTCATAAACTGCCTTGTCACAGAACTACTTATACACATTATGATAATGACTTATTCATGTAAAATATGTTGTGTCTATAAACTAGGTTCCCCTAAATTTGTGCTCCATTAATTCTTATAAAAGAGAGAAGTGATAATGTTCAATGCAAAGAGTTACTTATTCATTAGCAACATATAATGAATGCGCTTAGCAGTGTTGTTCAGTTCAAGTTGTAACCTGAAAACTTTGCATGGCATGCATATCTGCAAAGTGCAAACAAAATCTATAGTAGCAAATATTACTCCAATTGCTACAATTAAGGGAATAATATAAGTACACAAGAAGAATAGTATCCAAATGGTGGAAAATAATATAAAAAGAATAGATTGAGATTTTGTTTATTAGAAATCCATTAATTATAAATATGTTTATATTAATTTTTCACAATAATAGTCTTTTGTTCACTTTAGTTTCATTTTATTGAATTTTTTTGTTAGCTATATGATAATATTTCTATGATTAAAAAATAAATTAGACTTAAATATAATTTAAAAATATTTAATACATTGGAATTATCATAGTTTTGTCGTAAAATTATGCTTGCAAGTAACTTAATTCTAATTACTTTTCATCCATAAGCTTGTGATGGAAGTTTAGATTTCATCAATTGCAAGTACATGCAATTGGTCACTAAAACAATCACTAGCAAGGAAGTTCAGTTTTTTCATCAATATAAACGAAGTGAGTCTCACCAAACTCAACATCAAGTCATTAATCCAACCTATGACAATTTTTTTTTTCAATAGGTTAATAAGTTATATATAAGAGAGATTACGCATTTTGAGAAGTATAAAAGTCCAAACATAAAATGAATTTTAAATTATTATTTGAATTTAAGAACTTTAATGCAAATTTATTATACTACAATAAATTAAGCAGTTCAAAGAATCACTTGGACATTCAACTGAGACAAGCAAGCCACATCCTAGATTATGATTATTAAGTTTACAATCACTAGAATTAAAAAATATAAACTAGTTATAGAAGTGGGCCAAAGCTGTTAGCAAGATTCCAAACAAACTATAAAAAAATGGTAACTCTCTTTCTTTTTCTTTCATATTATATCCTTTAGTATTTTAATACACGTGTCTATGCTACTATATACAAAAAAGAATTGAAACTATTAAAGCTACCACTAGATGAAACTATTAACGCTACTACTGCATAGCTCCTCATATCTTAGCTTCCAATCCTATTAATGGTCATTCACAATATGCTTTCATGAGTTTACCTTCAAGAAAATTCTACTTGAAGGCAATTACTTCATCGTACTTGACAAAAAAGAAATAAGAACTTAGATGCAAAAACATGAAGAAATTATTTTTATAATTGCATGTCACCCAAGAACTCATAAATTTGGTGGGAACTCATAAATGTTGATTCAAAGTTTGTAAAATGCATTGTAAGAGATCAATTTTATTGGAGGGGTCTTCTATAGCCTAGTTAATCATGTTGCTGTATTTCATAAATGTTAATCCAAATGCTTGTTTGGGCCAACTTAATATGCTTACCGTTACCTATTTGCACTCCAAAATGCATAAAAAACCTTGTCTAGTGGGCTTTTTGTGTGAATCCCTGGTTTCATATGTATTAAGCCAGCTTTATGGAGTCCAAATTGGCTATGGCTGACCTTGCCTAATGAAATATATATTAATCTTGAAATAGAGAGGATGTGATTCCGAATAAAAACTAATGCAATTTTATTAAACTTATTATTTCATCTGCTTGTAATTTGGAAAAGAAGAATAATTGGAAAATCAAGTAATGCATTCAAAACAAAAAGATAAATTCTATACCAATGCATTAGCATGATTGACCTCAAAAAATTTCTGAAAGGAAGTGGGAGAACGAAATGTACCAAACAAAGTAAAATAAAAGTAAATATTTCTAATTAAAGAAATTGGTAAACTACTAAATGCTATAAATTTGATGCCAAAGCTTTCAGAAATTGGGATCAGACAAGCTCTAACATATCAAATTTAAACGAGATGAAAAATACAAATTTCAAGAACCAAGTTTATAACTTGCACCAAGTTGTTTAAATAAATAAGCCTAACACTACTCAATCATATACAATAGAATTATCCAAATTGTATCTATTCCATTAATAGACAATGAATAAGAAATCTAAGAAAATTGGAGTATGAGCAGTGTATCTAGTTAATTGTTAATTGAACCAACAACTAACTAGTGTATTAAGTTACAACTAGGAACAAAGATATCAATTATGGGTTTGAAATTTGAATGTAATCTAACCAACATTGCAACATAAGCAACCAAACATGTGGAGAAAAGAATTAGTAAAAGCAAACGAGAACAAAGAAAAAAACATATACCTTAAGAATACAAAGGTATCCCCGACAACTAATCTCTTGGTAGTAACAAATGTAACCCATCCAATGGTAAACCAATGTCTCCTAGATTGACATTTTCATTTAATAATAGAATTATAGGAATATGAATGAAGGCTATTACTTATTGATTTTTTAAGTGGGTTCAACTCTACATGGTTCGGTTAGTCCATACTATTAATTACTAAAAAGATCCTTAAATTCAAAAAATTAAATAAATCAACTATAAAAAGAAGAATCAAGTTCCAAGCATACAATTCATTACCTCTAAAAATATGCTCAAATTGCCACTCATACCTCTAGAGATCTTGGCAACTAATTCCTAAATTGGAGTTGATTGACACATGTCCAACTTAACTTAACAAATGCATATATTTAGATTTTAAAAAGAAAATTAAAAATAAAATAAAATTACCAATGTAGGAAGACATTTAGGAGTAGCATGTTTTTGGAGAACAAAAAATGCAACGTCGGTAATTATACCAGATTAGGCAGTTAAAACTTTATAAGATGAGTGAATTGTTGGTCTTGGTTTTTCAATAGGGCACGAATCAGGATTTGTAGGTTCATCTTGCTACACATATATGTATATATATTTTTGTCAAATCAAATCAGTAACTCTAAACAAGAAAAGTAAAGGGAAAAAAAAGGTATATGAACTCTTTACAACCTAAAACGGCCTCGGATTGTTTAGAAGAATCTCTCAGGTTAACCAGAAGATGGCGCCTTTACTTCTCTTGCACACAAAATCAAAATCAAAATCCAAATAAATAAATTTAAGGAGAACAAAAAAATCGCTAGCCTTCATCTCATGATGCACTGAAAGAAATAAAATAAAAGTACACAAGGATCACTAGCAATTTGTACATTTTTCTCATGTAAAAAATAACAAACTAAAAATGAATGATGAAGCTTAGTCAAACAACAGAATACCAGGCTTCATTTAGAAATCCTATGATTCCAGGTATCTACATAAATTGAAGAAGTCTTAATAATTATCTGAATTAATGCACAATAGATTAATATATGGTAAGGCAAACAAGTTTTATTTAATATATAGCTTGTTGCCTAATAAACATAGTATTCATCGTCAATTAATTCATATCAATTATATAAATAATATATATGTTTTAAGAGGTAAACTATCATAGTTAAATATATCATAAGCATGCAAGTATATGAAGAAGAAATATATTTTTGTCAAGAGAAATATATTCATGAAAGTGAATGAAACTAGTAGAAAAGTAAACTGATAATTATGAAGGTGTTAGCTGATATTTATGTTTAAATATTAGCCATGTGAGAATAAATGAAAAAAATTATGAGCCAAATTCGGCAACAGATACTATAGTGCTCAAACAAAGAAAATTGAACAGGAAAGAAATTTCTAATTCTTCAAAAATTGATAAACTATTAGTCATTGTCTTGACTTTTCCAATGCAGAATAAAAATTATACTCAAAAGAAAAGGATATAACTTTTTTTATATATAATTTCCATGAATTCAGCTTTAATTTTACTATTATCTAATTGCCAACGCTTGAAAGGAGGAAGATTATTTACATAACCACCAAAATAATAATAAAAATTATGGGCCTACTCATTCTTATACATACTCATACAGCTTCTACCCCCCATCATGCAAGTACAAATTAGTAAATGAGGGATTTCCTTAGTAAAAAAATTGTAACAGTCTCAAAATTATGCATTACTGAATGGCCTTATAATAATTAATCAATTTAATTATATAGGTAAAATTTTATTCCAAGTGTCATTCAATTAAACAGTATTCCTGCATTGCAAAGAAAGGTCATATATATAATTAATTCTTTGGACAAGAATGTATGTGATGATCGTGTATGTCTACTGGTTTCATGAATTATATATATATAACACTTCTTCTCACATGGATTTGTGTATAATGAATAACCCATGTAAGACCACCCCAGACTAAAATATTATCTATGTAGTACACAAGTGATTGTATTTTGTGAAGCGTACATGTGCCAGGCTAGCTAGTTTTGTGAATCAATGATGTGAATACATAATTAACATATACAAGTTAAATAAAAATGACTACTGCTTGTGACGTGAACCTTCTTTATATGGTAATTATTTTGCTTGATTAATATTTCCCATATCATCTTATTTAATGTATTTATTCAATTTCATTACTTAATTTAATTAAATCAATTAATTAAACTAATGATTTATTCTTGATTTAATTTAATCAATTAAATAACTTTAATAATTACTCAATCAATTGTTCAATGTAATTAATAATCTTATTCAGTTTATTTTAATTGATTCAATTCAATTTAATAATTTGATTAAATTAAAATTATTCAATCAATTATTCAATATAATTAATAATCTTATTCAATTTGTTTTAATTGATTCAATTCAATTTAATAATTTAATTAAATTAATCAATTTGGCCGTCTAAGAACAAGCCATCATATGAACCACATGACTGATAAGCGGCTCAAGATTAAGAAGTGAAACCTATTATCATCTATATCCAAATGAAAGATTAAAAAATTATATATCCCAAAAGATCCCAAAAATTGAAGTATCCATCCACCAACTGATTTCATATTAAATTACTTTACTGAGAGAAACAAATAACAAATCTTAAGGCAGACATAATCATATAGCTAATATCCTCTCCACAAATTAATAAATCCAGCAACACATAGCATAAATTACAATAAAAAAAATGCCTGAAATTTAAAATAAACAACAATTGCCTTATGATAGAAACCACCACAGCATGAATCAACACAAATCCCTCATAAATTATATGCCCATCAACCAAGATCTATTAGATATCCAAATTGCAACAAAACTTCCACTCAACAAGCCCCAAAGTAAGATCAAAACATGACCCATATCACATGCACCCAATTTCAGTAAATATCACAATGCAAGCAATGAAACCAATCAAATAATGAGGAAAGAAACAAACTACAAACAAAAACCCTATCAACTAAATTTTACTAAATAATTAAAAATGCTATCCTAATATGCAACGATCAAGAATCATCAACCAATCAAAAAATCAAATTGGCAAGGTCAAGTAAGTTGGAAAGGAAAGAGCAAGAAAGAGAGAAGGGACTTACAACTGGCAACTTTGAGCTTTTTCCTCATCGTGTCAATTTTGAAGCTTTCAGTTAAAGTATACCCTATTAAATAATAATCAATCAAAATAAATTACATAGAGTCCATTCCTCTACCAAACAAAACAATTTCTTTATAATAATCTATCCTAAGAAATCTACTAGACACCACCACCATCTCAAATCTGAAATTTCTTTCTTCCCCTCTTTTTGGGTTTTTTTTTTAATTTCAACAAAAAAAAGGAGTTAACTGATTCCCTTTTCATTTTATTTTATTTTTTAATTTCGATTTATATGATGGCACATCTAAAAGATCTATGAGAGCTATAAAAGTTCCCAGCAAAGTGAGCTTTCCATTCAAGAATTTGACTAATTTCCAATCAAATCAAGGGTTTCTTGGAGAAAATAAGAAGAATGAGAGAGTGAGCTTTCATATTTGAGAAATTACCGTAAATAAAGTTCATATCTAAGAGAATCTTCAGCCAAAAGCTTTCTGGTGACTGAAAGTGGGAGATTTCCTTCACTCTGAGAAGGTCTTTAACCAACAGCATTTTGATGACCCAAAGTAAAAGATTCGGAGTCAAATCTGACGAGGAGGCATTGCGTTTTGTGATTAATATGGGAGTGATGAAGGAGGAAGCGGGCTAGGGTAGAAAAGAAGAGGGAACAACAAAAATGAAAAGGAAAATGAGATATTTATATGAAATGGCAATTTGGTAAATAAGTTAAAATAGAATAGTGTCAAATAAGTGAAAAGGCTGGTTGACTTTTGATGCTATGTAATATTTGATCAAAACCCTCAAATAAATTAAAATTGTCATGTCAAATATTTAAAAATTTCTTGTAGTGACATCTAACAACATAGATCTAAACAGAAATTTAATCAGAAATAAAGATAAAAGAAAAGATCCACCCTCTTGGATACAAAAGGCATATCCAACCTGCTCAATCATAGGAAGTCTAGACGGAATAATGAAGACTAGGAGCAACGTAGGAAATCAGGTAAGATTTACATGTTATGTTTCATTATTTGAGCCAAAAGAATATGAAAAAAAGCTTTAAAAGAAGATGTTTGGATTCAAGCAATGTAATATGAACTTAATCAGTTTATAAAGAATGAAGTATGAGAATTAGTTCTTAGGCCAGAAAATGTAAATATCATTGGAGCTAAATGGATATTCAAAAATAAAACTGATGAAAGTGGTCAAGTAGTAAGAAATAAAACTAGGCTAGTAGCACAATGTTACACACAAGTAGAAGGCATAGACTTTGATGAAACCTTTGCACTAGTAGCTAGACTTGAGTCAATCAAATGACTACTTGCAATTGCTTGTTTGCTTGATTTTAAATTGTATCAAATGGATGTTGAAACGGCATTTTTAAATGGCTACCTCAATGAAGAGGCTTTTGTTGAACAGCCTAAAGAATTAAAGATCTTAAACATCCTAATTTTGTGGACAAATTGCATAAAGCTTTGTATGGGTTGAAACAAGCTCCTAGAGCTTGGTATTAAAGGTTGAAAAACTTTTTGATCAAAAGAGGTTATAGTAGAGGCAGCAATGATAAGACTTTATTTATCAAGCATGCATCTAACTATTTTATTGTTGCTCAAGTATATGTAGATGACATTGTGTTTGGATCAACTAACAAAAGCAAAATTGATGAGTTTGTTAAGTTGATGCAGGAAGAGTTTGAGATGAGCATGATAGGAGAATTAAGTTTC
Organism: Boswellia sacra; assembly: GCA_013180625.2. Taxonomy (NCBI): domain Eukaryota; kingdom Viridiplantae; phylum Streptophyta; class Magnoliopsida; order Sapindales; family Burseraceae; genus Boswellia; species Boswellia sacra. The sequence goes on from SNVD02011676.1 coordinate 313,597, forward strand.
TTTCTTGGATTGCAGGTTAAACAAATTAATGTGAGATATTCATATCTCAATCAAAATATGCTAGAAACCTTGTAAAGAAATTTGGACTTAAGAATGCAAAACCAATGTAAACCCCTATTAGTATTAACCTAAAACTTGCAAAAGACAATGCAGGAAAAAAGATTAATGCAAGTTTATATAGAAGCATCATTGGCAGTTTGTTACACCTCACACCAAGTAGACCAGACTTGTGTTTTAGTGTATAACTTTGTGTAGGATTTCAAGCAAATCCTAGAGAATCAGACCTGGCAGCAGTTAAAAGAATCATCAGGTATGTACATGGAACTTATGATTATGGAATATAGTTTTCTGAAGATATAAATGATTGTCTTGCAGGGTTTAGTGATGTTAACTGGACAGGAAATGTAGATGACAAGAAGAGCACATCAAGTGGATATTTTTATCTTGGTACTAACTTAGTTTTTCGGCACAGCAAAAAGCAGAATTCCATCTCTTTGTCTACTACAGAAGCTGAATACATAGCAGCAGGGAGTTGTTGCACACAGCTACTTTAGATAAAGCAAATGCTAAGTGATTATGGTATTGAACAAAAACCCATAATTGTGTTTGTGATAATGCTAGTGCTATGAACATTTCCAAAAATCTAGTTCAGCATTCTAAAATAAAACACATTGATATAAGATACCATTTTATAAGGGATCTTGTAGAGTCTAAGGTGATACATATTGAACACATCTCCACAGATAAACAATTAGCCGACTTATTTACTATGGCATTGGATACAACAAGATTTGAGAATCTACGAAAGGCCTTAGGCATCTGTCAATTTTTTAAATATGCGTTGCTTTCTGTTATATTAATTATACTGCAATATCATAAGTTTTCTTCTAATTAAGCATGCGTGAGCTATAATATAAAATTGTGTGAATGTTAAGATACTGGTTTAAAATGTAAAATACAGAGAGCACTACCAATATATGATGTGTGAAAGCCACCATTGAGAGTAACCCAAGGGTATCTATGAAATATGTTAAGGTCACCCACTCAAATGAAAAGGACTACCTCTATATCGTGTGAAAGCTACTGTGTTTAATTCATAATCCAATATGATTAATTCTTTATGAAAATGTTACAATGATATTTTTGTCATTTCAATTAAATGAAAAATAAAGGTAAACAGCTTTCATATGATGATTATAAATAGCTTTGAAATATGCTTCTTTAGAATGATTCATATAATATCTAGATATTGTTGTTACATTAAATATAATTGTTTTTTTTGGGTTATTTTTTCATATAATACGATGCTTTTATGCCTAACTAAAATTTGACTTTCTTGTATGTCCATGTGTTAAAATGCCATGTCAGCTTTATTGGATTGAGGGGGACAAACTTCAGTGGTAGGAGTCCTAACTCTATTAAAATTCTTTATTTTAATGGAAAACAAATTTTTTAATTTATCTCATTAATGATATTAACGAGTTTGTTTTGGAAAAGGAATTAAAAATTGAAATCACATAGGAAACCGAATTGGATTAAAACTTAATTTCTTTCTAAGTATATCACTAACATGGTTAGGACTATTTACTTCATATCAAAATCAGTTAGCATTCTGCCATTCATTCTCTCTCTGCTCTCCCCTCTCTCTATTTCAGAAACACTTGCAGTTCTCAAACCCTAACAATGGCGTCTTCATCTGAATATGAGAAGACCACAAGTGCAGCATAATCTTCCTCAAACAACTCTGGTCACAATAGTAATGATAGTTCGCAGTCGTCTCAGTCATAATAGCAGCATACAGAGATCCCAATTGATCCTACAATGAGTGAAGATGAGATAGCCTCTATTAGGCGAATGAAGGACATAATCAAGCCAAGTTCAACAAGTTTCTTATAGCAAATGTCAACCAAAATTTCTTGAAGTACATAATGAAGAGGAAGTTATAGATTGAGAGGCCAATGAAGGTAGCAAACTTTAACAAACATGGCTTAAGTGAACTATTCGAGTCCATTACTGGACCAGAATGATAAACAACTTCCTTCCCCTTATCAAGTCTTTGATTCAAGAATTTTTTGCCAATATACCTAAATCAATTGATAACCCAAAGAGCTTTCATTATCACAAGGTATATTGCAAAGGGAAATTTGTGAAGTTTTCACCAAATGTCATCAACACTTTCTTTAACATACCTATTGATAGTTTGCATTCTGTTGAATATAATTTTGACATCAAATTGTTCTTAAGGAATTGAATGGTAGAAAGGATTTAGTTTGGAACCTTGGAGATGGCATTGATCAACGATATCCTAGAAAGAAATATAGGGTTCTACATAAGATTGCTTAGTCTGATTGGTTCCTTTCCTCGCATTAGAATTAGGTTAGGGGAGATCATCGAGTGAGATTTATGTTTTGTTTGGACACAAACAAACCAATTAATTTAGGTTTATGGATTTATAGGATGATTGTCCAAATTGCACCATATAAATCAGACTATCATTTGCTTGTATTTTCTTGTCTAATTCAAGGTCTTTTAGCTTAAAATGGTGTTCCAATTAGCCTAAAAGAGAACATTGAGATTTTGTCAAAATCCGTCAAAAAAAGGATTGCTACACCGACTGCATGACAAATCTGATTTGCCTACTCCTAAACCAAAACCAAGAATTGTTCAAAACATTCCCACGAACAATGTGGAAGAGCAACTTGCTTTGATAAATTCTACTTTGTCTGATATTGTGCAGGTTCTGAAGGAAATCAAGGTTAAGTATTCTGCATTGGAGAGAGAAATTAGAGGCAAAAATGCTGTAGAAGATCAACAACCCATGGAAACTAAAGACGTGGTGTAAGAGCATTCAGTAGAGAAAGTATCAAATAAGGATCAAGTTGAAAAATCTGCTGTTGAGACCGACATGACAGCAGAAAAAAAAAGAGAAGAAAAAGAAATCAATGAAGAAAGCTAAAGGGACTGATCTGAAGAGCATGAAGAAGGTCAAAGTAGTGAAAAAAAAGTCTAACAAGAAGAAGAAAGCAGTTGCAACAGTAGTCCCAAAATTGCAGGATGAATCTTTGTCGAATGAGCCAAGTTAAGAGGAATATGCTATACCATCACCTTCACCACCTTCTGCAGAAGAACCTGACAATGCATCAGTTCTTGAAGCAAAACAACCTGTCTCCACACCATCGCAGTCATCTCCACATGAAGCAGAACACACACCTGATGCAGAATACACACAGAATCTGGCTCTTGAAGCAAAAACAGCAGAGAAAATCACAACATAGCTTGTAGCAACTTCTAAGCCACCACCAGGAAGAAGTTTAAGACTACGGCTGTTGGCACTAAAACGACATGGGCGTCTCTTCCCCTCCTGTTCACAAATCTTGCCAACATCATTAGTTTGCTCTTCAATTATTTTTGGAACTTGTTATGAAACTAAGGGGGAGAAGAGGCTTATGATTTGTTTGTTTTGTTTGTTTCTATGTTTGTGTTTGTTACCTTGAACTGCTCTAGGGGAAGTAAAGGGGAGTTTTATACTTTGTTTCTTATTTGTTATTTTGTAAGATTTACTTTACTGTGTTTTATGTTTGTTTGATGCTTTTGTCATTATTTTTTATTTAGCTCTGATCATGCATTGCTTGAACTTTATTTGACAGGTTTGTCCAAATAGTTCCGATTTGTTTTGCAAGTTATTTACATTCAGACATTCTTCTGTTATGTCTTATTTCTATTATGTGATTTATAACTGAAAAATTGTTATTTCTTTAGAGTGGCAATTTTTGTTAGATAGCATATGATTGATTGTAGTTCTTTTGGACTTATCTTTGTGTGCTATTATTTGGTTAGAAAACAGATTGATCTTTTCATCACAAGTTACCAAAAAGGAGGAGATTGTTGGTGTCAACATGTGACAAACTTGCATGTGCCATGCACATAACAATTTTGGACCGACTTGTGATTAAAAAGATTATGTTATATTTTACTATTTCTAAAAGTTTATTTTAGGAAGTATTTGATTCATATTTAATATCTCTTTAGATTATGACATTATTGATGTATCCTAGTTAAATTAGGAGTATATTTATTTGTGTCCTATTTTATTTAGGAGATTACTTATATCACTTCCTAAATTATTATTCTTTATCCTAATTGAGTTTGATTAAGATTCTACAGGATTTTGGAGGAATAGCACAATTGGATATCACCCTATATATAACGTTATTTTACATAACTTATATAGAGGTGTGTATGTCACGACATTTTAAGAATTAGAGGAGAGCTTTAACACAAATTGAAATGCTTCTATGATTTTGTTTTATGAGTGTTTTATTCATGTATATGAGAGGTTGTGATCGTGCATGAATTTTGGTTAGGTTTGTCTGAGTTAGTATACACTAGAGAGAACTTGCGAGTTGAGTATTTATGTAATTCAGTATCAGACATCGTGGTTATATTTTACTTAACAGTGTGTTGTTAAGTTGTCAGCGACAGAGAGTGGGCAGTGTCACTAGAGTTTAAGATCTTGGCTGGGTTTTGTTTTACAAAGATTAGGTCAGTGTGTGAAAGTGAGTCAGCACTGTAAACGATTCCAAAGATTGTACAAACAAGAACTTAGTGAATTGTAATTCAAAGGTGTCCGTGGATGCAGGTTTTATAACCGAACCACGTAAAATCCTCCTATACCATTTTACTTTATAGTTTACTATTATATTACACATAACTTCATACCTCTAGATCTCACATAATATATAGTTGAAGAATAAATAAAATATTTTGTGAAATATTATATTAATGTTAATAATTGGCATGGGGGTAACGGTGGACGATGCTGCATATACCAAAATGTAAAAAAAAAAACGTTTCGTTTGTCGGTGATATTAAATCAAATCGTAGCGGTGATTGGTGACATTTTTGAAAAAAATAATACAAGTGTCAATAAAATAATATTTGAAAAAATAAAAAAAGAAACTTGCTTGTTAACAGCCTCTCTAGAAGAGGTTAAAATATATCTTAAAGCATTGCCTTTACATACCTGGACAGGCTGGACTGCACTACAATAAACCTTTTTTTATTGGAAAAATAATAATATTAAAATGTAATGAGAGTGCATAATTCATTTTGGTGTCGTTGAAATCTTACTTTTACAAAAGTGGGATCTTTTTTTCTCGTCTCGGAGCAACAGAGTAGCCTCGCCACTGTCTACTTCCATTAACAGTACGGATTAGTTGCTAAACTAGTTAAATACTTATCTTTGTTGTATGATGTGTTTTGCTCATTTTTTGCACGTAAAGCTTGACTTGTAGTTTTAACATTCAGAATACTTGTGACTATTGGCTCTCGCAGGTAGACAAATATTTCTAAGCTCTGTGCTGTCTTATAAATATTAATTGATAAAGTATGTCTTATTATCGAGGATGGCTACAACACTTCACGTGGTGATGCTTCTCTGGTCGGCCTTTGGTCACTTGATGCCATTTTTTCAACTCTCAGTAGCCTTAGCCAAATCTGGAGTTAAAGTCCCCTTCGTATCAACCCCAAGCAACCTTGAAAGACTCCCAAAAGCTGCTTCAAATTTAGCAGCCCTCATCAACTTTGTTGAGTTTCCCTTATCATACTTAGATAACCATGACGAGTTGTTGCCCGACGGTGCTAAGGCGACGGTGGACATTCCATTTGATAAAATTCAGTACCTAAAGATTGCATACGATCTCCTTCAACATCCTGTCAAAAAGTTTGTAGCGGCCGGAGGAATCACCAGACTGGATTATATGTGATGTTATAACTCATTGGGCAGCCACAATTGCAAAAGAATATCAAGTCCCTGTGTTGAATTTCTCTGTTTATTCTGCATCTGCATATACTTCCGTTGGGCCGGAGCTTTTGGCTGTTGATGGTAACACAAAGATCAGGCAGTCGCCAGAGAGCCTAGCTGTGGTGCTAGAGTGGGTTGATTTCCCATCTTTGTTGGCTTTAAAAAGTTTTGAGGCGATTGGCTTTTATGCTGGCTTGTATGGATCAAATGCATCTGGAATAACAGATTTGCAATTTAAAGGGCTGTCAACGTTATCGAGGGATGTCAAGCTATAGCGGTTCGCAGTTGCCCAGAATATGAAACTGAATACTTGATCTTACTAGAAAGAATATTGGGAAAACCAGTGATTCCTGTGGGTTTACTAGCCCCGGAAAACACAAAAAGAAGGGATCAAATTAAGACTGATGAGTCACGGAGTGAGATATTCAAATGGCTCGATGAGCAAACGGCTAAGGCAGTCTTGTTTGTAGGGTTTGGAAGTGAGTGTAAGCCAAGTAAAGATCAAGTTTATGAGATCGCATATGGGCTTAAGCTATCGGGATTGCCATTCTTGTGGGCACTTAGGAAACCTGAGTGGGCTACTGATGATGCGAATGCGTTGTCTCCAGGTTTCAGCAATAGAATTCATGGCAAAGGGATGGTCTGTATAGGCTAGGCGCCACAACTGGAAATCCTAGGACATCCATCAATTGGCGGATCATTGTTTCACTCAGGCTGGGGCTCGGTGATAGAACTTTGCAATTCGGTCATACTCTTGTTGTGTTACCATTCGTTATTGATCAACCTTTGAATGCAAGGGTATTGGTTGAGAAGGGTCTTGCTTTGGAAGTAGAAAGAAGGGAAGATGGATCTTTCACCAGGGATGACATAGCCAAAGCTCTGAAGCTAGCCATGGCTTCGGAGGAAGGGGAGAAGCTAAGAGTCAAAGCTAGAGAAACAGGCATTATTTTCAATAATAGGAAACTCCATGCTGGTCACTTTGAAAATTTGTGGACTATCTTAAAGAGTAATTTGGTCAACAAACAAGAGTAGCATGAACATTCAGTTTCATGAGGAGATTGCCCGCTGGGTTCTCTATTATTTCAATAAATTCAGGCTATTGTACTGTATAAGGGTAAGTATTTAGGTTATATTTGTTTATGAATTTTGTGTTCTTGTATTTAAAAGAACTTAATGTTTAAGGATTTATTATAAATATTGAAATTTGAAAATGATATGTACTAATTTTGTGTGAAGCTATTAGCGACACGGATATACCCAGTTTGTTGCACTCCATTATGTTGGATACTGACTACATAAATATATATCATGGACCCATGTCTGTGTGAAAGAGTGATCACTCCGCCCGACCTTGATTGTCAGGCATTGACGTCGCTGTCTTTTAACAAAAACAATATTTGAACTCAAAAATTAAGCACACTCTATCAAAATTTAAATACAAAATTAGAAACAGTAGGAAGCTATCTTTTAACACAAAATTTTAACACATTTTATTGACATAAATTTATAATATTTGAACTTACAAAATTCAATGGTTAAAATTGAAAGTAAAAAATTAATGCCACCAACTAATCAAGTATCTCAAACATCAAATTTTGTGAATAAATGGTTAGAAATTTGTGCACAATTTTATATGAAAAAATTTATGTTAAAAGATCTTTCCCATATATAATTATATTGATTTGTTTCTAGTTTTATGCCAGTTGCGTAAAATTGTTTTGATTTTCTATCAATGACTTCGATTATTTTGTTTTCTTTGTTTCGCTTTACTCATAGATCCATAGGCGTTTACAGGCATTTTTTAATGTATTCCGATTTTTGTCATCAAATCAATAATACAACTAACATTAGTATCTAGAGCAATATCAAATGTTTGTATTATAAGATTTTGATGTAGGATAGTTTGACTTAGAGTCTACTTTTAACTAAGATTTTTGTTACTTTAGGAAGTCAAATATTATTTTCCTATTTAACTAGGATTTTTAGTATTTACTTATTTAGTATATGTAGAATAGTTTTTTTAGTATAGTTTTTACTAGAATTAAGGTTATTTAGTTATAAACGGGCTTGTTATCTCTCATTATAAACAATAAATTATTAAAAATATTTGATAATTTTCCCTTTGAGAGTTCTTTTGTCATTGATTGGATATGTCCAAGAACTGAATGTGTTAGACTTTCTCACATCTCATGTTTCTTCTTCGGTCATCAAGTGCTATTGGAGCAGGTTTAGCTTGTCTTCTTATGACAGGCAGTGATCCAAAGAGCAACCATCCTTCTGACGATTATTAGAGAACGAGGGCCATGTAGTAGTACAATACATGGCAAGTACATGTCATGGCAGCCGTTAGGGAGCTAGTGACTACCGTAGCATTGCAAACGACGATTGAGCGGCTTGAAACTATAAACTTTTGCGGCAACAAGAATTTGGAACCAAAGTGGATAGGAGTGAGTGGAGCCTCATTTTGCCATGGTGCACACTAAGGAAACAAGTTTTTGATAGGGATTTTGAGCAAAAGTGTTGGTTAGCCTAGTGGCAAGGGCACAACCAAGGAAGGAGTAGTAAAGTCACTATGAGGTCCTAGGTTTGATTCCTCAAAAAGGACTATGCCATTATGTTAGTGGGAGATTGTGACAATGTGCTCACCTCAGTTAAAAAAAATGTAACAAATTGACCGATGTCAGTGTGACGAATTCTCTTTATCAATGAAACTATGCCAACTTTCACTTTTTGGTTAGAACTCAAGATGGGTTTTTTCTAAGGAGAGGAGTATGGTATTGGACAGTTTGAGTTAGAGTCTAGTTTTAACTAGAATTTTTATCATTTTAGGAAGTCAAATATTATTTTCTTGTTTAACTAGCACTTTTAATATTTTAGCATATTTAATATTGGCATGATTTTATTTTCTTAATATAAATTTTACTTGCTTTACAAGAATTAGGGTTATTTAGTTATAAATATGGCTTGTTATCTCTCGTTATAAGCAATGAATTATCAATAGTATTTGAAAAATTTTCCTTAAGGAGTTCTTTCGTTGTTGATTTGACATATGTCCAAGAAGTCTACATGTTAGACTTTCTTCTATCCCACATTTCTGATTTGTCACGACTGATGCAACAAAAATGAGATAGGACAGGGTAACACATATCTATTAAATTACCTTCAATTAGACTAAGGTGTTTCAGTAATAATTCATTAAATCTCAAAAGATTATGAGATTTTAGGCTTCAAAGTTCATTGATTCATGCATGAATGCCAAACAATGAAAAAAAATTCACAAGAGCCTTTCACTAATTCATATCAAAACAAAAGCCAATACAAACTTAGTCAATAGGCTTTATTATACTATACTAGTACTAGATCTAATAGGAAAATTATTCCCATAATAAAATTATTCTAAAAGGAAAGTTAATAATATTAGCCAAATCTATTTTTCTTAAATTTAAATATATCTTAAAACCAAAAAATAAATCAAAACAAAAAGTAAATAAATTTTACATAATAAATATTTAAAATATTCATTAAATTATTTATTTCCAATTTTTGACTTTTCTTCCCCTTTCAATCTGCATCGGAATTTTAGGCTATTGTTAATTAATCTATTATTATAGTTTTGTTTTCCACTTACTTTCTTGTTGAGCATAAAATATGATTAAAATAGTACCGATTTGAAATTATTATAGATTTTCCAATGATTAGGTTTAATTCTATTATAGAAAATACCATATCATAAAAAATGTAATGAGACATTACCTAAACACCCTCATAGCTAGTTTGTTTGATGTAACTTTGGCCCCACACCATCACAATCTCCCTCAAGATTGAACCCTAATTTTAGGGAAAGGCCATAAGAAAGTAATTTGTGAAAATATAATTGGCAAAGAGATGAAGCAGGGGCGACAAAGAAGAAATCAAAGAACAAATTAGTCAAGAAAGAGTTGTAGTAGTGCCAGAAGGCCTTCGCTCAATGTGCTTGCATGAACCAGAGAACAATTAAGAGTCAAAAGTTTTTTATTTTTTTATTATTATTTCTTTTCATGTGTAAAATGTGTATTAGATTTTTTTTCTTTAATTATAAATTCAAAATTTCAGAACAAATCATAGCAGCAGTAACTTTCGAGCTAAATTTTACTTTGTACAGGTAAATTAACAGTGCCATTGATATGCTAAATTGAGACAAGCCTTTTGTTTTGAAGGTAGATCATGTGCCCTATTCCCTAGGTTAGAGATAAAAGGTTTAAAACTTAGTTTTAAATCATGAGTTATAAGTTTTAATATGAAATTAATTTTAAGAGTTACAAATACAATAAAAACATGAGTTACAATTCTTATTATCTGTAACTTTCATGTTTTTATTAAGAAATTATGGCTTGGGAGTTACAAGAATTAATTTGTAACTTGGTTAGGCTAAGAGACTATTATATAAAGGAGTCTCATGGTTCTAACATTTGAATAACAATATAGTTTGAATATTTTTTGTGCTTTGAGTAACCGCAACACATGGAGACGAGGTATTTTATTCTGGTGATCTTGCTCATAGAAAAAATAGGCTGTGAGCATAGGGTTGTATTTTGGAGTCCTTGAGTACCAATATGACCCGTACAAGGGGAGGACTCTTTGGCTTTAAGGCAATGCTTTCAGCATGTCTCCCTAGTGCTCAAACCTTACATTTCTCCTCTCTCTTCTACTTTATATATGTTATTTAATTTTCTAGATTATTGCTTATGTGATGTTGTTGTTGTTTGATTTATTATATTTAAATTTATCGTAAATATTCCCAACAAATCTAAAGCCAAAGAGTATCTTATATGATTTGTTGCTTATTTGTTTATTAATTGTATATATTTATGTTTTTATCATTTTGATTGCTTATGTTGCACAAACTATTTTAAAATAGTTTGTGCATTCTACTTCTTATTAGATCCACGGTTATAAGCATCTATAGAGCTATTAGCTTCATCTATATTTTATTTATATTTTAATGAATATGAGAGGGATCACAAGTGTGATGGATTTTGCTAATTGTTTTGTTTGTTTGTTTATCACATAATATATGTTGTAGATCTTTGGGAGATCTATCATGATTTATATTTTTATTCGTAATTTGAATACAGTTAGCCTTACTATGCTATGTATGATTGGTGAAGTATTCTAGTTTATATTATGACATATACTTGCATGTATAAAATCTTTTTATTTTTCCTTGCAAAGAAGAATTGAAAATGCATATCTAGTTTAGAACATAAAATTAATTTAGTTACTGATATCAGCCAATTTCAAATATTTGAAGCTTCTTTAGATATTAAATATATAATGATTTGCTATTCTCTTGCAGATCTAGTCTTCTTGATATTAGAGAGTTGGTGGCTTTGTTGTGTAACTTGCTTTCCAATTATATCTTTATTTTACAACACAAGCAAATAAATATCTTTATTAAGTTAAAGATATTGAGGTAAATGAAGATGCAATTCTTTTATTCTATACTTCAGCCATATAAATTGTATTTATATCAATGTTTTTTTTGTTTGTGATTAAGTGTAAAGTGAGTATGGATTAACTAGTAACTCTTATATGAATAAGTTTAGTAAACTTTGTTGCTATATACATCACATTTTAATATGATTTGTCCTTACATAATTAGCTTATTATAAGCTTTGAAATAAGATAGTAATAAGCATTTACTTATTAAGTTCGATTTATAGCTAATGAGATATATTAATATGGTTAGTAAGAATTTTTATCATCTCAAATTGTCAGTTATGAATATGTTGGTGATAAATGTATATATCTAATGTTTCATTTATGAAGAGATGTTATATCTATTTGTTTTATTGAAATGGTGGTTATAAGCTATAGATATTACAAGTAATAGTTATGACGTCAAGTTTTTGCAATTACTTTCTAGGAATGTGATTAGTTATTAAAATTTTCTTTTTCTTTTCAAAGAATATGAATGAGCTGTAACATGTTAGTGGTTTATTTTTAAAACGTTTTATGAGTTTTTATTATGGTCTAATAAATATTTCAATTATTAAAATCCTTATTAATGATATTTATTGCATATTATTTATGATTTAATTAAATTTATATGTTACTAGTAAAGTGTATTGTTATTTTGGAGCTAGATAATCATTGATCTTTACTGCATATTATTATAAATTGATTAAGAATTCAATTTGTACGTTACTTGCATACATTAAATTTTTTATTATGGATTTTCATATGTTTATTGGAAACTTATACGCAAGATGATGAGCTATTAATTTATAGTTTCTCATGGTTATCATTTATATTAGATAATAATATCTAATAATTGATTACTAGAGTATGTTAATGTTAGTTCTAAAAGTATGCAGCTATAAATAATATAACAGTAAACTGTAATGTAAATCGGCACAAGAGAATTTTATGTGGTTCGATTATAAAACTTACATCCACGAATAGCTTTAGAGCTGCAATTCACTAAGTTCTTGTTTGTACAATCTTTATGATCGTTTACAATGTTGACTCATTCTCACACACTGACCTAATCTTTGTAAAACAAAATCTTGCCAAGATCTTAAACTCTAGTGACACTGCTCACTCTCTATCGCAGATAACTTAATAACACATTGTTAAGTAAATCTTAACAACGGCGTCTGACACTGAATTACATAAACACTTAACTCACAAGTTCTCTCAAGTGTATACTAACTCAGATAGACCTAATCAACAATTCATGTACGATTATAATCTCTCATACATGAATAAAACACTCATAAAAATCAAATCAATAAAGCATTCTAGGCTCTGTTCTTTCTTGTTTTCAAATCCTGTTTTCTGTGCTACACATTTTTCAATGCAATTTATATTCAATCTCAACCACATATTCTTTTTAAAATTCAAAATAATTCAAAATAAACCACATATTCTTAAATTCAATTGAAAATAAAAATACTGGATTCGTAAAAGAACAGAGATTTGCATTGAATTTCTCCTCTTAATCCTTAGAATGCCATGACATAAACCAACCAACATCCATATATGTTATGAAAACATAACATTATATATATTGGGATGTCTGATCGATATCTCTTTGAAATCCTGTAAAAATCCTAATCAAACTCTTATTAGGATAAAGATAAATATAATAGGAAGTGATATAGATAACTCCTTAAGGAATTATGATACAAATAAATATTCTCCTATTTTAACTAGGATACATTAAATAATGTCCTAATTTAAGAAGATATGTATTATAAATCAAACACTTCCTAAAATATACTTATAGAAATAGGGAAATAATAAACAATATAATATTCTTATTTTATCTCAAGTTGGTCCAAAAATCATCATGTCATGACACATGCAAGTGTCACACGTTTACACTAACAATCTCCTCTTTTTTTGGCAACTTATGATGAAAACACTACACTGTTTCTGATCAAAGAAAAACACACAGAGATAAGTCAGACATAACTATAAGCAATCATGATCTAGTAAACAGCTATATCATGCTTAAGAAACTAATAACAGAATGCAGTTACAAATCACATAACAGAATAAGGTTTGAATGTGTATATCCTGCAAAACAACGCAAAGTGAAGTTGACAATCATGTTAAACAACAGTTCAACCAAATAATGATCAGAGCAAATAAAAAAAAAACATTCATAAATTGAACTACGTAGAGAATAACACAAAGCATTAAAAGTCCTTACTCCCTCTTACTTCTTACATATCGCTTTTGACAATAAAAAGTAACAAAAGAACAACATATCAAACAGGATTAGATTTAGCAGTATCAAAACAAAATAGAAAATTGAACAAAAATAAAACAAAGTTATGTAAGATCAGAAATTGCTTCTCCCCTTTGATTTCAGAACAAGTTCCAAAAAAAAAAACTAACGAAGTCGGGGAGACTTACGAATAGGTGGGGAAGAGGAACTGCCTGAGCGCTTTGTGAACCTTCCAGCCTTCATTTTGTATCTTCTGCTAGTAGTAGTGGGAGGAGGCTATTCAGTGGGCACAGGAGTGGGCTGTGCTTCAGTCGTTTCAGAGGAAGTGGCAGTGACTTCAGCCACAATCTTGTGAATCTCCTTATCAAGGCGTTCAACACTAGTTTCTATTATCTGTAAGGTACCAATGACTCTACTACAAGTGGCAATGGTAATGGTGTGGCTGGTGTAGTTTCGATCGCTATAGAAGGGGATTCCTGAGTGTGTTCTGGAGGTGGTGTGGTTGTGGCTTCAGGTGGGGATGACTATGTTGATGGTGGAGAGTTGTGATGTTTTGTTTCTGTAACTAGAGAAACATGAGGTTTTGTCTCAGCAGTTGATGAAGATAATTTCATCTCGATTTCTGCTTGTTATGGTTCATCTGACAAGGATTCATCTCTTAGAGCCTGTGTTGTTGATTTAATTTTCTTCTTCCTCTTGTCAGATGATTTCTTCAACGATTTAACCTTCTTCTTTTCTTTCAATCCCTTTGCTGTCATCTTGAATTTCTTTTTCTTTGTCTTCTTCTCTACTGTTATGTCTATCTCAATAGCAGTTTGTTCAGTTGGATATTCTGCAGGTATTGGCTCAGCTTTTTCAGGTAGTGGTGCATTAGTCTCTAGTATCTGCTCAGTAGACTTCTGAAGAACCACATTTCAGTTTGTTTAGTTGGATATTCTGCAGGTATTGCCTTCATTTTTCTGTTAGATATTGTTGGTCAATTCCATCCTTCGGATTCCAATCTATGTCTCCTCGACCAGTCAATTCTTTAATTACAATAGCCATATCAAAAATTCTCATCCAAGGAGTGCAAACTTTCTATTGGTATGTCAAAGAATGTGTTTATAATATTTGGTGAGAATTTCACAAACTTTCCTTTACAATATACTCTATGATAATGATAACTTTTTGGATCATCAATGGAAGTAGAGATATTAGCATAGAACTCCTGAATTAAAGACTTCACAGGGGGTAGGAAATTGTTTACCGTACGAGTTTAGTATATAGACTGAAGAAGCTCACTCAACCCATAGTTGTTAAAATATGTCAGCTTCACTGGCCTTTCCATATGCAATTTTCTTTTTGAAGTGTACTTCAAGAATTTCTACTTCACGGCTGATGTGAGGAATTTGTTAAACTTCGGTTTCACCTTGTCTTTCATCTTCTTGACTAGAATCAACTCGTCTTCACTCATGGCAGGATCAATCAGGATCTCTGCTTGAGGCTGTTATGAAAAGATGACTGTATACTGTCGCTACTGTTGTAACCATAGTTGGTTTGAGAAGATGATGAACTATTGTTCTATGACGAATCAAATGTGGTCGCCATTGTTAGGGTTTCAAGTCTGCAAAAGTTTTCTCAGAATAGAGAGAAGCAAGACAAGAGAGAGTGGTGAAACTGTTGATTGGGTATGGTATGAACAGGAGAAGCCCTAACTGTTTTCGTAATATACTTGAGAAGGACTAATTTTTAATTTATTTTTGTTTCCCATAAATTTTAATTTTAAATCCTATTCCAAAAACAGTTTAATAAAAATCATTAATGAATAGGAATTCAAAATTTGATTTCCATTAGAATAAGGAATTCTAATAGAGTTAGGATTCCCACCACTGAATTTTCTCCCCCTCAATTCAACAAAGCTGAAATGGCTTTTTTGACACATAAACACACAAGATAAATTTAATTTCAGATAGGCACAAAGAACATCGTATGATATGAAAAACATAACAGAAAACAGTTAAATTTAAAATAACAATAATATCTGAACATCATATGAATCATTCTAAGACAGCATATTTCAGAGCTGTTAATTATCTTCACGTGAAAGTTATTTTCATCTATCTTTTCAATTGATTGAGATGTCAAAAATATTATTTTGACATTTTTTAATCTCATTGAATTATAAATACAGTAGCTTTCACACAATATAGAGATAACCCTTTTTATTTGAGTGGGTGACCTCAACATATTTCTTAGATACCCTAAGGTTACTCTCAATGATGGCTTTCACACATCACATATTGGTAGCCCTCTCTGTATTTTTCATTTTAAATCAGTATCTTATCATTCACACAATTTTTTATATTACAGCTCATACATGTTGGCCCAAGTATGGCAACCCAAGAGGAGGGGTGAATTGGATCTTCATTTATAAAAACGAATTTATAAAACTTTTCTTGAAAGATCAAACTTAGTTCACTCTTTCTTTGAGAATAAAAGTGAAGAAAACGCAATTAGAAGTTATCTAAGATGTCCTCAAGAGAATAACAATAATGAACAATCACAAGTGCAAATAAATATAAACAGGATAGGGATAGAGAGAGTGCAAACTCAATTTACGTGGTTCGGCAAACCTTGTCTACGTCCACGGGCTCTTAGCTCCTCCATAAGCTAGGCTTTCCACTAAGTTGTAGAATTCTTTACAACTTGCTTAATGAACAACCTCACTAAGACTTCTTCCTTCAACTCTTGATAACACCACACCAAGAGTTCTCTTAATTGTTTAGCTCTTGATAACACCACACCAAGAGTTCTCTCAAGGATAACTATTATCCTTTACAAGAATGATCTCACTCTCACCACAATACAAGAATAAAGAAAATTGTTTATAATAAAAGTACAACTCTCTTCAAAGAGTAGATAAAAAATATAAAAGCTCTCTAAACTTGATATTTCTCTTATTTGTTGCTTGATGGATTCTTGTTGAATGCATGGGAGAAGGGATCCTTTTATAGGCAAATGAGATGAACTTAATCAATTAAAGACACTAACTCCAAATTTTCTACCTGCCACAAAAACCTTAATTTTGTTGGCCATTTTTGTTAATGTTCAGTTTGAAATTTGAAAATCTATAAAACATAAAAGATCTGTATATTTGAATAAGCTTTCTAACAGATTGAGAATCAAGTCATTTGAATATCTCTATCTCAAGATATGGACAAGAGATCATTTGGTGCTCATGTCAGTTGATTTTTCATCCTTGTGTCAATCCACCGAATTAAATGATTATTATGCCGGCCTTCCATTCAAAATTTGAATTTATTCAAAACATGAAAGATCTGCATATTTGAATAAGGTTTCCAAAACATTAAGAATCAAGTCATTTTGATATTTCTATCTGAAGATATGGACAAAAGACCATTCAGTGCTCATGTTAGTTGATTTTTCTTTCCTGTGTCAATCTACTGACTTGCATGATGATTATGTCAACCTTCCACTTGAAATTTGAATTTCTTTAAAAAATATGAAATTTGCTCCATTAACCTCAAGAATCAAGTGATTTGGATGTCTCTAGCTCAAGATATGTCCAAAATAGCATTCGATGCTAATGTCAACTGATTCTGTTTATCCTTAGCTTGCATGATGATTTGGACAACCTTTCACTTGAAATTTGAATTTCTTTAAAAAATATAAAATGTTATTAATTGAGTAAGCTTTCTAAAGGCTCAAGAATCACATCATTTGGACATTTATAGAGAAATATATGACCTATTGATTAAACATTGCTTATGTGTCACATTCCTTGTGTCAAACCTTGTTCTTAAACTTTGGTGTCTTTAACATGTAGTCTTATCCTTAGCTTCAACACATCATTTTAATAAGTCTCTTCTTGATTTTACAAGTATTTCATTGGTCTTATTCTTGCACATAAATAAACATATTAGTAGACCCTCAATGATCAATATGTATTGTTATTATCAAAATTACCATGTAGGCTTAGGGCTAACAATACATGTTAAATTAGAAGGAAACTTATGATATTACAGATACAGTTAACATAACAGTAAGTAGTATTTATTTAGATAACTGACAATGCTAAGGCTTTTCTTAGATTCTCAAATCTTGTTGTATCTAATTCGTTAGTGAACAAGTCAACCAATTATTTATCAATGGAGATGTGTTCAATCTGTATCACCTTAGACTCTACAAGTTCTCGTATAAAATGATATCTTATGTCAATGTGTTTTGTTCTAGAATACTAAACAGGATTTTTGAAAATTTTTATAGCACTAGTATTATCACAAAACACAGTTATAGGTTTTTGTTCAATACCATAATCACTCAACATTTGCTTCATCCATAATAGTTGTATGCAACAACTTCCTGCTGCTATGTACTCAGCCTCAGTAGTAGACACAAAAATAGAATTATGCTTTTTTCTATGCCAAGAAACTAAGTTAGTACCAAGGTAAAAATACCCTCTTGATGTACTTTTTCTGTCATCTACATTTCTTGCCTAGTCAGCATCACTAAACCCTGCAAGATAATCATTTGTTTCTTTAGAAAAACCATATACCATAATCATGTGTTCCAAGTTCATGCCTGATGATTCTCTTTAGCTATTACCAGATGAGATTCTTTGGGATTTGCTTGATATCTTGCACAAAGTCCTACACTAGAGCACAAGTCTGGTCTACTTGCTGTGAGGCATAATAAATTGGCAATGATGTTTCTATACAAACTTGCTTCAACATCTTTTCTTGCATTGTCTTTTGAAAGTTTGAGGTTAGTACTGATAGGAGTTTTTATTGGTTTTGAATTCTCAAGCCCAAATTTCTTTACAAGATTTTTATCATATTTTGATTGAGATATGAATATCCCATCATTCATTTGCTTAGCCTGTAATCTAAGAAAGAAATTTAATTATCCTACCATGCTCATCTCAAACTCTTCCTACATCAACTTAACAAACTCATTAGCTTTGCTTTTGTTAATTGATCCAAAAACAATGTCATCAACATATATTTGAGCAACAATAAAATAATTAGATGCATGTTTGATAAACAAAGTTTTATTATTGTTGCCTCTTCTATAACCTTTGTTGATCAAAAAATTTATCAACCTTTCATAACAAGCTCTAGGAGCTTGTTTCAATCCATACAAAGCTTTATGCAATATGTATACAAAATTAAGATGTTTAGGATCTTTGAAACCCTTAAGCTGTTCAGCAAAAACTTATTCATTTAGATAGCCATTTAAAAATGCTATTTTAACATCCATTTGGTACAATTTAAAATCAAGCAAACAAGCAATTGCAAGTAGTAATCTGATTGATTCAAGTCTAGCTACTGGTGCAAAGATTTCATCAAAGTCTATGCCTTCTACTTGAGTATAACCTTGTGCTACTAGTCTAGCCTTATTTCTTACTACTTGATCACTTCATCAGTTTTATTTTTGAATATCTATTTAGTTCCAATGACATTTGCATTTTCTGGCCTATAAACTAATTCCCACACTTCATTTCTTTTAAACTAATTAAGTTCATCTTGCATTGCTTGAATCCAAACATCTTCTTTTAAAACTTCTTTCACATTTTTTGGTTCAACTAATGAAACATAACATGCAAACCTTACCTGATTTCTTACCTTGGTCATGGTTTTCATCATGCCATCTGGTGTTCTAATGATAAAGCTGGTTGGATGTGCCTTCTAAATCCAAGTGGGTGGATCTTTTCTTTTATTTTCATTACTGATTGAGTTTTTGTTCTGATCTGTGTTGTCAGTTATCATTGTTGTGTCTGATGTAACAGCAGTTGTTTCTTCTTTCATAATTGAATCATCTTTACTACTGTTGTTGTCAGAATCTGATTTTTCTATATCTTCTGTAAAGCTGGTTATGCTTTTACCTTGTGAATATTCAGCACAATCATCTAGATCATCAAATACAATGTTTGCATATTCCATGACTGTCGCAGTTTGAAGATTGTAAACTCGAAATGCTTTGTTATTTTGTGCATATCCCACAAAAATTCCTTCATCACTTCTTGGATATAATTTTCCTAACAACTTTCTATCATTTAAGATGTAACACCTGCATCCAAAAACATAAAAATATTTCAAATTAGGTTTTCTTCCTTTTAAAATTTCATAAGGTGTCTGGTTAGTACCAGGTCTTAGAAAAACTGTATTTGAAATGTAGCAAGCAGTGCTTATTGCTTCAGCCTATAACCTTTTGGTCAATTTTTTGCTATTGAGCATCACTCTAGCCATCTCTTGAAGAGTTCTATTCTTCCTTTCCACAATGCCATTTTGTTCAGGGGTTTTGAGAGCTGAAAATTCATGATCAATATCATGATATTTGCAAAAGTCAGCATAACTAACATTTTCAAATTCCTTGTCATGATCACTTCTTATTCTCACTATCCTACCAGTGTTTCTGTTTTGCTCATATCATACACTTGAAGAGTTCTATTCTTCCTTTCCACAATATCATGATATTTGCAAAAGTCATCATAGCTAACTCAAATATTCCTGAAAGCTTCAAAAGTGTCAGATTTTTCTTTAACAAAATTAACCCAAGTATATCTAGAAAAGTCATCCACCCAAACAAATATGTATCTCTTACCTGTAATGCTTTCAATTTGCATAGGATCCATAAGATCTATATGAAGTAAATCAAGTATTTTGGATGTGCTAAGATGTGGATAGGCTTTGTGTGAACTTCTAATTTGTTTCCCCATTTGACATGGTCCACAACTTTCATTTACATTGTCATCAAATTTAGGAACTCCTTTTACAACACCTAACTTTGTCAATCTAACCAAGTCTTTGTAATTTAAGTGTCCTAATTTTTGATGCCATAATTCCAAATCTAAAATCTTAGCTTAAAATGCAATTTTTACCGAATAACAATTATCAGAAGATCTCTGTCCTTCTAAAATGTATTTTTCAAAATTACCTAAGACCATGCATTTTTTTGTGTGAAATTAACAATATACTTTTTATCACATATCTAACTAATACTAATTAGATTAGCTTTCAAACCTTCAACCAGCAAGATATTTTGCAAGTTGGGTAGGCCTTTGACATTCAGAGTGCCTTTGTCAATGATCTTACTCTTTGCTCCATCTCTATAAGTGACATTTCCTTCCCTGCATGCTTCAAAATTTTTTAAAAACTATTTATTTCCAGTCATATGCCTGGAACAGCCACTATCAAAATATCACAAATCATTAGAAGAATGTTTAAGAGCAGTAAGAGCAACATTGTATACTGTCTTCTCTTTCTTAACCCATTGTAGTTGTGACTTTGGTAACAGTTTGAATTGTTTTGATCTTTTATGCAAAAGATTCAATAATTTAAGGCATTTAGGCCTAATATGTCCTTTTGTATCACAAAAATAACAAACTGGAATGAATTTTCTTACCTTTTCAGGATTGGATTTGAAAGAACTCAGAGGAGAAACAAAGGTTTCACTGCTTTTTTAACTAGGACTTGACCTTATTGAGTTAGGTTCATAATTTTTATCTAATGTTGTAGCTTTTACAAACACTGTTGTTGATGAGGATGCAACATTACCTTCCATGTATCCTAATCCAATTTTGTTGGAGTTGTCTCATCCAAGACCCAGGACCAGATCAAGTTTAGCTGACCCAATTTTGAGTTGATCAACACATCTTTTGCTCTCAATCAGTTCTGTTGTGATTTTCTCAATATGTGTTGTTTTATCTGTCAAAATAATCTCCAGTTTTGTGACATGGTTTTTAGCATATGATTTTTCATATTTCAGAACTTCAATCTTCTTCTTCAAAGTTTTAATTTCCTCTTTCTAACTTAGCCATTCACTATAGAGTGCATTGTAAGTTTCTTGCAACTCCTCTTAGTATTCTGGATCATTTTCTTCATCTAAATTATCAGCATTGGTTCTGTAACATTCTGTTATGTCAGTCATAATAGCTTCCCCTTTATCAGCTACTGATGCTGTGAATACAACAAAATTACTCATGCATTCTTGATCTTCTGAATCAGATTTGGATTCATCACTCCAGGTAGTTGTCAAGCCTTTGTTTTTCTTCTTGAGATTAGCACATTCAAATTGAATATATGCATAACCTGAACATTCATAACACTGAATCTGTCCTTTATTGTCAGGTTGCTTTAATTTCTTCTTGTCATTCTCCTTGTTGAATTTGCTGAACTTGTCTTCATTTGAATTTGATGGGTTTCCTTGATTCTTTTTCATAAACTTGACATAATTTTTCATTAGAAAAGCAATCTGTTTAGAATCAGTTTAATCAAGTTCATCATTACTTTCATCATCAGACTTTTCAGTTTTAACATTGAATGCAATTCTTTTTCCTTTTTACTTCCTAGTACTCTGATTAATTTCAAAGTTTTGAAGAATGTCAATCAGTTCATCAACTCTTATTTCATCAGTGTTTTTAACTTCCTCAATGGCTGAAATTTTAGGTTGAAATTTATCTAGAACAGACCTGATTATTTTGGTAACAATTGATGCACCAGTGAAAGTTTTGCCAAGCATGTATGCAGAATTTGTGATGTGACATAACTTAGAGTAAAACTCAAAAATTGACTCGTCCTCATGCATCATCAAATTTTCAAATTGAGAATTCAGTCTCATCAGTTTAGACCTTTTAACAGATGCAATACCTTCATATTTTACGTCAAATATATCCCAAGCTTCTTTGGCCACTTTGCATCTAGAAATCTGTCCACAATTATTTAAGTTCACAGCAGCAAAAATTGTATTGAGAGCCTTTGAGTTCCAGCTTGAACATGGGTATTCTTCATTAGTCCATTACTCCTCAGGTTTGGGTTCAGCATCACCAAAAGCATTCAGCTTTGTTGGCGGTGTAAATCCTTCAAGGACACTGGTCCATGCCCTATCATCAAAAGATTTGATATACATCATCATTCTTACCTTCCACTATGGATAATTACCATCATCAAGAGCAGGTGGTTGTGTTCCAGATCCTCCATTGCGAATAAACTCTATCCTTCCAGATCAACGTTATCGTTTCTTCACTTGTCTATCAGTGAACCTACTCTGATACCAATTGTTAGTTCTGAAAATATGCAGTTATAAATAATATAATAATAAACTGTAATGTAAATCGGCACAGGAGGATTTTACGTAGTTCGGTTATAAAACTTACGTCCATGGATAGAGCTGCAATTCACTAAGTTCTTATTTGTACAATCTTTAGGATCGTTTACAGTGTTGACTCACTCTCACACACTTACCTAATCTTTGTAAAACAAAACAAATACCAAGATCTTAAACTTTAGTGACACTGCTCACTTTCTGTCGTAGATAACTTAAGAATACACTGTTAAGTAAATCTTAACCATGACGTCTGACATTGAATTACATAAACACTTAACTCGCAAGTTCTCTGTAGTATATACTAACTCAGACAGACGTAATCAATAATTCATATACGATTACAATCTCTCATATATGAATAAAACACTCATAAAAATCAAATCAATGAAGCATTCCAATTTACGTTAAAGCTCTCCTTTTAATCCTTAGAATGTTGTGACATAAACTCACACAACCAACATACATATATGTTATGAAAACATAACGTTATATATATTGGGATGTCTAATCGATATCTCCTTGAAATCCTGTAAAAAAATCATAATCAAACTCTTATTAGGATAAAGATAAACATAATAGGAAGTGATATAGATAACTCATTAAGGAATTAGGACACAAATAAATATTCTCCTATTTTAACTAGGATACATTAAATAATGTCATAATCTAGGAAGATATGTATTATAAATCAAATACTTCCTAAAATATACTTATAGAAACAATAAAATAATAAACAATATAATATTCTTGTTTTATCACAAGTTAGTTCAAAAATCATCATGTGCATGGCACATGCAAGTGTCACACGTTAACACCAACAGTTAAGAAGATTAATTGTTTATTTTGATAACTTATTTGGTTACATTGAATAAAATTATGGTATAAATGCTAATAATTATTATTTAATCATATATGAAGTATATATTATGTTTACTAAAGTAGAAATAAATATTTTTGCTAATGTGGGGGTTTCGATTATAAAGAACTTTCAAATTTTTAGTTATTAAACATTGGACAATAATGATATGAGTTTAGTTATTATTTCCATGAGTTTTAAAAGAACTCAACAAATTAGAGCATTAATATTTTGTATAGTTATTATTAATGTATTTAAAATGTTTCTTAATGTGGGGGTTTTCTTACATTATTGTTGTTAATATTTTATGATATTTTATGGAAAAAAATAGGGTGCTATTATTAGTTATTTGACTATTATTAATTGTTGTGTATGAGTTTTAAAAATATTATTACTTACGATTTTCAAGTTTTTGGTGATTGGATATTTGACATTAACATTCTAAGCTTCACTTATTTTATTTTTATGCACTTTAACATTATCTTATATGAGTTAATATTATTTGAATTAAGAGAGCTAGTGGAAGCAATTATCAAAGATGGAAGAATTTATGAGATAAAGCAGAGAGTGCATGTGTATAAAAATTTTATGAAGAATTTTAGTATGCTAAATTAATTAATTAACTAAATTTTCGAGGGGGATGTGCTTAACCCCGAAGGGAGTCACCTAGGGAAGCAACCCAACCTCTGTTATTAGAGATCCCATGAAAGAAGTTCAATGGGTAGGAACAATCCCTATTGCATGACTTGTTAATCACAACTACAATGACATATCTTAGAGGAGATATGATCCTGCTCATCCCTATGGCAAAGTGCTTGTTATATGTGATGATTAGGAAGGATATTTATCTTGAATGAGTCCAAATGCCAGATACTCTTGCGAGTTATAGGTCACATATACCTTTTAAGGACTCACCTAAGTGAGAGTCTCGTGAGGACCGCGACTATGAGAATCAAGATTAAGTGCATGGCCATTAATAGCGCTAACCCGCCAAAACCATGTCTTCGTCGATATTATGTGTGTAATAGTTTGAAGTTTGGCCAAGAAATTGGGTTTAAGACTTTGTTCACTCATGTTTCTCAAATGGATGCTGTCAACACTAAGTGTAGGTTCAAACCCGAAAGGTACCTATACCTATTACATAACAGAAGGTTGCTCTTTACATATAGCTTTTATTTAATAAGTATTTTTATCTTAATATTTTATTTTATAAAGCTTTAAAATTTTAAACATTTTGTGGAGACTGTTGGAGATAAAAGGTTTAAAACTTTGTTTTAAATCATGAGTTATAAGTTTTAATATGAAATTAATTTTAAAAGTTACAAATACAATAAAAACATGATTTCTTATTATTTGTAACTTTTATGTTTTTATTAAGAACTTATGACTTGGGAGTTACAAGAATGAATTTGTAACTTACTTAGGCTAGGAGACTATTATATAAAGGAGTCTCATGGTTCTAACATTTGAATAACAATATAGTTTGAATATTTTCTATGTTTTGAGTAACCGCAACAGATGGAGGCATGTTATTTTCTTCCGATGATCCTGCTCATTGAGAAGATAGGCTATGAGCATAGGGTTGTGTTTTGAAGCCCTTGAGTACCGATATGACCCGCACGAGGGAGGACTCTTTGACTTTAGGACAATGCTTTCAACATGCCTCCCTAACAATCAAGCCTTACATTTCTCTTCTCTCTTCTATTTTATATATGTTATTAATTTTCTATATTACTGCTTATATGATGTTGTTGTTGTTTGATTTATTATATTTAAATTTATTGTAAATATTCCCAACACCCTATACATGCGAAAGTCCCTATTTTCTGATTTAGCACTATTCTATCTTTTTGTTTTATTTTATCGTTTTATGAAAATTGAAATACAGTTTTTATTCTTGATTATTTGATTATGAATTCGGGACTGATGTACACAAAGCAATTTTAGATCATAAGAGTTAGTTTGAAAACATTTTATGGAAGTAACTGAAACCGTTCAAATTGCAAATTGTGAGTATTTTTAGAGCAGCGTTTAAGACTTGATTACTTTTTAGGAAGTAATTGGAGTCTCTGAGAAAGATTTAAAAGACACTATTTTAGGCCATAGTTTTCTGGCGACCTACAGGTTGGTCCAGGCAATGCTTGGAAAGCTCAAAAGTTGAGTCAATTCATAGTCTAAAACAAATGAGTAAATGCATAATTGATCAGAGAACAAATTAGTCAAGAAAGAGTTTGTAGTAGTGCCGAAAGGCCTTCGCTCAATGTGATTGCGTGAACCAAAGAACAATAAAGAGTCAAAAGTTTTTTTGTTTTTTATTATTATTTCTTTCCATATGTAACATGTGTGTTAGATTTTTTTAATTTAATTATAATACTTATTAT
This sequence comes from Boswellia sacra, assembly GCA_013180625.2. Taxonomy (NCBI): domain Eukaryota; kingdom Viridiplantae; phylum Streptophyta; class Magnoliopsida; order Sapindales; family Burseraceae; genus Boswellia; species Boswellia sacra. Next base: position 339,459 of record SNVD02011676.1, read on the forward strand.
TGTAGCTTAGTTAAATAAGACAATGAGTAAAAATGTTATGAAGCTTGTGAAATGACCAAATCACCCTTATATTGCTAATCCAAAAATTGGACCCTAAGGACATTAGCCGAGCCTAAAGATGGCATTTTTCCTCAGTTGGGTCGGGTACCCGCATTTTACCCGCACCGCTCGGTCAGGGAAAACCCCGACCTTTCTAGTGATCAGGGCCCGGGGGTGGGGGCTACTAAGTGCACACAAGCCTGAGTGCAGTGTGGGGGTAGTATTGAGGAAACCCAGTCCCTAGCCCACAACCGGACAACCTAACCCTTTTGCAGTTTAATAAGTAAAAATGCATCACATGCAGACTTGAACTTAAGACCTAAAGCTTGCATTTCAGTCATATACCACTGGACCACATGGCTTTTTTGCTTTATTGATTACAAACAACTTTAATTAATGAATTTACTTGTATATTTAATTAAAACTAACATCTCCAACAAACTTGTGAATCAAACATAGGTCACAACACACCACCATAAGAAGGCTTCACCAATGCTGCCAGCCAAGCACTTGGGTCTTTTCAGCAACATTATATTATTTATACAATTTCAAGGCCTGAAAAATTAAAAAAATAAAATAAAAGCAAGAAAAGTTCGGGGATTTTTCCCGGGTGGGGTGTTGCATTCCAAAACCCGTAATTACCCGCACCTCAAAAACCCCAAAAAATATGGGGATTTTGGGGAGACCGGAGAATAGTTTGTTTATCTGGTGTGGGTGCGAAAATACCAAACCCGGCCGCACCCACACTCGAATTTTGCCATCCCTAGCCGAGCCACCAGACTACGGGTGTGTATAGTTAATTTCCTAAAAATATATCTTTTTAAAAATTCTTATGGCTTTTAAAAATAGGATATTTAATTTTTTAATAAATGACTTTTCAAGTGAACAATAAAGTGATTGCAACGTAGATAGCTTTCGTTTATCATAAAACAATTTTATAGACATAAAACATTTTTATTTATATATGTTCTAATAAATATATAATTGATAACTTATATATATGTTACCTGAATAATTACTTAATTTTATTCATTCGTTTTTATTTTTTAGAAAAGTAAATTTTAACCGAAGGAGACTGTGAACTAAAGGTTCTAAGTAGATTTTAACAAGTCTTAAATCTAAATGACAGTGAATATAAATATCTTAGTAATAGTTTTTCTTTCCTCGCATCTAAATATAATATCACATATTTTTATCAAAATTAGAATCTTAAGTAATTTAAAATTAATTAATAATTACTATGTTGATAGAGTGATAATTTGATGAATAATGTGCTAATTTTAAATAGGATGCATATTTTTTAATCAATACCACATAATTAAGGATGCATATTTTTTCTCATCTTTTACAATGTCTAGCAGAAGCTATTTATCTGTCTTTAGTATCTTTCTAAGGACTAGACACTAGCCATATATAATTTATGTAATAAAATAAAAATTTAAGAAAAATAATTGTATATAAATAATGTTATTGCTTCATGCAACTTTTAAAATTATATAATACTATTATATTTTAATTAAAATAAAAAATTATTAAAAATATATTAAATTCATAATTATTAATTTAATAATAATGTTGATAGATTAAAAAGATATTTAATATTTTTAAAAGTATTTGAACAATTTTATTTAAATTCATCTAATTTATACTTTGTAATTTTATTATAAACCATAATTATTTATTAAAAATTATATTTTAATTATTTTATAATATTTGAAAAATAATTTTCTAATTTTTTTAATTCTAATTCATGTGAAGTGGAAGCTTCAAATACACATAATTGAGCATATGTTCAAACAATTCAATCTCTAACATAACATTGACACATCCGAAAAAGGATTGTCTCCCAAGTATAGGAGTGTCGAAGTAATAAACCTGGTGAGTCCGGGGTCAATCCAGGAGGAAGGGGATTTTAGCGCTACAAACTATAGATAAGCAAATATGATGTGGATGATTCAAAGGGATGGCAAGATAATATCAACAAATATAAGTAAAGAACAAGTTCTTAAACAATAAATGATAATAACACAAGAGAAATTCACACAATAATAATAAGGGCTAAGGGTAGGGGATCCGCCCTTGATATTTCAAATAAGGGTAAACAACCCATTTTAGTTATATGAATTATATTTGCTTCGTTACCAATATTTATACCACTTCTTGTAAATGGGTTCAAGCATCCAATGTGCTAATCTCCATAAGTCTACAACAAATCAAGGTTCCTAACTAGATTCGTGTCGGTAAGAAAGAACTATACGACATCTAGAAAGGATCCAAGCATTTGATGTGCTAAGGATTGTCTACAATGGATCAAGACCTCCTCTTTACGAGTGGTGTCAAGATTGATTAAGAAAATAAATATAAATCATATAAACAACATAAGATTATGATTATTAAGCATATATTATGGGTTGAGAATCCTTACTCTCATATCAAGGGTTTCACCCTTTCACCTTAGCAAGAGAGAAATTAGCAAGACATTATGAGAGAAAGAACACAAAATGCAAGAAAAAGAAAATTCATTAATAACATTAAAATAAGAGAGAAACACAATACAAAATCCCAGCAAAGGCCAAGATGCCCCGATGGGTCACAAGGCACCTCTATTTATAGATATATTCAGGGGCAAACTTGTCAAATTACAAAGGAATAATTGTCAAATATTAGTTGCACCAACTTTGACAATTGGGGTAATTAGGTGAACCGACTTTGACCACCGATTTTGACATTAAATTTTTGAGAATTTTAATCACATGTCTTCATGAAAGTCATAGATATTTCTCTCAGCTTTCTAGAACATCTTGATTCATATAATTTGGATACGTATTCTGAGAGATATAGTCAAAATACTGAGGCATGGTCAGGCTGGGCTAAAACTGCAGATGGGTTCACTTCAAGCCCATTTTTGGTCCACTAAGAGCCCGAATTTAATGATGCTTTTGAAATACAATCTTGTAGATAATTTAATCAGCTTTCCAAAACATTAAGATTTGCACCATTCTGATCTATAAATAGAGAGTTATGCCCATTTTACCGAACCTGTAACAAAACCAAAATTAAGAGGAAGTTAATTCCAAAGATGCAAAGATTGTAAATATGCTTAAGTTGAGGAATTTAATGATACTATTAATGCAATATGATGAACTAAGCTCTTATTAAACATACATATTTAAGTGTTCATCAAACATGTAAGCATATCTCTCAACCTCATATTCAACTAGAAATTTTGGAAACAAAAATATATAATTCATAACCAAACAGCCCCTATATCTCCAATAGGATTTTGTCAACTTAGGTCGTAAGGAGAGTTGATTGTAAATGAGTTATAGGTGTAGTATTATTCATTTTTTAATCAATGCCACATAATTAAGGATGCAAATTTTTGAATGTTTAACTTAATTGCATTAGATCAATCTACTTAGTTGTAATATCTATCTTTTATTTTACATATTTACCCTTCCTTTATATATTATAAATAGTAGTGTTAGACTTACAACTCATATACAACCAAAGTCTACAACCTGTTATGGCAGTCTACATGACAAAAATTCACTAAAGCAGGAAACAAATAGGCTTGGCGTGTTTGTTTGTGTATTTGGAGTTTTTGTTTCCAAAATTTGGAAAGGATATGTAGTTGATTTTAATTTTTGTTTGAATTTTGAAATGATATATGGTTAATATTCATTTAAATGTATTGGAAAGTATGCATTTTCATAAATAGGTTTTAGAAAATGTAAACAAACAGAACCAATACTCTAGTGGGATTTTTTCACTTAAGTTGTCACATTAGTTTGTAGACCTTGGGTTGTATTTGGGTTGTAAATCTAACATTATTAAAGTGTAAATACTAATAGATTAATAAATTATAATAAAATTAAATAACAATTGTCAATTTAAATAAACTAAACACAAATTGATTTATTAAATTAAAAAAAAAACTAGTGACCTGCAGCCTAATTGGCATCGAATGTGCACTCATAAATCTATCAAATGATAAATCATTGAATCTTGATTTTTGTAAATTAGATGGTGAGAGCTAGAATTCGTATTTTATGCTTAATCATCATTATCTTCTAGTGTAATCAAGGCTTCACTACGAGATAAGATGAAACTTTGGTCGCAGAACTTGATCTCTTGGCAAGACCGAGAACCAATTCAATGTTTTTATGCATTTTATACGTCGAATTCGAGATCGCTTCATGTATACCAAACTGTCTTCCAGGTAAAGTCATGCAAAGTAGCCATTTTGCCAACTCATGTTTTCCATTCTTTTTGCCAACCTTTAAAGGATAGTTTTTGGGTTTAAAAATGGGTGAAAAGGAGCAAAGATCATCAAAAGCAAGCTCAAAAACAAAGTCAACGGAGTGTGGTTGGAGGGAGAAAATGGCCAAGCCTTTTCGTTGGAATTCAAACGCCATAAATGGGAGGGAGGAACCATGAACTCGTCTCTCACTTCAAAACCAACTTCTAATAATTCCTTCATTATTAGAACTCATTGTTGCATCGCTTCAACAGGGCTTGTGGTTTTTGGGCATTTATACCTAAGAAGATGGGAAGGCTAGGGGCATTGTTAAAGCTTCATTTAATGAAGCTTCGAATGAGTTAATGATCATATAAATGTAGTGGATTCATTTAGTTTTCAAAAGCATTAAAGTGTGAACTCGTGTCAGTTTTGTGAATACCTTTTGGCGTTTTGAAGCTTTAACTTTAACAATTTGTGATGGCGTGTTTTTAAAAATATAATATGTTAGTTTTGGCTCACAAATCCTAGCTTAATTTGGTGTCAGACCTGATGACCCGCCCCTACACCAAGAGACTCACTCTACTGCACAACACTGACATAAAAGTTGTGCTCATGCACAAGGTTGGTTATGCTCCTGTGCAAGTATGGTAGAAAAGTTGTGCTCCTATGCAAGGTGAGTTGTGCTGCTGATGGGGAAAGACGCTTTGTCTTCAAGCAAAGTCCTTGCGCTCTTGTACAAGGTATATTGCGTTGCGATGCTAATGGCGGTTATTATACACGACCAGGACACTATTTAAAGGCTTTCTTTTTTATTTTAGAGTAGACTTATGAATATTATCTTCTAGAGTTTTTTGGAAAACGTGTAGGCTAAGAAAGAGTGTTATTGTTAATGAGAGAGAGGATTGAAAAGCCTTGTAATCTATTTTCTTCTTCATACTGAAATTCTTCTGTAGCCTGCTTAGTGGATGTAGGTTCTCCTTGAGCCGAACCATTTAATTCTTGGTGTTCTTTCTCTTGTGTTTTGCTTGCTTGATTGTGTATTGCCTTAATGTCTCTATTTGTGCTTTGTTATTACTTGATTTTTGGGTGGAATTGGTTGCCAAGAGCCTTGAGTTTTACAACAATCTAGCATTAGACCCTTGGTTTTGGCTTGCTTCTGCTCACAACCTGTTCGTGAAAATTTCTAAGGGAGAAGCAATTGTTAGAACGAAATTTGAAATAGAGAAGTTTGATGGCAAAGGTGTGACTTTGGTCTTTGGATGAAGAAGATGAGGGCTATTTTCATGCAGCAGAACTGCGCGGAGGCTTTTGAAAGAAAAACTACCCTAAAAGAAGATCTATCTATAGGGGAGAAAAATGAGATCATGGAGAAAGCCTATAGCACTCTCATTCTTTACTTGGCAGATAACATTCTGCATCAAATCGATAGAGAAGATATTATGGCAAAGGTTTGGCTTAAACTTGAATCTTTGTATATGAATAAATTTTTGTCTAATAAGATTTATCTTAAAGAGCAACTGTTTGGGTTCAAGATGGACCCGTCTAAGGCATTAGAAGATAATCTTGATGATTTTTAACATATTGTAGTTGACCTTGCTAATGTTGATGAGAAGATTAGTAATGAAAACCAGATAGTTATACTCTTAAACTCTCGACCAGATAATTTCAAGGAGGGTAAATCTGCTATTAAATATGGCAGAGATACTGTTGATCTAGATGATGTATTTAGGGTTCTGAGATCTAAGGAGCTTAAGATTAGGACTGAGAGAAAAACTTGAAATAATGGAGAGGGTTTCACTGTGAGAGGTAGATTTGAGAAGAGGGAGCAAAAGGGCAAGGGCAAGTCGAGATCAACGTCAAAATACAAGCAAGAGAAGAGATGCTTTCACTATAAGAAGGAGGGTCACTTCAGGCGTGACTGTCCTGATTGGAAGAACAAAAGAGAGAAGTGAGCTAAGGATGGTGATGTAGTCGTGGCATCAACATTTGACTACGAAGGTGCATAGATTTTAACAATAATGTCAGACATGAGATCTAATAGTGAGTGGATTCTCAATTTAGGTTGTACATTGCACATGTGTCCCAAAAAAGAATTTTTTGCTTCGTATCAATCAATTGATGGGGAAAACTTATGATGGCGAATAACGTAACTTGTGATGTGGTGGAAATCAATTGTATCAGATTTAGGATATTTGTTGGGTCTGTTAGAATCTTGAAAGAAGTGAGGCATGCTCCTGGGTTAAAGAGGAACTTGATTTCCTTAGGGACGTTGGATAAAACAGGTTGTGAATACAAGGAGTCGTCTAGAATGTTATGTGTGACAAAGGGAGCACTAGGTGTCATGAAAGCCAAGATTCACAATGGCTTGAATATGTTGTAAGAGAGGTCTTCACTGGTGAACTAGCAGTTAGAGAGGCATCTAATAGGGATAAAACCAAGCTTTGGCATCAAAGGCTTGGTCATAGCAGTGAGAGAGCTTTGAAGAAGCTAAGTAGTCAAGGGTTGTTATGTGGTGATCAAGTGGGTAAACTTGAGTTTTGCGAGCACTGTGTCTTTGGGAAGCAATGTCGACTACGTTTCTCAGCAGGTATTCATACTACAAAGGATACTCTTGATTATGTGCATTCAAATCTTTGGGGTCCAACTAGCAAGCTTTCCCATGGTGGTAACAGGTATTTCTTTTCCTTGATTGATGATTATTCTTGGAAGGTGTTAATTTACTTGTTGGAACATAAGAATGAAGCTTTTGAAAAGTTTAGACTGTGGAAAAAGCTTGTTGAAACTTAGTAGTAAAAAGGAAAAGAAACTTAGGATTGATAACGGGCTTGAGTTTTGTAGTCATGAGTTTGAATCTTATTGTAAAGACCATAGGATTATGAGGTATAAAACAGTTAGGCATACCCCCCAACAAAATATCTTAACTAAAAGAATGAATAGGACTTTGGTGGACGAGTTAGGTGCATACTATCTAATGCAGGATTAGAAAAGAGCTATGGGAAGAAGTTGTGAGTATTGTTGCTTATTTAATGAATAAAAATCCTTCTACAACTATTAATTGCAAAGCACTTGAGGAGGTGTGTGGTAGATCAGCGAGTTATGACAACTTGAGAGTGTTTGTCTGCACAACATAAACACACATGAATGATGGAAAGTTGGAGCCTAATGCATTGAAATTATGTTGTTGGCTACCTCGAAGGTATAAAACGCTATAGATTGTGGTTCAAGGCTTAGGGAGTGTCAAAATCAATTATCAGTAGAGATGTTGTCTTCAATGAAGATGAAATTCTGGTATTAGTTGTGCAACAAGGTGGAGTTTCTAGGACAGACAACTTTGAGGCAACTGGTATAGAGTTGCAAACTATTGGTTTTGAGGTGGAGCCCGTATGCGTTGTTTGTTAGCAAGTAATTGAGGAGGCACCTGAAGCTGAGCAACAACAACCACTAGAGCCAGATTATGAACTAGCGAGGGACAAAGAAAGGAGGCAAATCAAACCTCCAAAAAGGTATGGGTACTCTGACTTTGTGGCTTATGCTTTAAATATGACTGATGTGATTGATGGGAATGAGCAACTTACATACCTTGACACTGTAATTTGTGATAGGTCCATCTAGTTGAAAAAGGCAATGTTAGATGAGATTAATTCTTTAAAGAAGAATAAGACATGGGAGATCGTAAAGAAGCCTGAAAAACAAAAGCTTGTTAGTTATAAATGGATATTGAAATACAAGGAAGGGTTGACAAGTGAGAAGCCTAGATACAAGGCTAGGCTAGTGGCTAAGGAGTATACACAATGTGAGGGGATTGATTATAATGGGATCTTCTCTCTGGTAGTGAAACACACGTTGATCAGAGTTCTTCTATCACTTGTGGCATGCTTTGATTTCGAGCTTAAGCAGATGGATGTTAAAACTGTGTTCTTGTATGGTGAGTTAGAAGAAAAGATCTACATAAGCTAGCCTAAGAGATTTGAACTTCTAAGTAAAGAACATTGTGTTTGCTTGTTGAGAAAATCTTTGTTTCATTGAAGTAAAGCTTAAGACAATGGTATCTATGGTTTGATACATTCATTATAAATAAGGTTTTCTCAAGGAGTTCCTATGATAGTTGTGTTTACTATAGGGGATCTACATGTCTGGATATGGTGTACTTGCTCTTGTATGTGATGATATGCTCATAGACAGTAAGGCAACGTCAAAAATTCAAGACTTGAAGAAGTTGTTGCGGACTGAGTTTCATATGAAAGACTTAGGGAAGACTAAGAGGATATTGGGGATGGACATTCACAGAGATAGAAACAAAGGTACCCTCTTCTTGTCTCAGAAAAACTATATTGAAAAAGTCTTACATCGGTTTAACATGGGTGGTGCAAAGGCTGTTAGTGCACTGTTGGCAGCACATTTTAGATTCTTATCTGGATAGATGAGGAGAAACTTCAAATGGATAGGATTTCATATGCAAATGCAATAGGGAGTGTCATTTACTTGATGGTATGCACTCATCTAGATATTACACAGGTTGTATTAGTTGTTAGCAAGTTTATTGCGAATCTCGGTAAGGTTCATTGGGAAGTAGTAAAATGGTTACTGAGATATCTAAAAGGATCAATCAGTAGAGGTTTGATGTTTAGCAAAGAAGAACAAGAAGGAATAGCTCTAAAAGGCTTTGTTGATGAGGATTATGCAATGGATGTTGATAAGAGGAAGTCTCAAATGAGATATTGATAAAAGGAAGTCTCAAATGAGCTATGTGTTCACATTTAGTAGAGGATGTGTTAGTTGGAAAGCTCAGTTGCAGTCCATTTTTACTTCATCAACTACAGAGTCTGAGTATGAAGCTGTTATTGAAGCTATAAAGGAAGCTTTGTAGTTAATGGGCTTGGTAGCTGAACTTAGGGTGTCACAAAAGTCTATGACTGTGTTTTGTGATAGTCAAAGTGTTATATATCTAATGAAGAATCAAATGCATCATGAATGTACTAAGCATATTGATGTGAAGTTGCACTTTGTTCATGGTGTCGTAGCTAAGAGGCCTATAAAAGTGGAGAAGATTCCTACAAAAGATAATCCAGCAAATATGGCTAAGAATTTAACACTATTGAGTAAGTTCTTACATTGTCTGGATCTATTAAGGTCCAAGATGATGTTTCTTGATGAGTTCTGTTGAAAGAAGACTGCAGTGTATTATGAAGATAGAGGATTTGTGATCCAAGTTGGAGATTTGTTAGTTTTGGCTCACAAATCCTAGCTGAAGTCGGTGTCAGACCTAGTGACTCGCGCTGCTGTGCAACACTAGCAGAAAAGTTATGCTCCTACACAAGGTAGGTTGCGCTGCTACACAAGTGTGATAGAAAAGTTACGCTCCTGTGCAAGGTCTATAGCGTCACAGTGCTAATGGCGGTTACTGTAGATGACCAGGACACTATTTAAAGGTTTTCTTTTCTATTTGGGATTAGACTTCAAAATATTCTCTTCTAGTGTTTATAGGAAAACATGTAGGCTAAGAAAGAGCATTATTCTTGGTGAGAAAGAGGTTTGAAAAGCCTTGTAATCTGTTTTCTTTTTCATAGTAAATTTCTTCTACAACCTTCCCAATGGATGTAGGTTCTCCTTAAACCAAACCACTTAAATCTCGATATTCTTTCTCTTGTGTTTTTCTTGCCTGATTGTGTATTTCCTTAATATCTCTATTTGTGTTTTGTTCTTGCTGGATTCTTGGGTGGAATTGGTTGCCAAGATCCTTGAGTTTTACAACATGATATAAGTACACAAGGACTTCCAAGTATTATTAAGCTTAAGACCCAATGGATTTCTCGAGTGTTCAAGCTTATTTACGGCATGAAACAACGCAATAAAAAGGTGTTTATGGCTCAAGATACAGTTGTGAGCAGTGCAGCTTCAATCTTCATGAAGTATGTACGTCCAACAGCCCAACCAACTCCACTACTCACCATGTACTTGTCAGAAACTCCACCTTCAAATTTGTTTATCAACGTCCTAAAGGCTACTAATATGCCGAATGTAAAGAGTGTTAGAGACTCTATGAGACTTGTGCAAAGCATGCAAAAGGTTCTGTCTACTATGAATAAGGTAAAGGTAAGGACAAAGGGATCAACTTTTATGCATGTTAATTGTTTCAAAGTTTTGAAATATTTATTTGCTGAAGGTAATGAATATGAGCTTCATAAGAATCTATAATCAAAATGTCGTCTGTGCAAGTAGAATCAGCTTGAAGGTTTCGTAACCCACAACACTAGATGGGGCAATGTGTAAAAAATTTTCAAAGGTGCGTAAAATATTTATGTGTTTTGTACGCTTAATTATGTCAGCTGAGAAAGGGAAGGATGGGGATTTGAGTTTGGTGATGAGGGATACAAAGTAACCTATTGAAAAGCATGGCATAAAACCATGTAAGAAACTGATTTTTTTTTCTTAATGTTTTGTAGAAAAGGAAATAGCTAGAAGATTATTCATAGCTAGACCTTGACATTCAATTTATGAGCAATGGATGATTACTGCATGCATGGTGAAAACACTAACCTGTTAGTTGGTCTCACAATTGAGCTTACCAAAAATTTACTTCTCCTAGGTGATTGTTTACCGATATGGGGCTGTTCATTTGTAGCCAAAAGTAGTTTGGAGATTCGAGCTACCATTTTGTATTGGCTAAATGTGGATTTGGGTTGGATGACAATTCTCTCCATCCTTCCAACCGGTTAATTTAGAATGATATGATACAACATAGAATGCCAATTATATTTTTTTTAGCTAATAATTTGTAACTGCAGCATACACAATAAAGTTTAGTGAATCAATAGATAATAAATTGATAAAGGATTGGGATCGGATGTTGTCTTGTTCAAAAATCTCTACCGATTACAATAAATAGATTTTTTTTAGTAAATATCATTAATACTTACGCAAAATCTTCAGTTGCACAAGGATTGGAGGTACCATTGATGAATTTTTCACAATTTAGCTGCCGTAGAAAAAGAAATCTTACTATAACTCAAAATAAATTTAATTTCACTTGTATTATAAGCAAAATGTTATGGGAAGGATCGAAGAGAGATTAGGGAAAGAAGTGGTGTTGTTAGGTTCATTTTTTTAAAGTTAATTCCCTAAAATCAGTATTATAATAAACTTTGAGTGTAAAATTCACGTAACGAGTTAGTCTTGCTGTAAGGTTAAAAGCATTTTATTGAACGATATGTGTTCGAATCACACTAACCTAAGTTTTTAAAAATTTTTTGAAGGATATTTTGGTAATTTTAATAGTTTTAGATTAAAAAAATGATGTATCTAATGAAAAATCTAATCAGAGGCTGGTCCATAATATATTTTCAAAAAGTGAGGAGTAGATGCTAACCAAAAATAACAAACAGTGATGGCGTACGTAGTTAGGTTAGTTAGGCCTAAGTGGTCTGTGTGATTTGCTTATTAAAATGTCAACACTTAAATTTTAACTCATTAGGATTGAAATGAAAAGTAAGAAAGACAAGGACCCACTAAGATGAACGTGCAAAGAAATATTGAAAAAATGTCACAATGACCCCTATATTTTGATTTAATGTCACTCAAAAATATCTTTTGTACTTTTGTATAAGCGTTGTCTCTAACTTTTAAAAAATTCATCTGGACCACCCTTACCTTAGTTTTACTGTTAAATTGAAGTGAGTAAGCTGACTATGAAGGATTATAATGATCATTTAATATTACACTGTGAACGATATATAAAGTAAAAAAAAATGTTTTTCCTCCTCTCCTCTCCCCTCTCACATCTCTATTTCTTTGGCTAAAAACCCCAATCTCCAGCCACACCTACAAACCCTAATTGCTAGCAACCACCACCCAAAAACCCAGTCATCACCACCCTAAACCCAGCCACCACCATTAAACTCATTCAAAACTAGCTACTGTACCATTAGTACACCCATTCAAACTAGTCGTTGCACCACCACTTCCAAATTCCTGTAAAACATTTTGCATAATAACCAACAATGCAAACCTTGAAAATAAAATCACTACCAAACTATTCATGAAAGCATTTGAAAATTGATCACCATCGCGAGTGTGGCCAGTCCCGTCTTCACACGCTTTTCCCACCTTCTCGTCTCGTCTCATCTCAGTATATATCCCTCTCTGATTTAGCACCACCATATATGGCAAACAAATCAGTTTGGAATGTTCAAGAATGGGGTATTTGGAATGGTGGAAGTTGTTTTTTGGGTTTGCCCTTTTTACTTAAAAAAAAAAAATTGTGAGAGGTGATTGTGGTGCTTACATAATCTGTGAAAGTGAAAGGGTCATATACGTGTGATGAAGTGAACGCTACTTCTACACTTTCAAATAAATATTTTGGGGTTTGCAAAGTTTGAGAGTGTTACCATATATATATGATTCTATCATATATATTGTTAACATATATATATATGATTCTATCATATATATGATTGATATGATTCTCCTTTAATTTAGGCATATAATTAGATAATCAATCATCATTATTGAGATTATTTTCTTTCCTTGTATATATGATTTACTGTTATATTTGTAATTGTATCAAGCCTATAAATTGGCTAGTCATAGTACCTTGTAATTCATTCAGATCAATACATTTTCCTTCATTATATTCAATATGGTATCAGAGCCATGTCTTTAATTTTTTTTTACTCCAGCCAATTTGTTCAAATTCTTCAAGAAAAGTCAAGCCATTAGCACAAGTTGCATTCACATGGTTCATTCACGGGTTTGTTAACAAGCCATCAAGTCAAATCACATACCAAAACTCCTTCTTCATTTTATCTCCTAGTGTTGTCAAATATCCACACAGCCAGATTATCATCTCAGGTCAAACTATTTCTTCACATTAAAATCTCTCTTTTGTGATTTATTTTCTAATGGAGAAGTTAGATATTGCCCAACCAATTCAAGTTCTTCTTGATGGTCACAATTATACTATATGGTCCCAGTCTATGTGTAGCTTTCTTAAATGTCGAAAATTATGGCGATATATCACTGGAGAGTTTCTTGAGCCAATCCAACAGAAAGACGAATCAGATGAAAAATTCATTGAACGATAAGAGGATTGGGATCCAAAAGATCACCAGATTATTACATGGTTTAGAAATACATCTATACCATCCATCAATCTTCAATTTGGTCGTTTTCATACAGCCAAATCTTTGTGGGATTTTTTGTTAATTAGATATAGCACAACAGATTTGGCTCATCGATATCAACTTCTACGCAATCTTCATCAGTTACGTCAATCTTCAGGTCAATCAATCCATGAATTTCTTTCTCAAATGCAGTATCTTTGGGATCAATTGACACTATCAGAACCTTCATGGTCATGTTCTCAAGATGCAATAAAGTTTTCGACTTACAAAGATCATCAACATTTGATATAGTTTCTCATGGCACTTAATGACACGTTTGAACCAGTTCGCGCATCATTGCTCTATCGCCAACCTCTACCTTCTCTTGACAGTGCTATTACTGAACTTCTCTCTGAAGAGACTCGTTTGAATACTCTTCAGACTCAAAATACACACACTGTCATGGTTACGCAATCCTCAGTTTCCTAGGAATGCAAATATTGTCATGAGACTAGACATTTTATTCGTGAATGTCCTACCCGCATTTGTCGCTACTGTCGTAAGATTGGGTCAGGACATTTTGCCGAAGATTGTCCTAAAGCTCCTCCCAAGCAGAGTCGTCAATTCAAACAGAAAGGTAACCCTAAGAGTAAGTCTCAATTTTCTGCTGTTGTTGCTGAAGACAATAATCAGGGTTCCAGTACTAGCTCTTCTTCCCAAACCTTTTCTGTTAGTGATCTTGAGTCCATTCTTCAACAAGTTCTTTCCAAGTCCGGTAATTCCTCAATTTCTGCATTAACTACTAACTCAGGTAATCCATCATGGTACTTTGATTCTGCTTGTTGCAATCATATGACTTCAGATTCTAATATATTTTCTTCCAAATATTGTTATTCTAACATGCCAGTTATTCATACTGTTGATGGTTCTTCAATGCATGTTAGCCATGTTGGTCATATTTCTACTTCTACTTTAGAGTTAGCCATGCCAGTTATTCATACTGTTGATGGTTCTTCAATGCATGTTAGCCATGTCGGTCATATTTCTACTTCTACTTTAGAGTTACCAAATACTTTATACATTCCAAACCTCACATTAAATCTTCTATCTGTGGGTCAATTATGTGAATTTGGTCTTAATGTTACTTTTTCTACTTCTGGTTGTTGTGTTCAGGATCCACAGATGGGCAAGGTTCTTGGGACAGGCCGTAGAGTGGGTCGTCTATTTGAGCTCATGAATCTTCATCTTCCTTCATCAATATCAACTAAATCGAATATAGCATCCACTACAACAAAGTCATCATTAAGTCTTTGGCATTCACGTCTTGGTCATGTCTCCCTTGGTCGTTTGCAACTTTTAAAATCTAGTGGTTTGTTAGGTACAGTTTATGATGAAAATATTGATTGTTTGTCATGTCAACTTGCTAAACAAACTGCTTTACCTTTTAATAATAGTGAATCTATTTCGGTTGCTCCATTTGATCTTATTCATTCTGATATTTGGGGACCTTCACCAAATCTTACTATGGGTGGTTCAAAATATTTTGTTATTTTTGTTGATGACTATTCTCGTTTTACATGATTATATCTCATGAAAAATAGGTCTGAATTACCTACCATCTATCGAGACTTTGTTAATATGGTCAAAACTCAATTTTCTTGATCAATCAAAATTTTTCGTGTTGATAATGCCATGGAGTATAGGGATTCCAAATTTCAAATGTTTCTTCGAGAAAACAGAATTGTTTCTCATTTTTCTTGTCCTTATACATCTCAGCAAAATGGTCGAGCCGAAAGAAAACATAGGCATATATTAGAAACTGTTCGTGCCCTTTTAATTTCTGCCTCATGTCCAGAACGTTTTTGGGGTGAAGCTACACTAACAGCTATTTATACAATCAATCGTATACCTTCTCCTATCATTGGTAATGTTTCACCCTATGAACGTCTTTTCGGTAATCCTCCTGATTATAATATTTTTAAGGTTTTTGGTTGTGTTTGTTTTGTCCTTCTTTAACCTCATGAACGCACCAAGTTAAAACCTCGAGCTCGTCTTTGTTGTTTCTTGGGCTATGGTATTGAACATACACTACAAGAAAAATAGGCTATGACAACAGAGCTTTCGCAACGCGCGCTTATGCACGTTGCTGAATGTTGCTTTTCGCAACGCGCAATTTTTGTGTGTTGCGAAAGATTGCTGAAATTCACTTTTAGCAACGTGCAAGCAATGCATGTTGCAAAAATTATCATTTCGCAACGCACAGAGAATGCACGTTGCCAAAACTATTAAATTTAGCAACGTGCGTACCTGCACGTTGCGAAATGTCTTATTATAATTTTTAATTAATTTTTTATTTTATTTTTAGCTCATTAAAATTAAATTTTTTGAATATTAAAAATTTTAAGAACTTAAAATACATGAAATTATTGAAATTTTAAAATTATTTAAAACTATAATGATTTCTAATATTTATTTAAATAAATGTTAAGAAATTAAAGAAATGTGATTATAATTTTATTTAAATAATGTTATCTTATGATTAATATAGTTAGATAAATATTTAGGTTAAATATTAGAATGACAAAGTATCTTAAATGATGTCGTTTTTATCGTTTCCTTTTTTTTTTTAATTACAAGGAAACGACGTCTTTTTAGCTTAATAAAATAAGAGTTTATTAAAACAAATGAAAATAGCTTTCCCAAATTAATTTTTATTGCATTCCATACAGTCACTTTCGTGATTGTTCTGTTGCCACCGCCACCTCCATCGCCTCGCCTCACATAATATAAGGGTGTATATAAAAAAAAAATATTAACTTAAAAAGTTTATAAGGGTGATAGGGATAAAGTTTAATACAGTAGAATATCCTGGAAATTTACTAGACTATATAAAGAAAATCATAGTTATTCAGCCGAAAGTCTCGTAAATGTATTAATCCTAAAATCCCTAAGTCAGTCGCCTCGTCTCCACCATCTTTACCGTCATCACTCATCAACTCTCGCCTAACTGGTCTCCACTCCACCATTGACAGTCTTTGGCCATCCTTACTCGCAGCACCTCTCGTGGCCAACTCGCCTCCGCAAATCTAGCAGCCCAGCCCAGCCTTCCCAGCTTCGGCCATCCTTACTCGCAGCACAGCACTTCTGTGTCACTCTCTCTGTTCGGGGACAAGCAGACAAACGGAGGAGCAGAGAGCATGGTGTCATGATTGATAGCTATGTGTCTTTGATGCCGAGATAAGAAGTGAGATACCGCATTAATATTTAAAAATCACTTGAAATTCGGGACTTGCTATCTGACATTTTATCCCCAAAATACTATAGTGCAGAAGCATTCGATGATCATTTGACTACTATCCAGCGGGACCATGAACTCAAATCACAAATAGAAGAAAGGAAAATAAGAAGCGACGCAGCTTATGAAGAGGCCAGGCGAAAGGAAAGGGCACTTCAAGAAGAAAAACTACGCCAAGAGAAAGCTAAAGCAAAGGCAGAGGTCTGTTGCTTTGGCTTATCAACATACTAATTTATTAAAAATTTAGAGTTACAGTTTTCATTTGGCTGCAGTTAGATATTATTGCTTTTGGTAACTTTTTTGTGTGGTTAACGAGTTATATTATTAGTTTTCGGTTTACAAGGCAATGGCTTTCTCTCGCGTATGTATGCTTTCATCTGCTATAGATTATATCGCATTTTTCTTTTTGGTAAATGCTTCTTTAATGACTTTGCAAACTTGGTTATCACCAAATGTCCAACCCAATTTACATATATTTTGCTTCAGTTAAATGCATTTATGCAGTCCCATAAACCCGCTGACTGAAAAATATATTGTGTTTTTGGATATTTATGTGATATTATATTTGCTTATAATATTGTCTCATGTCTCAGTCAATTGTGTCTCTCTTATGGGACCTGTAATGAGCATGCTGGCCTGTTTCTGCCCTTTTATTGTTTCCTCTGATCTCTTTGGCGAAGTAGATCCAGTAAAATTTAATATAGATACTATTCAGGAACATGTGGTAGAAAAAAAAAATTATGCAGATATGTGTCTTGGATGCAGGCTAAACTTAGAGTTGAGGAAGCAAAAAGAGCTGCAGAAGTTGAGAGAAGAGCAAAAGAAGCTGCTGAAACTTCTAAAAGGATTACTGATGGAGTGTCTCAAGATGAAACCCCAGGAAAGCAAATGGAAGGCAGTTTTGTAATTATGAATGCTTAATCCAAGGGAGATAAATCTGACATAACAAAGATATCACAATCAGCGGGTACTTCATCTTTCTAATAATTTTCTCATAACTATCCTTTCACTCTCACTCTCTCTCTCTCTGTGTTGCATGTGTTAAAATTTTCTTTTAATACTTGTGCCAAGTGGATGTTTTCCTTAGATTTTCATCTAATTTTCCCTCATTTTCATCTAAGATTCTCCCTCATCTGATGATGGAAGGTAACAAACTCAGAGCTGCAGAAATTGCACTAAATATGGAGCGGACAAGACTACATAATCTTAAAAGAGTATGATAAAAAAACCAATCATTGACTCTGAGCTCAAATCAGGTATTGCTATGTAAATACATATCAAATTTTGAAAGCTTTAATTCTAGGTCCTAGGATTTTCTTTGGACCTTTCCATGGATCTGGATTAAATTCTGTTTCAATTATTTATTTGTAAGTTATTTTTAGGATTTCAGTAGCCGTGAAAGGCATATTTCCAGGCTGATAAGGGGGACAAAAGACAATGTCAAGTAAGATGGGTGCTAATTTGTATTTACTTTGGAGTTCTTAGACATGTGTATACATTAAGTTTAGTAAAACTTATATACTTTTGCAGAACAAAAGCAACTGAAATCATTAAGATTTCAACAATCCTCTTTGTCCTCAATCCATCAGCATTGCAGCTTTTGCGAAGAAGGTAATCAGTCATTCAAACTATTAGTTTCTACTTGCAAATTTTTTCTGTTAATAGGTCATGGGAAGTATTAAATTTGTTCTGATATTATTACTAATTTTAATATTACAGGTTGTCTCCCATTGTGAGAGCCCTGATAATGCCGCTTTTGCATGTGGTTATGTCATTGGTTTGGTTACATCACATGTACAGTATGTTTAGTTTATTTCCTTTTTTAACATAAAAAGTGTAAATTTTCTTTGTTTTTTTTCTCTTTTTTCTAATACATAATGAGTGTATGATAAATCATTAAAGATAATACCTTTGTTAGCGGGTTAGATGTTCCTCCATTTCATGGGAGGTTCCTAAAAACTTACTCATTCTTACATATATCAAGTAAATTTCTATGATCATTGAATTGGTTAGCCCTGCAGTGGGCCATATCTAGAGAGTGATTTAAACAATCATAGGATAAAAGGTCAAGAATGTAGGGCAACGGAGTCAAACCGGGTCACAAAATATATTCATAATGTTCATGTTGACTTCTGTATTTTAAAGTATATTCAAGATTATTATGATTATATGATTATGTCAATAATCTGTGAATCAGGTCCCACGTGTTATGGATCTTGTTCTTGGTGAGTTCCATCGAGCTTGCATCTATACAGTTCCAAAGCATATAGTGTACTCAGAGGTGATTTCTGTTCTCAGAAGCCTTTGTTGATTTTTGGAATTTTCATGCCGTGATTATATAAACTTAGTGATTATATAAACTTATTTATGAATCTAAATGATTTTCTTTTTCTATTTTCTGCAGGGGTGATAATGCTAAATTCTGTAACTGTCCAGCAGCAAGGGTTGAACTATAAATTCAGAAAACTGTTCCAGAATATTGTAATGCCCATTGCATATGTAACATTTTGAAGTTGCTTGAGTAGGCTTTGTTCGTGTTTGTTTGGAAAGTTCATCAATCGAGATGCTAAAAGAAGATGATGATTTTGTTGCTTATGTACAAATTTGTGCTTTAAGTATGTTTTACTTGATTTCATTTTCTTTAAGTCATTGAGAATTGTATTAGATATTAATTATAAGTACCTGTATTTTTAATAATATTTGTGATAATATTAACATAATACAAAATTTGAACATTTATTATATATTATGTGTTCTGAGATAATTTATATACCGATTTGTATAATTAAAAATGAGCAGGTAATACATATTAATAAAAAGGGTATTTAATTATAAATACAATATATTTCTACAACAAGTAAATGGCAACATGCGCATGTTGCTAAAACTCACATGCTTAAATCTATAGCAACGCGCATTGAATGTTGCTGAAACTATATATTTTTGGTCTTTTCGCAACGTGCAATATGCGTTGTCATTGAGGTCTACAGCAACGCTCAATGCATGTTGTTGAAATTATATTACTTCTAATCTTTTTGCAACACGCAATGCGCGTTGCCATTGATGTCTACAGCAACACGCAATGCGTGTTGCTGAAACTCTTTTGGTCTGTCTTTCAACAACATGCAATGCATGTTGCCAAAAGATATTCTGCAACATGCAAAATCATTTTTCGCAACATGCATGTGCGCGTTGCTAAAAGTGAAGGACTTTCCGCAGCAGCAAGAACGGCAACATGCGTCTGTGCGTTGCGAAAAGGTTTTAGCAACATCAAATGCGCATTGCCATAGCCCATTTTTCTTGTAGTGATAAAGGTTACAGATGTTGGGATCCTGTCTCCAAGCGTCTTCGTATTTCTTGTCATGTTATTTTTTGGGAGCACAAAATGTTCTCCTCGATGTCCAAATTTGAAGTCCCTTATATTTTTGAATCTCGTTTCTTCAATGATCATTCTGTTTCATTGTTCCCTGTGACATTGATAAAGGTTTGATTTCTGAGCCTCATTCAGATGCACTCGATACTTCCACGTTGCCTACCGATGAATCTGTTATGTCTGATGAATCTGATGTACAACCTGATCAATTTGACTCTTCTCCTATCCTTCGTCGTTCTACTCGGGTAAGAGAAATTCCAGTTAAACTTAGAGATTATCATTGCTTTTCTACCATTCTTTCCTTATATGAACCCCAATCTTATCGTGAAGCTAGTACTAACCCTGATTGGCAGAAAGCAATGGCAGAGGAATTACAGGCTCTTGAAAAAACTCATACATGGGACTTAGTAGATCCTCCTTCTAACAAATCTATGATTGGTTGCAAATGGGTCTACAAAATCAATACAAAATCTAATGGTTCTATTGAACGTCACAAAGCTCGTCTTGTTGCTAAAGGGTATACTCAAGAATATGGAATTGATTATGAGGAGACATTTGCTCCAGTTGCTCGACTTACCTCTGTTAGAAGTCTTCTCGCAGTTGCTGCTATTCAACATTGGAGTCTTTTTCAGATGGATGTTAAAAATGCATTCCTCAATGGCGATCTTGCTAAGGAGGTTTATATGCAGCCACCTCCAGGATACCCGCATCCTCCAAACAAAGTTTGCAAGCTTCGTCGTGCTCTATATGGTCTCAAACAAGCACCTTGAGCTTGGTTTGCCAAATTTAGTTCTGTTATTGGAAAATTTGGCTTTACTTCTAGTTCTCATGATTCTGCCCTTTTTGTACGCAAGACCTCAAAAGGAAGCATTCTTCTTCTTCTTTATGTGGATGACATGATTATTACAGGGGATGATATTACTGGTATTTCGGAACTCAAGCATTTTTTTAGTCAACACTTTGAGATGAAAGATCTCAGTGATCTTAACTGTTTTCTTGGTTTAGAGGTTACTTCTGATAATGATGGGTATTATCTCTTTCAAGCCAAATATCACTACAAGAAAAAGTGGATAAGGCAGCATGTTTTTCGCAACGCGCAAAAATGCACGTTGTAAAATGATGTTTTTCGCAACATACATTTTTTGTATGTTGCGAAAAATTGTTGAAGTTGCTTTTTAGCAACGTGCATATAATGCATGTTGCAAAAAATTATATTTTGCAACGTGCAGAGTATGCGCGTTGCTAAAATTATCAGATTCAACAACACGCACGTCTTGCATGTTGTAAAATGTCTTTTTTCATTTTTTAATTTAATTTTTCGTTTTATTTTTAGCTTATTAGAATGAAATAGAACTAAGTCGATTTCATTTCCCCAAATCGCTTAAGCCCCAAAATCACCTTCATTTCCCTGAGTCAGACGAATCTACTTCTCCTTCAACGAACCCACGCTGCCTCCTAATTCCTCCTCTTAAATTTTCGCTGCCTCTCAACCTCTGCAGCTGTTACTCACCCACTGCCTCCTCCCCACCACCACCTGGTACTACTTCACCCACCATATCGTTACCACCACCTCTCTTCTCTTCATCCTTGCCTCCACCCGCCTCTACCAAAACTGCACAGCGAGCCCCCAATAAAGCCACCAACGTAACCGACGACACTTTTTCCCTTCAGTTTGTCTATAAACGATGACCAAGAACACCAAAAAACCCCATTCTTCAAGTCTTGTAAGCACACAAAAAGGAGCGACACATGGTTCATCTTCGTCTTTGTTATTCTTCATGTCATCCTCTTAATTGCCACCATGGTTGCCAACGATTGCTAGAGGAACTCTCGCAGTGACTGTGCTATCAAATGCTTGGAAGGCTTTCGTTTCTACCGCTTTCAGAGAATCCCTTGCTGGTTCCCAGTGCGCCCACGTCACTAACTTTTGCTTTATGCGAATCTCATCGTCGGTAACTTCCTACAATCTATTTCTACTACAATAGAGTATGAGAGATGGTTTCTTGACTTTATTCTCGTTCTTTTCTTTTTTTCTGTCAATTTGAGGTGAAGAACCAGTTCAAATATACCAGGTATTTGTGTTAAATTCTCTGAAAGCTGAAGACTTTTTATCTTGACATGAATTACCCTGCGGATTCTCGTGAATTTTATGACCAAGTATCTTAATCAAGTAATTGTTGAGAATTTCAAGGAAACTAAATTTAATTGATCGAGTTGTTCATTGAACAGGTGTATTATCAATTAGTCATAATTGTTTATTATCAATCTTTGGAACACAGTATCTTAATTTTGAGTTGGGCAGGTTTCGATGGGAGAAAAGATATGTTGACTGCATTCCTTGCAAAAGATGAAACTGCAATGATGTAGCAATTAACTACGAGGTACAATTTTGATTTCAATGCATAAAATTATTTAATCGATAAGTGGACACTATGTTGTGAACAAAGAGAAAGAACACCAAGGACACTAGGTCCATAAACAAAGACCAAGAACAGTAGGAGACCTCCGCCCTCCACTTCTTCCTCTTCTTGAATATAGTTATTGGAATTGTTAATTGTAAGAGCACCACTAGACATGTATTGCCCTGTTCTTTTGACAATATGGTACCAATTATCGAAAACACTTTTCTTGATTGTTGGTACACTTTTCTTGACAATTTGGTACCAATTATCGAAAACATTTTAATCCAATTTATTTTTTAAGTATCTGGGTTTGAGGCAGAATTATTATTCGTCAAGGTTAAAATGTATTCTGTCATGGACACTATATGTCCATGCTACATATTTTGGCATTTTTTCTTTCTTTCCCCTATACATGCAGGTGTACACAGACTCATACTATTCACTTTGATAGGAACAATGCTTGGAGTGTGGGGAATAGTACATGATAACTTGATCACATGGTTATTTAATGTGCCTGATATTACTAGCCACTGTATTGCCTTATTAATGTTGGTACACAAGGCTATCAAAATTTATTCTAGTCTTGGACCCTTGTATAAGACATCGTGGGGACTTATGTACATGTGCTAGGTGTGGGCATTGGATTATTTAGGACTTTGGTTAATTTTCTGTGTCAATATCTCATTTCTATATTTGGTTATTTGCATTAGTTGTTTGGGATCTTTGTTGGAATTCTTTAAAATCTGATCCAGTAGCAACTGCTGTTCACCTTGATTTGAGGTTCATTTGGTTTCAGTTAGCTGTATACTTATCAGCTTCTAACCTAGAGTAAACTTTATTATATGTACACATCTGGAGTTGTAAATATATTATTTTTACTAATTATTAGCTCTACTGATCTTTTCTGGATCATAAGGGGAATGGAACTAAATATTAAGACAGATTGAGCATAATTATTTATGCAAAATATATTGTAGTTTTGAACTTCTAAACTAATGCATTTGCTCTTATCCAGGATAACTTTGGTAGATTGCATGATAGAAGCAAAGAGACACCAAAAGCAGCAAAGCAAGTTTCTCGCCTTCTCCTCAACAAAGTGATAATACAACTGCCTCAAATACTGAGCCCAATCTCGTAACTGATGTGATAGGTTTCTATGAATCTTTGAATGTTTCATTTAATATTTTTTTTCTGGATATTCTGTCAGGATGTAGCTTTAATTTTGGACTGGAAGCAGCAATTGGAGCGTGATAGTGAAATATGAAAGTGTAGTCAAACATCATTAGCATACGCTTGGTGACTATTTCGTAATTGTGTTGTTTGTTGTCTTGATTTGGATCTTTGGCACTGGCAAGCTGGTGAAAGGATGCAACATTTAGTGAATATTTGTGTCAAATAGGAAATATATAGCTTAGTTTATTTGGAGTAAATGATGCCTGTCTTATGTACCTTAGTGATTAGGTTTTCATGGACTCATGCCTTGCTTTTAGTTTATATAGCTTAGTGTCTGTCAAATAGGAAATATTGCTGGTAATTAGGTTTTCATGGACTCATGCCTTGCTTTTAGATCCTAGTATCTTAACTGTTCAATATTTCCTTCACAGTTTTGGGGATTTGTATTTCCTTGTATTCATAACTGATTTTTTTCTTACATTCTTTGGCCTGATTAAGTAGATATGTTGTTTGGAGATATGTAGCTGTAAGCATTTAGTTGTCATAGATTTTGAGTGTGATAATATAACTAATATTGTCCCCTTGATGTTAAGTTTTGGAATTTACATTTCTTGCTTACATATCCTTGCCTGAAATGGTTTGGAATGCCCTAATCTTGAAACTCTGTGCGTTAAAGATCAAACGCTTATGACTGAAAGTCAGTAGTCTTAATCTCATGAATTTGAAGTCATTAAAATTTTTATGTGGTACTTTTCCTAGTGTCATTGATTTTATACTTCTCTATTCTAGCAGGTGTGGAGAAAATTTTGAATAATTTTGAAATTTTGAAGTTGATAACTTACTGTTTGTGCAGATAGTATTTATTTTTGAATAATTTTTGAGAAATTTGAATATTGGAGAAAATCGAAAACTGAATTTTTTAGAAAAAAAGAAGTTGGGTCCTTTTGTGAATTTATAGCGGTCTTCTTGGTTTTAGCATAAGAGGAGAATTTATTAGCGTAGATGGAGTTTAGAGCATGACTTTTGTACACTGCTTGATGAAGTAGCATGTTAAAATTTTTGGGTATGGATAATTTTGCTATGCAGGATTTGAAAGAAAGATAAATGATCAAATTAGGAAGGTTAGGGCGATAGAGACTTTCATTTTGCTTGTTGGAAGATTGCTGTGGCATTTGACATATTTATACAATGATGGGCATTATTCTCTTTGAAACTGGGTGAATTCAAGTTTACTTGTTTAGTCTTGTTACAACGGTCTTTTCAATAGTAAATTTGTGTGTCATATATTATGTTGTTAAGATATATGACTATTTTTAATTTGAACTTTCATCTCCTTTCTGTTTGACTATATTTTTTTTCTATAGGCCTTTCAATTTCGGAGCCTTGAGAAAGTATAAACATTTATACTTTCTTCTTTTGGTAAGATGAAGGTCTAGTGGTGGACTGAGGATGGTATTCGGCTAGCAAAGCTTCAAGTTCAAGATCAATGATAATGTTTTTATTTTCTTTAAGTCGTTTAGGATTGTATTACAAATTAGTTACAAATACTCATATTTATGATATTTGTGATAGTATTTATCTTAATAAAATTTGTACTTTTGTTATACATTATTGTTTTTCGATAATTTATATAGTAATGTGTATGTTTAAAAATAAAGAGGTATCGCAAATGAACAAAAAAATGGATCTTCAATTATAAATATATTCTGCAACTTTTCGAAACGCGCAAATCGCGTTGCCATATTCACTATATAGCAACATGCGCATGTTGCTAAAATCATATTACGCAACTTTTCGCAACATGCAATGCATGTTGCTGAAGCTCTTTTTCCATTTGTCATTTAGCAACGCACATTGCGCGTTGCCGTTGAGGTCTATAGCAACGCGCATTGCGTGTTGTTAAATCTCTATTACTCTTATCTTTTGGCAACGCGTATTGCGCGTTGCCAAAAGCTATTTTACAACATGCAAAATTGCATTTGGCAACATACATGCGCGTGTTGCGGAAAGTTCTTGACTTTTCGCAGCAGCAAGAACAGCAACGCGCGCTTGCGCGTTGCGAAAACCTTTTAGCAATGCAAAATGCGCGTTGCCATAGCCCATTTTTCTTGTAGTGTATGCCTCTGAACTACTTGCTCAAGCTGGGTTAAGTGATAATAGAACGGTTTCCACTCCTTTAGAGCCTAATGTCAAACTCAATTCTTGGGATGGGACGCCTCTTGATGATCCAACTCTTTATCGACAATTAGTGGGTAGTCTTGTCTATCTCACTGTTACTAGACCTGATATTGCCTATGCTGTCCACATTGTTAGCCAATTTCTATCGGCTCCTCGATCCACACATTTCGCAGTTGTTTTTCACATTCTTCGATATATCAAGGGTACTTTGTTTCATGGAATTCATTTTTCAGCTCATTCTAAACCTCAATTGACTGTCTATTCTGATACTGATTGGGCTGGTGACCCTACTGATCGAAGATCAACTACAGGCTTCTGCTTTTTCTTAGGAGACTCTCTTATTTCTTGGCAAAGTAAGAAACAAACTGTTATAGTACGATCTAGTACTGAGGCTGAATATCGTGCTATTGCTAATACTACACAAGAGCTTCTATGGCTTCGTTGGCTACTTGAAGATATGGGAATCACTCATACTCATGCTACGTCACTTTATTGTGACAATCGTAGTGCCATTCAAATTGCTCACAATGATGTTTTTCACGAGCGTACCAAGCATATAGAGACTGATTGTCATTTCATACGACAACATACTGTCCGTGGTACTATCCAACTCAGTTCAATCTCTTCTGTTGATCAACCAGCTGATATTTTTACGAAAAGTCATCCTCCAAGACGGTTTCGTGAGTTGATTTCCAAACTCAAGTTAGCCTCTATATCACCAACTTGAGTTTGAGGGGGTATGTTACCATATATATATGATTCTATCATATATATTGTTAACATAAATATATATATATATATATATATATATATATATATATATATATATATATATATATATCACTAACTTGAGTTTGAGGGGGTATGTTATCATATATATATGATGCTATATATATATATGTTAACAATATATATGATAGAATCATATATATATGGTAACATACCCCCTCAAACTCAAGTTGGTGATATATATATATATATATATATATATTTATTTATTTATTTATTATTCTATCATATATATGATTGATATGATTCTCCTTTAATTTAGACATATAATTAGATAATCAATCATCATTATTGAGATTATTTTCTTTCCTTGTATATATGATTTACTGCTATATTTGTAATTGTATCAAACCTATAAATTGACTAGTCATAGTACTTTGTAATTCATTTAGATCAATACATTTTTCTTTATTATATTCAATAGAGAGAAAAAAAAAAAGACTATGGAAGGAACGAGAGAAGAGACCGGGAAAGGGCCATGGAAAGCAGAGGAAGGTCATTTGGCTCCCGATGTTGAGATTTATTTCTAGTCTTTGTAAGTTTGTTTGAAGTATTTGACCGAGTCTTTTGGTTAATTGTTAGAGGGATTAAACTGTAGAGCCATGATAACCATGGTGGGGTCATGGAGTCAAATTATGGAGTCATGCTACTAAAGGTGTGTCGTGCCAGTTTCTTTTAAGCCTATCTGTAGGCCTCTTTTATCAATAAATTTTTTAAGCTTTGCTTGTCTAAGTACATCAGCCGAAACTTTGAGTGGCACGTTGGAGATGATAAAGCGATTTTTGGTGGTCAATGCTGAAGAGAGATTTAAGGATCGATGGCTGATCTGTCCAATGGCGTCAGCAGTGAGTCTCATCCACTGGTCGAAAGGCGAATGGTGGAGTGCAACAGTGGCACGTGT
Source organism: Boswellia sacra (assembly GCA_013180625.2). Classification (NCBI taxonomy): domain Eukaryota; kingdom Viridiplantae; phylum Streptophyta; class Magnoliopsida; order Sapindales; family Burseraceae; genus Boswellia; species Boswellia sacra. The sequence continues at coordinate 366,950 of SNVD02011676.1, forward strand.
GGCAATGTCTAGGAAGTTTTCAACAGCCATCCGACATGTCTCCAGGCCTCTATGAGGAGTTTTTATTTTATTTAAAAATTTATGAAAATAAGCAATTATAATTCATAGTTGATTTTTCGGTAGTGTGATTTATTTATTTTTTTAATATTATGATGATGAATAAATAAAATATTTTGTGAGTAATATCTTAATGTTAATAATGTTAATAGTTGGCATGATGGCACTGTGGGAGGCCTTCACTAGTTCTTGGTTTGGATTGTATTACTCAAAATATTCTTACTAATTTTTATAATAAGCTTGAGTTAATGGCATTTTGATAATTAAAAAGGTTTTAAATAAAAAAATAATAACATCATGTCTGAACTATGAGGAGAGTGGTCCATAATAAATTTTTCAAAAGGTAGGGACAATGCTTATGTAAAAGAGCTAAAGACATTTCTATATGATATTAAAGACATTTCTAAATGATATTAAACTAAAACGAAGAGGTCATTTGTGATATTATTTCAAAAAATAATACAAGTGTCAATAAAGTAATAATAAAAAAAATGAAACTTGATTTTTAACCACCTCTCTATAAGAGGTTAAAGTATGCCTCAAATCGTTTTCTTCGCATATCTGGACAGGCTGGACTCTACTAAAATAAACCCTATTTTTTGTTGGAAAAATAATAATATTATTAAAATGTAATAAGAGTGCATATTTTATTTCGGTGTAGTCAAAATCTCACCTTTACCAAGGTGGGATTCTTCGGTTCTTGTCTCTGAGCAATGGAAGTAATCAATAGCTTTGACTTGTAGTTTTAACATTCAGAAAACTTGTGACTAGGTTAGTTGCTAAACTAGTTAAATACGTATCTTTGTTGTATCATATGTTTTGGTCATTGTTTGCAAGTTAAGCTTTGACTTGTAGTTTTAACATTCAGAAAACTTGAGACTATTGGCTCTCACGAGTACACAAATATTCCTAACCTCTGTGCTGTCTTATAAATATCAGCTGATAAAGTACATCTTTTTATCGAAGATGGCTGCAACACGTCATGTAATGATGCTTCCTCGGTCGGCCTTTGGCCACTGGATGCCATTCTTTCAACTCTCAGTAGCCTTAGCCAAATCTGGAGTTAAAGTATCCTCCATATCAACCCCAATAAACCTTGAAAGACTCCCAAACCTCCTTCAAATTTAGCAGCCCTCATCAACTTTATTGAGTTTCCTTTAACAGTCAAAGATAATCATGACGAGTTGTTGCCCGATGGCGCTGAGGCGATGGTGGACATTCTGTTTGATAAAATTCAGTACCTAAAGATTACATACGATCTCCTTCAACATCCCGCCAAAAAGTTTGTGGCGGAGGAATCCCCCGACTGGATGTGATGTTATAAGCCATTGGGCAGCCAAAATTGCAAAAGAATATGAAGTCCCTCTGTTGCATTTCTCTGTTTTCTCTGCGTCTGTCTATACTTTCTTTGGGCCAGAGTTTTTGGCTGTTGATGATAACACAAAGATCAGGCAGTCGCCAGAGAGCCTAGCTGTGGTGCCGGAGTGGGTTGATTTCCCATCTTTGTTAGCTTTTGGAATTTTTGAGGCGATTGGCTTTTATGCTGGCTTCTACAGATCAAATGCATATGGAATAACAGATTTACAAAGGGTTGCCAACGTTGTCGCGGGATGTCAAGTTATAGCAATACGCACTTGCCCAGATTATGAAGGCGAATACTTCAATTTACTTGAAAAATTATTGGGAAAACCAGTTATTCCTGTGGGTTTACTCCCAGCGGAAAAGGCAAAAGGAAGAGTTAAAGTTACGACTGATGAGTCATGGAGTAAGATATTCAAATGGCTTGATGAACGAACAGCTAAGTCAGTCTTGTTTGTAGGGTTTGGAAGTGAGTGTAAGCTAAGTAAGGATCAAGTTTATGAGATAGCATATGGGCTTGAGCTATCAGGATTGTCATTATTGTGGGCACTTAGGAAACCTGACTGGGCTACTGATCATGTGGATGCTTTGCCTTCGGGTTTCAACGACAGAATTCATGGCAAAGGGATGGTCTGTATAGGCTGGGCGCCGCAACTGGAAATACTAGGACATCCGTCAATTGGCGGATCATTATTTCACTCTGGGTGGGGCTCAGTGATAGAGAATTTGCAATCTGGTCATACTCTTGTTGTGTTACCATTCATTATTGATCAACCTTTGAGTGCAAGGGTTGAGAAGGGTCTTGCTTTGGAGGTAGAAAGAAGTGAAGATTGATCTTTCACCAGGGATGACATAGCCAAAAAGCTCTGAAACTAGCCATGGTTTCGGAGGAACGGGAGAAGCTGAGAGTCAAAGCTAGAGAAACGGGTATGATTTTCAATGATAGGAAGCTGCATGATGGCTGCTTAGATAAATTTGTGGACTACCTTAAGATAAAGGTAATCAACAAACAAGAGTAAGCATCAATCAGTTTCATGAGGAGAGAGCGCAAGGGCTCTTGCATTGTTTCAATTTATTCAAGTTATTAAATATTTGCTGTGTACGAATAAGTTGGGTTATGCTTGTTTATAAATGTTTTTTGTTTTTAAAAGATCTGTTGTTAGTACTGAATTTTAAAAGTGTTATGTGCTAGAGAAAGGGGTATGATTTTCAATAATAAACTGCATGCCGGCCACTTTGATAAACTTGTGGACTATCTTAAGAGAAATGGGGTCAACAAACAAGAGTACCATGAACATTCAGTTTCACGAAGAGATATTCCCCCGGGTTCTCTATTATTTTAACAAATTCAGGTTATTGTACTGTATAAGGGTAAGTATTTGGGTTATATTTGTTTATGAATTTTGTGTCCTTGTTTTTAAAAGAATTTTATGTTTAAAGATTTATTATTATATTGAAATTTGAAAATGATTTGTGATTAATTTTGTATGAAGCTATTGGCGACATTGATATACCCACTTTATTGCGCTCCATTATGTTGGATACTGAATATGAAAATATATATCATGGACCCATGATAACGTGCTTAATAATGAATCAAATATTAATCGCCAAAACCTGCATATGAATATGAAAGAGTGATCACTTCAGCCGACCTTGATTCTTAGGCATTGACCTCGCTGTAGGCTAGCTGTTCTTAGAAATACATTAACTAATTAGGTGTGAACCACGTTGATAACATCAGTTAGTATGGAGCAATTGTCATTTCACGGTTTTGCCATACATCCATTATTTAATGTAGTCCTATCCAATGTTTTACGATGCCAAAAAGACGCTCTTAAGGTTTATTTTTCATAACTTCTACAAAGAAAAATTTACATAAATAATAAATTTTGAAGGAAGTGTCAACTTCAAATTATTATTTTTGTAAATTATGCAACCAATTGACGAGCTGCTCTTTCTTCAAACTCAGATTTCAAAGATTATTCTTCTTTCTAAGTACCTGAAAAGAGGCTCCGAATTTAGCACACGCTTAGGGAACAGTAAGTTGTATGCGGCATGCTAGCACATATCGCACACTATTAAATCATTCTTGAATTTTAAGATTCAATCATTTTTTTATTTTAAGATTCTAAAACCAGCATGCTCTACCTTCCACCAAACCACACCTTTAGACTGTGTTTGCTCTTTCTTCTACGACTTGAAAGAACTGATTTAGCATTAATATGCACATAATTTTCAAAGAAAAAAAAAAAAAAAGCAATATCTAGTGTTAGTGTCAACATGTGACACATATGCATGTGCCACGCACATGATGATTTTTTGTCCAACTTGTGATAAAACTATAATATTATTTTATTTCTTATTTTACTGTTTCTAGTAGTATACTTTAGGAAGTATTTGTTTTATAATAAATATATTCTTAGATCAGGATATTGTTTCTTGTATCCTAATTAAAATAGGAGAATATTTATTTGTGTCCTACTTCGTTTAGGAGATTACTTATATCACTTCCTATTATATTTCTCCTTATCCTAATGTGATTTTGATTAAGATTTTTACAGGATTCTAAGGAGATTTTGTCCAGACTTCCCACTATATATACAAAGTTATGTTTACATAACTGAGAGTGTTGATTAGTCGGTTGATTGTGCGAGTTCATGTGATAGCATTCCAAGGATTACGAGAAGAGCTTCAACGCAAATAGGAATGTCTCTTTGATTTGATTTTATAAGTTTTTTATTCATGTATGAGAGGTTATAATCGTAAATGAATTGTTGATTAAGTCTGTGTGAGTTAGTAGACACTTGAGAGAACTTGTGAGTTAAGTGTTTATGTAATTCAGTGTCAGACGTCATGGTTATGATAAACTTAACAGAGTGTTGTTAAGTTATCTGTGACAGAGAGTGAGCAGTGTCACTAGAGTTTAAGATCTTGACAGGATTTTGTTTTACAAAGATTAGGTCAGTGTGTGAGAGTGAGTCAACACTGTAAACGATCTTAAATATTACACAAACAAGAACTTAGTGAATTGCAGCTCTATAGCTGTCTATGGATGTAGGTTTTATAACGAACCACGTAAAAATCCTCCTGTGTCAATTTACTTTACAGTTTACTGTTATATTACTTATAACTGCATACTTCCAGAACTAACAATTGGTATCAGAGCAGGTTCACTGATAGACAAGTGAAGAAAACGATCAGATTGATCTGGAAGAATGGAGTTTATTCATCATAGAGGATCCGGAACACAACCACTCATTCTTGATGATGGTAATTATCCATATTGGAAGGTAAGAATGTGATGTATATCAAATCTCTTGATGACAGGGCGTGGACTAGTGTGTTTAAAGGATGGACACCGCCAACAAAGTTGAATCCTTTTGGTGATTCCGAACCCAAACCTGAGGATGAATGGACTGATGAAGAATACAGATGTTCAAGCTGGAAGTCAAAGGCTCTCAATGCAATTTTTGCTGCAGTAGACTTAAACAATTTCGGACTGATTTCTAGCTGCAAAGTAGCCAAAGAAGCTTGGGACATACTTGAGGTAAAACATGAATGTATCACATCTGTTAAAAGATCTAAATTAATGAGACTGAATTCTCAATTTGAAAATTTGATGATGCATGAAGATGAGTCAATTTATGAGTTTTACTCTAAGATATGTCATATCACAAATTTGGCATACATGCTTGGAAAAACTTTCACTAATGCAAAAATTGTTAGCAAAATAATTAGGTCTTTTCCAGATAAATTTCAACCTAAAATTTCAGCCATTGAGGAAGTTAAAAACACTGATGAGATAAGGGTTGATGAACTGATTGGAATTCTCCAAAACTTTGAAATTAATCAGAGTACTAGGAAGCAAAAAGGAAAAAGCATTGCATTCAACGTTAAAACTGAAAAATCTAATGATGAAAGTAATGATAAACTTGATGAAACTCATTCTAAACAAATTGCTTTTCTAACAAAGAATTATGTCAAGTTCATGAAAAAGAATTTCAGAAAAAAGAATCAAGAGCCATCAAACTCAAATAGAGAAGTTCAGGAAATTCAACAAGGAGAATGACAAGAAGAAATTAAAGCAACCTGATAAGAAAGGACAAATTCAGTGTTATGAATATTCTGGTTATAGGCATATTCAATCCAAATGTGCTAATCTCAAGAAGAAAAATAAAGGTTTGATAGCTACTTGGAGTGATGAATCAGAATCTAATTCAGATGATCAAGAATGCATGAATAATTTTGTTGCATTCACAGCATCAGCAGCTGATAAAAGGATAGCTGTTATGACTAACATAACAGAACACTGCAGAATCAATGCTGATTATTCAGATGAAGAAGAAGGTCAAGAATACTATGAAGAGTTGCAATAGACTTATAATGCACTCTATAGTGAATGGCTGAATCAGAAGAAAGAAATCCAAACCTTGAAGAGAAACATTGAAGTGCTGAAATGTGAAAAATCCTATGCTAAAAATCGTAGCACAGAACGGGAGATTGCTTTGACAGACAAAACAGAACATGTTGAGAAAATCATAACAGAGTTGATTGAGAGCAAAAGATGTGTTGATCAACTCAGAATCGGGTTAGCTAAACTTGATCACGTCTTGAGTCTTGGAAGAAACAACTCCAACAAACATGGATTAGGATTCACGGAAGATAATATAGCATCTCCATCAAAAACAGTGTTTGTAAAAGGTTTAACATCAAGTAAAAATTCTGAACCTAACTCAATAAGATCCAGTCCTAGTTCAAAAAAGCAATAAAACATTTGTTTCTCCTTTGAGTTTGTTCAAATCCAGTCTTGAAAAGATAAGAAAATTCATTCCAATTTGTTATTTTTGTGATAAAAAGGGACACATTAAGCCTAGATGCTCTAAATTGTTGAATCTTTTGCATAAAAGATCAAAATAGTTCAAACTGTTACCAAAGTCACAACTGTAGTGGGTTAAGAAAGACAAGATAGTATGCCATGTTGCTCTTACTACTCTTAAACAATCTTCAAACGATTTGTGGTACTTTGACTGTGGCTGTTCCAAGCATATGATTGGAAATAAATAATTTTTGAAAAATTTTAAAGCATGCAGGGAAGGAAATGTCACTTATGGAGATGGAGCAAAGAGTAAGATCATTGGCAAGAGCGCTTTAAACGTCAAAGGCCTACCCAAATTTCAAAATGTCTTGCTGGTTGAAGGTTTGAAAGCTAACCTAATTAGTATTAGTCAGATATGTGATGACAAATATATTGTTAATTTCACACAAAACAAATGTATGGTCTTAGACAACCTTGGTAAATGCATTTTAGAAGGAAATAGATATTCAAATAATTGCTATTTGGTAAAAATTGTATTTAAAGCTAAGATTTCAGATTTGGAATTGTGGCATCAAAAATTAGGTCACCTAAATTACAAAGACTTGGTTAGATTGACTAAGTTAGGTGTTGTAAAAGGAGTTCCTAAATTAGATGACAATGTAAATGAAATTTGTATACCATGTCAAATGAGAAAACAAATTAGAAGTTCACACAAATCCAATCCATATCTTAGCACATCCAAGATACTTGATTTGCTTCACATGGATCTTATGGTCCTATACAAATTGAAAGCATTACAGGTAAGAGATATATATTTGTTTGTGTGGATGATTTTTCTAGATATACTTGGGTTGATTTTATTAAAGAAAAATTTGACACTTTTGAAGCTTTCAGGAATCTTTGAGTTAAGCTTGAAAATGAGCAAAACAGGAACATTAGCAGGATAGTGAGAATAAGAAGTGATCATGGCAAGGAGTTTGAAAATGTTAGCTATGCTGATTTTTACAAATATCATGGTATTGATCATGAATTTTTAGCTTCCAAAACCCCCGAACAAAATGACATTGTGAAAAGGAAGAATAGAACTCTTCAAGAGATGGCTAGAGTGATGCTCAATAGCAAGAAGTTGACCAAAAGGCAATGGGCTGAAGCAATAAGCACTGCTTGTTATATTTCAAATAGAGTTTTTCTAAGACCTAGCACTAACCAGACACCTTATGAAATTTTGAAAGGTAGAAAACCTAATTTGAAATATTTTCATGTCTTTGGATGCAGGTGTTAAATGATAGAGAGCAGTTAGGAAAATTAGATCCAAGGAGTGATGAAGGAGTTTTTGTGGGATATGCACAAAATAGCAAAGCATTTCGGGTTTACAATCTTCGAACTGAGGCAGTCATGGAATTTACAAATGTAGTCTTTGATGATCTGAATGATTATGCATAATACTGACAAGAGGAAAGCATAACCAGCTTTACAAAAGGTACAAAAAAAATCAGATTCTGACAGCAACAGTAAGAAAGATGATTCACTTAAGAAAGAGGAAACGACTGCTGTTACATCAGACATAACAACAAAAACTGACAACTCAGATCTAAACAAAGACTCAATCCGAAATGAAGATGAAAGGAAAGATCCACCCACTTGGATTCAGAAAGCACATCCAACCAGTTTTATCATTGGAACACTAGATGACATGATTAAAACTAGGAGTAAGGTAAGGAATCAGGTAAGGTTTGCATGTTATGTTTCTTTAGTTGAACCTAAAAATGTGAAAGAAGCCTTAAAAGAAGATGTTTAGATTCAGGCATGCAAGATGAACTTAATCAGTTTAAAAGAAATGAAGTACGGGAATTAGTTCCTAGGCCAGAAAATGCAAATGTCATTGGAACTAAATGGATATTCAAAAATAAAACTGATGAAAGTGGTCAAGTAGTAAGAAATAAAGCTAGGCTAGCAGCACAAGGTTCCACACAAGTAGAAGGCATAGACTTTGATGAAACCTTTGCACCAAAATCTAGACTTGAATCAATCAGATTACTACTTGTAATTGCTTGTTTGCTTGATTTTAAATTGTACCAAATTGATGTTAAAACAACATTTTTAAATGGCTATCTCAATGAAGAAGTTTTTGCTGAATAGCCTAAGGGTTTTGAAGATCCTAAACATCCTGATTTTGTGTACATATTGCATAAAGCCTTGTATGGTTTGAAACAAGCTCCTTGAGCTTGGTATGAAAGGTTAAAAATTTTTTTGATCAATAGAGGCTATAAAAGAGGCAGCAATGATAAAACTTTGTTTATCAAATATGCATCTAACTATTTTATTGTTGCTCAAATATATGTTGATTACATTGTTTTCGGATTAACTAACAAAAGCAAAACTAATTAGTTTGTTAAGTTGATGCAGGAAGAGTTTGAGATGAACATGGTAGGAGAATTAAATTTCTTTCTCAGATTGCAAGTTAAGCAAATGAATGATGGGATATTCATATCTCAATCAAAATATGCTAAAAATCTTGTAAAGAAATTTGGGCTTGATAATTCAAAACCAATGAAAACTCCTATCAGTACTAACCTGAAACTTTTTAAAAGACAATGCAGGAAAAGAGGTTAATGCAAGTTTGTACAGAAGCATTATTTGCAGCTTGTTTTACCTCACAGCAAGTAGACCAGATTTGTGCTTTAGTGTAGGACTTTGTGCAAGATTTCAAGCAAATCTTAAAGAATATCATCTGGCAGCAGCTAAGAGAATCATCGGGGTTTAGTGATACTGACTGGGTAGGAAATCAGATGATAGAAAAAGCACATCAGGAGGGTGTTTTTATCTTGATACTAACTTGGTCCTTTAGCACAGCAAAAAGCATAACTCTATTTCTTTATCTACTGCTGAAGCTGAGTACATAGCAGCAGGAAGTTGTTGCACACAACTACTGTCAATGAAGCAAATGTTGAGTGATTATGGTATTGAACAGAAACCTATAACTGTGTTTTGTGATAACACTAGTGCTATAAACGTTTTCAAATATCCTGTTCAGCATTCTAGAACAAAACGCATTGACATAAGATACCATTTTATAAGGAAACTTTTAGAGTCTAAGGTGATATACATTGAACACATCTCCACTGATAAAGAATTGGCTGACTTGTTCACTAAGGCATTAGATATAACAAGATTTGAGAATCTAAGAAAAGCCTTAGGCATCTGTCAATTATCTGAATAAACACTGCTTGCTGTTATGTTAATTATACTTGTAATATCATAAGTTTTATTCTAATTTAGCATGTATGAGCTGTAATATAAAAATTGTGTGAATGATAAGATACTGGTTTAAAATAAAAAATACAAAGAAGGCTACCAATATATGAGGTGTGAAAGCCAACATTGAGAGTAACCTCAGGATATGTAAGAAATATGTTGAGGTCACCCACTCAAATGAAAAGGGCTACCTCTATATTGTGCGAAAGCTACTGTATTTAAAAATCCAATAGGATTAAAATATGTCAAAATAATATTTTTGACATCTCAATCAATTGAAAAGAAAAATAAAAAATAGCTTTCATGCGAAAGAAATAAACAGCTCTGAAATATGCTTTCTTAGAATGATTCATATGATGTTCAGATATTGTTATTATGTTACATTTAGCTGTTTTCTGTTATGTTCTTCATAACATACGATGCTCTTTGTGCCAACTTGAAATTTGATAATTCTTATGTGTCTATGTGTCAAAAATACCATATCAGCATTATTGAATTAAAGGGGAGAAAATTCAGTGGTGGGAATCCTAACTCTATTAGAATTCCTTATTCTAATGGAAATCAAATTTTGAGTTCCTATTTATTAATGACAGTTATTAAGCGGTTTTGGAAAGGGTATTAAAATTAAATTTTGTTGAAAACAAAATTTTTTAAGTCAAGTGTATTACGAAATCAGTTAGGGTATTTCCTGTTCATTCCATACCCATTCAACAGTTTCTTCACTCTCTCTCGTCTTGCTTCTCTCTCCCTATTCTGAGAAATTGTTGCAGGCCTGAAAACCCTAACCATGGCAAACACCTCTGATTCTTCAAAGACCAACAGTTCTTCGTCTTCCCAAAACTCTTCTGATTACAACAGTAGTGACAATGTATAGTCGTCTCCTTCACAATAGCCTCATGCAAAGATCCTGATTGATCCTGCTATGAGTGAAGATGAGTTGATTCCACTCAAGAAGATGAAAGATAAAGTTAAATCGAAGTATAACAAGTTCCTCACAGTAATTGTCAAGCAGAAATTCTTGAAGTAGACTTTACAAAGGAAGTTGCAGATGGAAAGGCTAGTGAAGTTGACCGACTTCAATAACTATGGGTTGAGTGATCTTCTTGAGTCTATATGCTGGACTCGTATGGTAAACAATTTCCTACCTCCTGTGAAGTCTTTAATTCAAGAATTCTATGCCAATATCTCTACTTCAATTAATGATCCGAAAAGCTTTCATTATCATAGAGTGATTATAGAGGAAAATTTGTGAAATTGAAACACATTCTTTGATATAACAATAGGTAGTTTGCATTCTTTGGATGAGAATTTTGATATGGCAGTAGTGATCAAAGAGTTGACTGGTCGAGGGGATATAGAATGGAAACCGAGGGATGAAATTGACCAGCAATACCAAAAAAAAAAAAGTATAGAATGATGCATAAGATTGCACAATTTAAATAGTTTCCCTCATCACACCAAAATCAAGTTCGGGAAGACAGAGTAAAATTTTTGTTTTGTTGTGGGCACTAATAGACCTATTAATTTTGGCTTGCTAGCTTATAGAATGATTGTTCAGATTGGTCCATACAACTCTAACTATCATTTGCTTGTTTTTCCTTGCTTGATTCAAGGAATTTTAGCACATAATGGTATTCCAATAAGTCCTAAGGAACATATTGAAATTCTTTCTAAATCTATCACAAAGGGCTTTCTACATCGATTGCATGATAAAACTGATTTGCCTACACTTGAACCAAAGCCGAGGAGAGTCAGGAAAAATCTCATGAATAATATTGAAGAATAGTTTGCTTTGATAAATTCTGCCTTGATTGAGATTGTGCAGGATTTGAAGGATATCAAAGTCAAACAAATTGTTTTGGAGGTAAAACTTGCAGGACACTCTGGTACTACAGATGAGCCACAACCAATGGACACTGAAAATATGGTTCCTGAGAAGTCTGTAGAGCACATACCAAAAATTGATGCACCACTTCCTGCAACAACTGAGCCAATACCTATAGAATATCCACATGAACAACCTACTGTTGAGACAGACATAATAGCAGAGAAGAAGCAAAAGAAAACGAAATTCAAGACAACTGCAGAGGGATTAAAAGAAAAGAAGAAGATCAAATTGGAGAAGAAACCATTTGACAAGAGGAAGAAGACAATTGAATCAGCAGTTCCAGAATTGCAGGATGAGTCTTTGTCAGATGAACCACTACAAGCAGAAATCAAGATGAAATTGCCTTCATCAATTGTTAAGGAAGAACCTCACATTTCTCCAGTCCTTGAAATAGAGCATCATGATTCTCCAACATCAACAAAGTCACCACCACCTGAAGCCATAACCACATCACCTGCAGCACAACCTGAGAAAGAACACGCTTAGGAACTCCCTTCTGTCGTAGACACAACTGCACTAGTCACACTTCCACCATCTGCACTTGTAGAAGAGTCACTGGTGCCTTCTTAATAACCTGCTGTTGAGTTACATACAACTAAAACCAATGCTAAATGTCTTGAAAAGGAGATTCGCAGAGTTGTAGCTGAAGTTACTGCCACTTCCTCTAAAACAGCTGAAGAACAACCTGCACCTGTGGCTTCTGAGCATCCTACCCCCATCTCTACTGGGAAAAGATTCAAAATGAAGGCTAGCAGATACAAGAAGCACCCTGGCAGTTCCTCTTCGCTGCTTGTTCATAAGTCTCCATGACTTCGTTAAGTGCTTTTGGCACTTGTGCTGAAATCAAGGGGGAGAAGGAGAAGGAGTTTATTTTGATTTCTAACTATTTTCATGTTCTTGATATATTCTGATATAACTGTGTTGATATTTTTTTTGTTGCTTCTTCCTCTCCAAAGTTGTTAGTAAGGAGTGAGGGGGAGTATGAACTTCTTATGCTTAGTGTGTGCATCGCACTATATTTTGAATGCTTTCTGTTTTTACTGTGTTATTATCTGCTTACTTCATTTGATGGATGATCATGATTTGGTTGATGTGTTGTTTGATAGGATTGTCAAATTCACTTTGTCTTATTTTGTTTATTTGTTGGATATATAAATTAAGACAGTGTTCTGTTATGTGTTTTACAACAATACTTGTTATCTCTTTCAGCATGTTATTTTCTGTTTGCCATGACATAATTACTTATTGTTATGACTAGCTTATCATTGTATGATTTTTATTTAATTAGAAACAGTTTGGTGTTTTCATCACAAGTTGCCAAAAATGGGGAGATTGTTAGTGTCAACGTGTGACACATATGCATTTGCCATGCACCTGATGATTTTCTGTCCAACTTGTGACAAAACTAGAATATTATTTTGTTTCTTATTTTACTATTTCTAGTAGTATACTTTAGGAAGTATTTGCTTTATAATAAATATCTTCTTAGATTAGGATATTGTTTCTTATATCCTAATTAAAATATGAGAATATTTATTTGTGTCCTACTTCCTTTAGGAGATTAATTATATCACTTCCTATTATATTTCTCCTTATCCTAATGTGATTTTGATTAAGATTTTTACAAGATTCTAAGGAGATTTCGTCCAGACTTCCCACTACATATATAAAGTTATGTTTACATAACTGAGAGTGTTGATTAGTCGGTTGATTGTACGAGTTCATGTGACAGCATTCCAAGGATTAAGAGGAGAGCTTCAACGCAAATAGAAATGTCTCTTTGATTTGATTTTATGAGTGTTTTATTCATGTATGAGAGGTTATAATCGTACATGAATTGTTGATTGGGTCTGTGTGAGTTAGTAGACACTTGAGAGAACTTGTGAGTTAAGTATTTATGTAATTCAGTGTCAGACGTCGTGGTTATGATAAACTTAACAGAGTGTTGTTAAGTTATCTGTGACAAAAAGAGAAGATTGTCACTAGAGTTTAAGATCTTGGTGGGATTTTGTTTTACAAAGATTAGGTTAGTGTGTGAGAGTGAGTCAACATTGTAAACGATCCTAAAGATTGTACAAACAAGAACTTAGTGAATTGCAGCTCTATAGCTGTCCGTGGATATAGGTTTTATAATCGAACCACGTAAAAATCCTCCTGTCTCGATTTACTTTACAATTTACTGTTATATTACTTATAACTGCATACTTCCAAAATTAAACATCTAGGAAGAAAGAAAATGCATTTTTGTTAGGGTGAAAGTTGGATTATTTAAACATCAAAAGATATTAGAGATAGTATTATTTATTATTTGGGGGAAAAAAAGATGGCTTTTCGAGATACTAATTTATCGGCACGCAATAGTTGTACTGCAGTGCGCAATATATATGCTTGCAAAACCAAATTCTACAGATCGTTTTCACATGTATAATGATCCGTTTAACAATTTTTTTTTAAATTGAAATTAACGCTGTCAAAGTTCTTAATAGAGCCTAAATGTTAATATCGAGCTTACGTTAAGGTAGGAAATAAAAAAGAAATTTTTTAATTTTAATGATAAAATGCTGTTTGTTAACATTATAGAAGGTGGGACAATGTTATTTCTTTGACATATAGTAAGACAAATGTCATTTCATGAAACCTCAGGTGAGTTTTTATTCTAAACACCCATGTTATTACTATTTATTCCATAGATTGCTCTTCATGGATATATATATATATATATTATATATATATATATATATATATATATATATATATATATATATATATATATAGAGGGAGGGGATATTTATATAATAATAATAATAATGTAAATCTATATTTTAATACAAAATTTTGACACACTTTATAAACATAAATTTATAATCTTTGAACTCAACAAATATAATGGTTAAAATTGAAAGTAAAAATTAATGCTACTAACTCATTAATCATCTCAACAATCAAATTTTGTGAGTAAATAGCTAAAAGTTTGTGTCTAATTTTATATAAAAAATTTTGTGTCAAAAGATCTTTCCTATATATGATACATTGATTTGTTTCTAGTTTTATACTGGCTGCATAAATTTGCCTTGATTTTCTATCAATGACTTCGATTATTTTGTTTTCATTGTTTCGCTTTACTCATAGATTCATAGGCGTTTATAGGCATTTTTTAATCTATTCCGATTTGTGTCAACAAATCAATAATGCAACTAACATTAGTATCTAAGGCAATATCAAATGTTTGTATTATCAGATTTTGATGTAGGGTAGCTTGAGTTAGGATCTAGTTTTAACTAAGACTTTTATTATATTAGGAAGTCAAATATTATTTTCTATTTAACTAGGATTTTTAGTATTTTAGGTTATCTAATATTTGTAGAATTTTTTTTCTTAACATAAATTTTTCTTGTTGAACTAGAATTAGGATTATTTAGTTATAAATAGGCTTGTTATCTCTTATTATAAACAATGAATTATTAAAAATTTTTGGAAAATTTCCCTTTGGGAGTTCTTTTGTCATTGAATCGACATTTTCAAGAAGTGAACATGTTAGACTTTCTTCTATGTCGTGTTTCTTCTTCATCATCAAGTGGTATCCACACGGGTTTACCCTGTCTTCTCATGATATGCAACGATCGAGAGGGTAACCATCCTTGTGACAATGATAAGAGGATGAGGGCCATGCAGTAGTACAAGCCATCACAAGTAAATGTCATGGTAGTTGTTAGGGAGCTAGTGACTATTGTAGTATTGCAAACGAGGATTGATGGGCCCAATCGTCGGCTAGAAACTGAAACTTTTTTGACAACAAGAATTTGGGGCCAAGGTGTATAGAAGTGAGTGGGGCCTTATTTCCCTAAGGTCCGTGCAAAGGAAATAAGTTTTTGATGGAAATTTAGAATAGAAGTGTCAACAAATTCAAACCAATTGACCAATGTTGATGTTACGAATTCTCGTTAGCAATGAAACTATGTCAAATTTCACTTTCTGGTCAAAACTCAAGGCCTTTTTTTTTTAAAAGAGAGGAGGATGATATAGAACAGTTTGAATTAGAGTCTAATTTTAACTAGAATTTTTATTATTTTAGGAAGTCCAATATTTTTTTCTTGTTTAACTAGCACTTTTAGTATTTTAGGATATTTAATATATATTGGTATGATTTTATTTTCTTAATATAGTTTTTACCTATTTTACAAGAATTAGAGTGATTTAATTATAAATAGGCTTGTAATTATCTCTCGTTATAAACAATAAATTATCAAAAATATTTGGTAAATTTTCGTTTGGAGTTCTTTTGTCATTGATTTGAAATATGTCTAAGAAATCTACATGTTAGACTTTGTTTTATCTTATGTTTCTGCTTCGTCAAGACTGATGCAGTGGAGAAACGAGATAGGATAGGGTAATACAAATCGGTTAAATTACCTATTATAGGAATGTGTTCTACTAATAATTCATTGAATCTCAAAAGATTATGAATTATTAGGCTTCAAAGTTCATTGTTTCATGCCTGAATACTGAACAATCGAAAAAAAATCACAAGACTCTTTAACTAATTCACATCAAAAGAAAAGCCAACACAAACTCAGCAATGGACTTTATTTATAATAAATCTTACTAGATCTAATAGGAAAATTATTCCCATAAGAAAATTATTCTAATAGAAAAAATAATAATATAAGGCAAATCTATTTTTCCTAAATTTAAACCTATTTTAATACTAGAAAATAAATCAAAACAAAAAAGTAAATAAATAGTAAATAGTAAATATTTAAAATATTCATTAAATTATTTATTTCCAATATTTGACTTTTCTTCCGATTTCGTTCTGCATCAGTTTTTACGTTGTTGTTAATTAATCAATTATTACAGCAATTGGGTTGTTATTTTCCACTTTCTTTCTTGTTACTTTCTTGTTGAGCATAAAATGTGATTAAAATTGTTCGAATTTGAACTGTTGTAGATTTTGCAATGAATGTATTTAAGTCTATTATAGAAACTATCACATCATAAGAAATGTAATTGGATATTACATAAACACCCCTATAGCTAGTTTGTTTGATGAAACCCTGACCTCTCACCATCACCATCAAGATTGAAACCTAATTTTAGGATGAAGCAATAGAAAGTCATTTGTGAAAATATAATTGGTAGAGAGATAAAGCAGGGCGACAAAGAAGAAAATCAAGGAACAAATTAGTCAAGAAAGTGTTGCTGTAGTGCCGAAAGGCCTTCGCTCAATGTCTTTGCGTGAAACAAAGAACAATTAAGAGTCAAAGGTTTTTTTTTTATATTTTCTTATTATTTCTTTTCATGTGTAACATGCGTATTAGATTTTTTTTTATTTAATTATACAGTCAAAATTTCAGAACAAATGATCGCAGCAGTAACTTCCTAACTAAAGTTTGCTTTGTACGGATAAATTAACAGTGCAATTGATTTGCTAAATTGAGATGAAATCCGGGAATGATGTGCACAGAGCAATTTTAGATCATAAGAGTTAGTTTGAAAACATTTTATGGAAGTAAATGAAAATAATATGAAACCGTTCAATTTGCAAATTATGAGGATTTTTAGAGTCGCGTCTATTACTGTTTACCAAGAAAGTTGATTCTTTGAGAAAGGTTTAAAAAGACATTATTTGTAATGGCCCATGACATTTTGAAATTAAATAAGTCTTGGCTCAATTGAGCGTTATAGAGCAGCCTACCAATTTAACCCATCCAAGCCTATTTTTTAATTAATTCATGCATTTATATTAGAAATTTACTTAGAAAAAGAAAAAGAAACAAAAATTAGAAAGAGAGGTAGAGAGGGGCAGACGTGAAAAGGAGGAAGAAAGGCAAAAGAAGTGTTGTTGATTTTTGTAAGATTTTGAAGTCCTTTTAAGGTAATTTCTTCTTCTCCTAGTTTAATTAGATTGTATATCTTGAATTTTACCCTAAATAAGTATTAGAAATAGGTTATTTGATGTTTGGAGAAATTATAGAGAGAGAAATTAGAAGGAGAAAATAGATTTTTATGCTTACTTAGACTTGAATTTCTTGTAATTAGATGGAAATTAAACACTTGCTTGATCAATTAGAAGAATTAGTATGTAATTGATATAATTTAGAATAAACCCATTTACCCAGAATTTTCCTAATTAATATTTTTTACAAATATTCCACATATTTGTATTGTTGTGAAAAATTTGTGAAGTTCCTAGCCACTTTTAACTCTTGGAAGCATCAAATGGTGGATTTTCTTTTCTTTTTCTTTTTTTTTTTTTTGCTATTTTACCAAGATTTCTACAAGTGGAAAATCTAGGGCTTTGCCTAGATATGTTACTTGGTGCCATTAAAGAGTTTTACGTCACTTTTCCCTTAGGTGAGGCTGCGGTTTCAAGTCCGGATCCGAATCTGATAGAAGAAGGGGTTGTTGCACAAGTTGATCTACAAGATTGTGAGCAGGAAAAATGTATTTTTACGAAGTTTTGAAATATAATTTTAAATTTATATTTTTATACATGCTAGCAAAGCTTTATTTTGTATAGTAAAGCCATTTTTCTTTTATTAATTTATGAAACATATTTTATAGTTTACCAAATGTGGTCTATTTAGTTTATTAGAAAGAATTGTTTAATATTTCAGAGATTTTAAAGTAAAAGCTAGTTTCCAAAACTATTTTTAAAATAATGATCCAACTCTAAAGTAAATAATCGATTTTTTGTTTTACTAAGCTAGTATCCATTCATTCAGTTAGTAAACAGATAGATGTCTTTGGGACTTATTCAGACACACATAGAGGTTTTGGTCTGTGTGATCTAGGCGCTTAGCACTTCGGGGGTACTTCTACGCATGCGTATGATCATTATAGTGATTAGCATGAGCTGAGCGATCCTAGCCTCGTCAGGTCATGATCAGCCAGATTAGTTTGGGTACTTGATTAGTGAAATAATGATTTAGAAATTAAAATGTGAAATGGTTTTCGTGAGACTTAGAAGCTTAATTCATTTATCAAATTTGAACATTAAATGCAAGTAGAAATGTTTTAGAAGATTTTTATATAAACATTTAGATTATTGAAAGGTATATAAATGATTTAGAGACTTGCTTCCTTGTTTTATATCCTTCTAAATAATTTCTTAAAGAATGTTAGTAAAGTAAATTTTTAATTGTTAACTGTTATGATGTACAATTGTATTTCATGCAAATTTTAATTATTTTAAATGCCCTACCCCAGTTATTGAGGTTATACTTACCCTTTTTTTAAAAAATAGAAAACCCTTTTCCCCCCAAGAGATTTGTAGTGTTCAGTCAGATCGTCAATAGCTGCTTGGGGTTGGCCACCTGATAATGCTTTGATAGCATTCCTTTTGATATTTTGTTCCATTATTTTAGATGATCTTTTGTACATAAATATTTTGTTGACCTAGTTATGGCAACCCAAGAAGTGGGGGGGGGGGGGGGGGGGGGGGGGGGGGGGGGGGGGGGAGGGGTGGGGTTGTTGGGGAGACCTTGTTGTGAATTGGGTTTTTATTTAAAAAATGGATTTATAAAACTTTTCTTGAAAGTTCAAAATTCGTTCACTTTTTCTTTAAGAATAAAGGTGATGAAGATGAAATTAGAAGTTATCCAAGAAGCAATCAAGAGAATAACAATAATGAACAAACACAAGTACAAGTGAATTTACAGAAGATAGGGATAGAGAGAGTGCAAACTAAATTTACGTGGTTCAGCAAACCTTGCCTACGTCCACGGGCTCCTAGCTTCTCCACAAGCTAGGCTTTCCACTAAGTTGTAGAATTCTTTACAACTTACTTGACGAAACCTCACCAAGACTTCTTCCTTCAACCCTTGATAACACAACATCAAGAGTTCTCTCAATTGTTTAACTCTTGATAATACCACACTAAGAGTTCTCTCAAGGATAACTATTATCTTTTACAAAATCGATCTCACTCTCACCAAAACACAAGAACAAAGAAATTTGTTTACAATAAAAATACAACTCTTTTCAAAGAGTAGATAAAGAATATAAACTCTCTCTAAATTCTATTATTTGCTGCTTGATCAATTCTTGTTGAATGCATGGGAGAAGGGCTCCTTTTATAGGCAAATGAGATGAACTTAATCAAGTGAAGACACTAACTCCAAATTTTCTGCCCACCATAAAAACTATAATTTTGTCGGCCATTTTTGTCAATGTTACGTTTGAAATCTAAAAATCTGCAAAACAAAAATGATCTGCATATTTGAATAAGCTTTTCAACACATCAAGAATCAAGTCATTTGGATATCTCTAGCTTAAGATATAGACAAAAGACCATTTGGTGCTCATGTTAATAGATTTTTCTTCCTTATGTCAGTCCATCAACTTGCTTGATGATTATGTTGGCCTTCCACTTGAAATATGAATATTTTCAAAAGATATGAAATGTGCTTCATTAAATTATATTTCCAACGCATCAAGAATCAAGTTATTTGGATATCTCTAGCTCAAGATATGGACAAAAGACCATTTGGTGCTCATATCAGTTGATTTTGTTTATCCTTTAATTTGCATGATGATTTGGACAACCTTTCACTTGAAATTTGAATTTCTTTAAAACGTATAAAATGTTATTAATTGAGTAAGCTTTCTAAAGGCTTAAGAGACATGTCGTTTGGATACTTATAGAGAAATATATGACTAATTGATTAAACATTACACATGTGTCACATTCCTTGAATTAGACCTTGTCCTTAAACTTTGGTGCCTTTAACATATAGTCTTCTCATTAGCTTCAACACTTTTAATAAACCTCTTCTTGATTTTACAACTATTTCATTGATCTTATTCTTACACATAAATAAATATATTAGTAATATCTCAATGAATCAATGTGTATTATTATCATCAAAATTATCATGTAGCTTAGGGCTAACATTTTTTTTATACTATATATACATCAAGGAATTTCTTTTAGTTTTCTCTTAAAAAAATTTTCTTCCTTATCATGCATAAGCTTTTGAAGAAACTTGCATTAAAATCCTGGTTATAATTTTTGAAATGTAACTTAATTATATTCGACGCTAGAGGCCATGGTTTGCTATATTGACTGTTTTGGGAGACCAATATTTTATTAGAGGACTTAAGGTCCCAAGAAAAAGTTTGTGGTGTATGAAATATTATAGAAGTGTTAAAAATTATGTGTTTAGCCAGGGGGTTTAGTCCAAAATGCATAAGAGACTCTGCCAAATTTTCTTAAAATAACATATTTTAATAAGTTTGTTTTCTTAGCATAGTTTTAGGCACGATTAGCTCATGTTAGTTAGGGGTGGGTCGTGTTAACTTGTTATAAGAGCATGGTGTTTAAGATTTTGTTAACTCTCTTTTCTTTACATATGCATGGTTTTGTAATTCTAAAAGAACCATAGTATTTTGTAGGCATCATCATGAGCCAACATATGGGTAGGCCTTACACTAGAGCCATAGGCAGACTAAACCAAACTACAAATCCTCTACCACTACCACCACTAGAAGTTGAGGGGGAAAATGAACATAACCATGGGTAAGAAGTAGAGTCAAATGCAAGAAGGAATGAGAATAAGAACCGACATGATCCTCCTATCATTATACACTCAGTAGATGCACTGCCCAACTTGTTGCCACTGTTACTCAAAATTAGGGCCGTGTTAGAGAATAGAACACTATTAAGCGAGTTAGGATGTTGGGTGGTCAAAGCTTTTATGGTAATGTTGATCCTCCTAGTCCAAGGCTTGGTTAGGCAAGTTGGAGCGTATCTTTGGAGTTATGGGGCGTATTGATGAGTAGAAGTTAATTTTTGCTATATTTTTGCTTAAGGGTAGAGGATATCACTGGTAGAAGTCAGTTCAATACCGTTATCTATCACATGAAGTCATTCATTGGGCTATGTTCAAGAAGGAGTTCTTTGATCACTACTTTTTTGTTGTGTACAAAGACATCAATTGTAATGAGTTCTTGAGGCTAATTCAAGGGTCTAGATCAGTGGAGGAGTATGAGAAGAAATTTCTAGAGCTCCCAGGTTGGCTCCTTCTATTATGGCTGATGAGGAGAAAAAGGTGTAAAAAGTTTGAAGAAGGACTGCATAGAGAAATCAAAGTGGTAATTGCTGCAAATAGTTATAGTGAGTTTGGTAAGTTAGTTTAAGCTGCTATGAAGGTTAATGCTGTAAGAAACAATAATGATCAACAGGTAGCTAGCCAGCTTGATAGGCACGAGTCTTTGCCATGACTCAGCAGTAGGCATAGGCCACACCAGAGGTGGTTACTGGTATGTTGATTATCTTTTGTCGTGAGGCCTGCATTTTGATTGATCCTAGATTTAGACATCCCTTTGTTTCTTTTATGTTAGCTATGCATGCTGATAGAGATTTGAAATTGTTTGAGTGTACTTTAGTAGTAGTCACAACTATTAGGGATTCCAGCTTAGTAGGAAATTCTTAGGAATTGCATTGTGAAAGTAGGTGATCATGATCTATTAGCAAACTTAATTCCTTTAGACATCTGAGACTTTGACATGATATTAGGAATGGATTGGCTTGCATCCCACAATCCATTTGTAGATTATTTCAGGAAAGTGGTGGTATTTAGAAAACCTGAAACACCTGAATTTACTTTCTGTGGAGTCTGATTTGTCCTTCTTACTTGTGTACTATTTGCCCTTGATGCTAAGTGTTTACTTGAAAAGGGATGTTTAACCTATCTAGCTCATGTTATTGACACTTCAGTGGGTGAAGCAAAGATAAAAAATATTTCTATACAGCAAGATTTTCCTAATGTGTTTCCAGAAGACTTACTTGGATTACTGCCAGATATAGAGGTTGAATTCATAATAGACCTAACTTCAAGTACTATTATTTCCATGGCACCATATAGAATGGCTTCAGAAGAGTTAAAAGTTTGGTTGCAAGTTAATAAGGGATTTATCAGACCTAGTGTCAAGAAAAAAAAAAAAGAAGACAGAACAATGCAATTATGCATAGACTACCAATAGTTGAACAAGGTGACTGTCCGTAACAAGTACCCTCACCCTCGTATTGATGATTTGCTTGATCAGTTGAAAGGTGCAAAGGTTTTCTCTAATATAAATTTACACTCATGCTACCATCAACTCAAGATTAGAGAATGTGATGTACCTAAGACTGCTTTTAAAACTCATTATGGGCATTATCAATTCCTTGAAATACCATTTAGATTGACTAATGCTCCAGCAGCTATCATGGACCTAATGGATCGGGTATTTGACCTTTATTTGGATCACTTTGTTATCATGTTTATTAATAATATATTGGTGTATTGTAGGGACAAGGAGGAGCATGTAGAACATTTGAAGATAGTTTTGTAAACCTTGCAAGAGAAACAACTTTATGCCAAATTCAACAAGTGTCAATTTTGGTTAGACAAAGTTGTGTTTTTGGGCATGTAATATCAGTTGTAGGGGTATATGTAGATCCTCAGAAGGTAAAAGCTATTGTTAAATGGGAGTGACCTACTAGTGTAATAGAAGTCAGAAGTTTCCTTGGCTTGACAGGTGTGAATGGGGCTTTCATCCCGCCAGAACATTTGCGACCACAACACTGTGTTAAAGCCTTTTTTGAGACTTAAGGGATCACAAATAAGCTATGGACACGTATGGAGAAATAATATTGCCACCCAATTATTCAATTGGGAATGAATGAGAGCAATTTGATCTCTCACTTTGGGATTTAAACTACCTTCATCCATTCAAAGATGGGTTCGGGACGTTAGGTATGAGTCATTCGACCCTCCCGGATCAAGATCCGACCTCCACTAGGGTTACCAAATAAGAATACCTCATATTGACATACAATGCACTTAAATGGTTTATTTTATGCACGTATTTTTATGTTATCTTCTTTAAGCAAATAAGGTGATTATTCAATCAAAGCAGTTGTATATTTATGTATAGAAAGAGAGAGGAGAATATACTACATTGCCTTCAAACATAGGGGAAGAGGAAGAAGATTACACGATTGTTATTTAACAATAAAATATTCCATACATAGCATAGTCAAGCAAATGATAAATTTAATAAGCAATCAATTCGAGATTTGATAAATAGGGAATTCCTTACTACGATATGTAAGTCTATTCCATGTTTATCAAGCCTCT
Source organism: Boswellia sacra (assembly GCA_013180625.2). Taxonomy (NCBI): domain Eukaryota; kingdom Viridiplantae; phylum Streptophyta; class Magnoliopsida; order Sapindales; family Burseraceae; genus Boswellia; species Boswellia sacra. Next base: position 390,453 of record SNVD02011676.1, read on the forward strand.
ACATGCATATTCATACATTTATCATTCTTAGTGATAATCTCTCACCATCAATGTGAGTCTGCCATAACCTCATGACATCACTCTAATCATAGTGTATTCATAGTACATTCATACATTCATAAATCAATCAAAATTCAACGCCATAATCTAATATCATGGCAGTCTAGCCTAGATTTAATAATTCTATCATGGCATTCTAGCCTATTGTTATTCTAGCATAATTCATATCAGTTCATAATATCATAGCATTTCTGGCCTATACATGGTTATCATAGCATATTCTAGCCTAATTCAATCAATCAACATCAAACAAGGCCATTATAGCCTAATCCATGCATTCAAAGGGGCAATATGTTAATTCCCACATATTCTATGCTATTTCCTAGCATGCTTCAATACAATTTTAAGTTCTTCTAACATGATTCTAATCATGTGCTCCTAAGCATAATTCTAGACATATGCTCCTAAGCTTGATTCTAAGCACTCCTAAGCATAATTCTAGACATATGCTCCTAAGCTTGATTCTAAGCATTCGCGAAGAAAATTAAATTCTTAAACATGCTTCTAATAAAGAAGGGAAAATGGACTTACCTTGACACGCTTATCTATCCTACAAAACAAATAAGGGTTAGAACAATTCATAATAACCCTAACATGCTTCTAAGCATTAAATTAAATCCTAATCATGCTTAATTCTCAATAACAAAAATAAAAGAGAAAATAGCAGGAGGAAGGGAATTCTGTTCTCAAGATGTACCCTTTCTGGGTTCAGAGCAATATAAAATGCCCGAAAAGCTTCTCAAATTCTCGAGCATATCTTCGAAAAAGAGAAAGAAATTATAATATTCGATAATCAATGTGCCTTGAAAGTGTGGAGATGGGATATTTATATAGTGAAGGAATGGATTTGAAAAAGGAAGCAAAGAAACAAATATGTAAAGTTAATAATGAAAAATTCAAAGAATACGCCACTAATAGTTAGGCGATTATCAGACAGTCGATCGGCTATCACTCAACAGCCGAGCAACTGTCCTAATAGCCAGGCGGCTGTTGGTCAATAGCCTGACGGCTATTCTCTCGTAGCCCTTCCTATTTTAGCACTTTGTAATGTAATCCTTTCTAACCTTTGTCTGTTCGATCCTGCATAACTCTTCAAATTCAACATTGATTTGCAATCTATAAATTTTTATGAAAACTAGACATCCGTAACTTGGTAACGGTATATGATTTATTATCAGATTCCTCCTAGGTTAATTCCTATTATTTTTTGAATTTACATGTTAGTTTTTAAGTCCTTTTATTGATTCCTTTTCACCTTTCCTTTCTTGGCATCCAAGGGCATTTTGATCATTTCTATTACTCGACATTCATTTTCATTTCTTAACCAAGCCTAAAAAATCTAGTGTCTATAGTAGGTTACTAAAAGATATTCATTGAGGGTTTTTCTAAAATTATTTTTTCATTAACACAATTGACCCGTAAGGAGGTAAATTTTGAATGGTAGGGGCTTATAAGCTGTGTTTTCAAGAGCTTAAAGCACGATTAACTTGTGCACCCATGCTTACTCTTCCATCAAGCAATGAGAGGTTTGTAATTTATAGTGATGCCTCTAGACAAGGGTTTGATTATGGTTTGATGTAACACGGGCAGGTGATAGCTTATGCTTCAGGACAACTAAAGAAACATAAACAGAAATATCCACCCGTGACTTAGAGTTGGTTGCAATTGTATTTGCACTCAGGACTTGGCGACATTATTTGTATGAGCCAATATGTCAAATTTACACAATCACAAGAGCATTAAGTATTTGTTTACCCAAAAAGAACTGAATCTTAGATAGAAGAGGTGGAATGAGCTTATCAAAGATTATGACTACACAATTGACTATCAACCAGGTAAAGCAAATGTGGTAGCAGATGTACTCAGCTAGAAATCCTCGAGCTCTATAGCCTATTTGGTTAACATATCTACCTTTATTAATTGAATTGAGGTATTTGGGAATTGAGTTAGTAGTAAATGACTCAATTGTGCTACTAGCCAATTTCTATGTTAGACATACTTTAATTGATAAAGTTAGAGATGCACGAGCATAAGATCCTCAAATTGATAGAAGTGGTGAAGAAAGGCTTACGAACAGACTTCATGGTTAAAGATGATGGAGTATTAGTTATGGGAAATAGACTTTGTACAACTAACATTGAAGAATTAAAGAAAGATATTGTGGAGAAAGCTCATTTTTCAACCTATGCAATACATCCAGGAAGTACTAAGATGCATCATACCTTGAGAGAACATTACTAGTGGCAACGTATGAAGCGAAAAATTACAGAATTTTTGTCTTGATGTTTAGTTTCTCATCAAATCAAGGCTAAGCACCAGAAACTTGCAGGACTTTCTCAACCACTTCCTATCCCCTGAGTGGAAATGGAAACAAATTACTATGGATTATATGGTAAGACTTCCATATCCTATGAGCAATCATGATAGTATTCGAGTGGTTATAGATCGCCTTACAAAATCTACACACTTTTTACCTGTCAAAGCTATTTATTCATTGAATAGGTTAACTAGTCTTTATGTGGTAAAGGTAGTACATCTTCATGGTGCAACTGTTTTAATAATATTAAATAGAGACCCACGTTTGACTTTCAGATTTTGGTCTAGCTTGCAGAAGGCTTTAAGCACAAGATTGAATTTCAGCACAACTTTTCACCCACAAATAGTTGGTCAGTCTAAGTGTACCATTCAAACTATTGAAGACATGCTTAAAGCTTGTGTATCAGAGTTTAAAAGTAATTGGGATGTCTATTTACCTCTCATAGAGTTTGATTGTAATAACAGTTACGAGTCTGGTATTGAAGTGGCACCTTATGAGGTTATATATGGGAGGAAGTGTAGAACACCAATACACTGGGATGGAGTGGGTAAGAGTAGATTGTTGGGGCCAGAACTTGTGTAGGATACAAATGAAAAGATAATTATAACTAGAAATAAGATAAAGGTAGCTTAAAATTGGTAGAAGACTATGCTAATAAGCGTAGAAGAGATCTAGAATTTCAAGTAAGAGATAAGGTGTTCTTGAAGATATCACCTTGGAAGGGTGTACTTTATTTTGGTAAACGTGAGAAACTAAGCCCATGCTACATTGAGCCTTATGAGATTATAGAGCATGTGGGCACAATTGCTTATCATTTAGCCTTAACATTCAAAGTTGTCTAAGATATCTAAGATACATAATATGTTCCATGTCTCCATGCTCTATATGTACATGTATGATCCAAGCCATACCCTTCAACACCAATCGGCTAGTTTGAAAGAGGACATGACTTATGAAGAAAGACCATCAAAGATAATAGAATGGAAACAGCAAGTGCTTTGCACCAAGACTACTCCTTTAGTTAAGGTGTGGTGGTGAAATCACTTGAAGGAAGAAGCTACTTGGGAGTGAGAGGATGTTATGCGAGCTCAGTACCCTCATCTCTTTCCCTCAGGTTAGTCACTTCGAGGATGAAATTTCTTTTAGGGGGATAGTGTTGTAATGGCTTATGACCTTTTGAAATTAAATAAGCCTTGGCCCAATTGAATATTATAGAGCAACCCACCAATTTAGCCCAGCCTAGCCCATTTTGTTCATCAATTCATGCATTTATATTAGAAATTTACTTAGAAAAAAATAGAAATAGAAAATCGAAAAAGGGCAGAGAGGAGGAGACATGAGAAGAAGGGAGAAGGCAAAAGAAGTGTTACTGGTTTTCTTCAGATTTTGAAGTCCTTTTATGGTAATTTCTTCTTTGCCCAGCTTAATTATATTATGTATCATGAATTCCACCCTTAAAAAACTATTAGAAATAGGTTATTTGATATTTGGAGAAATTATAGAGAGAGAAATTACAAACAGAAAACAGATTTCTATGCTTATTTAGGCTTCAATTTCTTGTAATTAGATGGAAATTAGTATGTAATTGGTATAATTTAGAATAAACCCATTTACCCAAAAATTTCCTAACTTATATTTTTTACATGTATTCCTCATACTTGTATTGGTATGAAAAATTTGTAAAGTTCCTAGCCACTTTTAACTTTTGGAAGCACCAAAAGATAAAATTTCAAATTTTGTGTTATTTTATCAACATTCATACAAGTGGGAAATTTGGGGTTGTCTAGATATGTTATCTAGTGCTATTAAAGAGTTTTACTTCACTTTTTCTTTAGGTGAAACTGCGGTTTCAAGTCCGGGTCCTAATCCTATAGAGGAAAAAGTTGCAACATAAGTTGATCCACAAGATTATGAGTGGAAAAAATGTGTTTTTACAAAGATTTGAATTATAATTTTAAATTTCTATTTTTATGGATGTTAGCAAAGCTTTATTTTGTATAGTAAAGCCATTTTTCTTTTAAGCATATGTTATAGTTTACCAAATGTTGTCCATTTAGTTTACTATAAAGAATTGTTTAATATTTTAGAGATTTTAAAGTAAAAGCTAGTTTCTTAAAATATTTTTAAAATAATGATCTGACTCTAAAGTAAAGAATCAATTTTATGTTTTACTAAGCTAGTACACAATTCATTCAGTTAGTAAATAGATAGAGGTCTTTGAAACCCATTCAGACACACATATAGGTTTTGGGTCTTCTGATCTGGGTGCTTAGCACTTCAGGGGCAGCTCTGCACATGCGTATGATCATTATAGTGATTAGTTTGGCTTAAGCGATCCTAGCCCCACCAGGTCATGATCAGTCAGATTAGTTGGGTACTTGAATAGTGAAACTATGGTGATTTAGAAATTAAAATATGAAATGCTTTTCGTGAGACATAGAAGCTTAATTCATTTATCGGATTTGAACGTTAAATGCAAGTAGAAATGTTTTAGAAGATTTTTATATTAACATTTGGATTATGTGAAAGGTATATAATGATTTAAAGACTTGCTTTCTTGTCTTGAATTCTTCTAAATAGTTTCTAAAAAATGTCAATAAAGTAAAATTTTAATTGTTAATTATTATGAGGTACTATTTTATTTTATGCAAATTTTAATTATTTAAATGTCCCTATCCTACTCACGGAGGTTATACTCACCCCTTTTTTCTTCTTTTTTTAAAAAAAAAAAACTCTTTTTCTCCCTAGGAGATTGCAGTGTTCAATCAGATCGCCGATAGCTACTTAGGTTTGGCCATTCGATGATGCTTTGATAGCAATCCTTCTGATATTTTGTTCCATTATTTTGGATGATCTTTTGTACATGTATATTTTTTTGATACTGTGTACACATCAAACATTTTCTTTTAGTTTCCTCTTATAAGTTTTTGCGTACTTATCGTGCATAAGTTTTTGAGAAAACTTTGCATTAAAATCCTACTTACAATTTTTGAAATGTAAATTAATTATATTCGAGGTTGAAGGCCATGTTTTGGTATATTGTCTGTTTTGGGAGACAAATGTTTTATTAGAGGACCTAAGGTTCTAAAAAGAAGTCTATGGTGTATGAAATATTATAGAAGTGTTTAGAATTATGTATTTTGCCTGGGGTTTTAGTCCAAAATGCAAGGGAGACTTTGTCAAATTTTCTTAAAATAACATATTTTAATAAGTTTGTTTTCTTAGCACAGTTTTGGGCACGGTTTGCTTATATTAGCTAGGGGCTGGTTGTGTCATTATTTTGGTCATAACTTTTTGGTCAACTGCAAGTCGATCCAGGCAATGCTTGGGAAGCTCAAGAGTCGATTAAATTCATAGTCTGAAACAAACGACTAAATGCATAATTGATCAGAAGACAAATTAGTCAAGAAAGAGTTGTGGTAGTGCTAGAAGGCCTTCGCTCAATTTGCTTGTGTGAGTCAAAAGTATTTTGTTTTTTAATTATTACCTCATTATTAAATAAGACATGAGAAAATATGTGCTGAAGCTTGTGAAATGACCAAATTACCCTTATATTGCTAATCCAAAAGTTGGGGGCTAAGGACATCAACCAAACGACCAAGCTACGGGTGTGTTTAGTTAATTTCCTAAAAATATATCTTTTTAAAAATTCTTATGTCTTTTAAAAATAGGATATATAATTGTTTAATAAATGAATTTTCGAGTGACTAATATAGTGACTGAAGCGTGCATAGCTTTCTCTATCATAAACCAATTTTATAGTCATAAAACAATTATATTCATATATGTTTATTCGTTCTAATAAACATATTAATTAATAACTTATATGTGTTACCTGAATAATTATTTAATTATATTCATTGATTTGTTATTATTTTTTAGAAAAGTAACTTTTAACCAAAGGAGACTATGAACTAAGGGTTCTAAGTGGATTTTAATAAGTCTCTTAAATCTAAAAACACTTAATATAAATATCTTAGTAATAGTTTTTCTTTCTTCCCATCTAAATATAATATCATGATATTTGTATCAAAATTAGAAACTCAAATAATTTAAAATTAATTAATAATTGTTATGTGGATAGAGTGATAATGTAATGAATAATGTGTTACTTTTGAATAGGATAATTATTTTTTAATCAATACCACATAATTAAGGATGCATATTTCTTCTCATCTTCTACGACTTCTAGTAGAAGCCATTTCTCTCTCTCTTCAATGTCTTTCTAAGGACTAGTGACAAGCCACATATAATTTATGTAATAAAATAAAAATTTAAGAAGAAAATGATTGTATTTAAATAATGTTATTACCTTATGCAACTTTTAAAATTCTATAATACTATTATATTTTAATTAAAATAAAAGACTTTTAAAAGTAAATGAAATTCATAATTACTTAGTTAAAAATAATGTTGATAGATTTAAAAAATATTTAATATTTTTAAAAGTTTTTGAACAATCCTTTTTATATTTATTTAATTTATATTTTACTATTTTATTATAAACTCTAATTATTATTATTATTAAATATTATATTTTAATTATTTTATAATATTTAAAGAATTTTTTTAATTTTTAATTATAATTCATGTAAAGTGAAAATTTCAAATACACATAACTAAACATATTTCTACACAGTTCAATCTCTCACTTTCATATTGAACTAAAATTTTTGGAAACAAAAACATATAATTCATAACCAAACAGCTATATCTTCAATAGGATTTTGTCAACTCATATTATAAGGAGAGTTAGTTGTAAATGAATTGTTGGTGTAATATTATTCATTTTTTAATCAATGCCACATAATTAAAGATGCATAATTTTGAATATGTGTTTAACCTAGGGAGCTGAAAATTCTGGAGGTATGCAGTTACAAATAACAACATAGTCAACTGTAATGTAAATCAACACAGGAGGATTTTTACGTGGTTCGGTTATAAAAACCTATGCACACGGACAGCTATTGAGCTGTAATCCACTATGCTCTTGTTTGTACAATCTTTAGGACCTTTTACAGTGTTGACTCACTCTCACACACAGACCTAATCTTTGACAAACAAAATCTTCGCAAAGATTCTAAACACTAGCGACACTGCTCACTCTCTGTCGCAGATAACTTAACATCACACTGTTAAGTTATACATAACACCCGATATCTTACAGAATTACATAAACACTCAACCCTCAAGTTTTCCTAAGTGTCTACTAACTCTCTCAGACTTGATCAACAACTCATGTACGATTTTGATTCTCATATATGACAATAAAGACTCAATAAATCAAAGATATAGAGACATTCCTTTGCGTCAAAGCTTGTTTCTTAGAAAGTCATGGAATGCCATAATCATCAACCAACAATCTCTCTTGCGTAAAAAGACTCTCTCTTTCCATCTACTTCTGCCAAATTTTTATTCATTAATATATAATGAGAGGTCTTGATACAACCTTCCTAAAAGCCCTGTAAGGATCTCAATCAAGATCATATTAGGATTAGGATAAAACAGAATAGGAAATGCTTTATAGTTAATCTCCTAAAGTAATAAGGATATATTAACTATCTTCCTATTTTGATTATGATACAAAAATATTATCCTGATTAAGAGAGATAATTATCAAAATACTTTCTATAATAATTATCTAGAAACAGTAAAATAGGAATAAAACACTTTAATTACTTTTATCACAAGTTAACCAAAATTTGAACATGTGAATGTCACATGTTTGACGTGAACACCAACAATCTCCTCTTTTTTGGCAACTTGTGATTAAAGCACTCAACTGTTTCTAAGAACAACATGATAAGTTAGATATCACTGAAAGTTATCATGAACCATAAGACAGACAAATAACCCATGCAAATAAATAATTAGAAAGCTATTGTGAAGTACATAACAGCACACTGTCACTAGATATATAATTGAACAAAGTTTTACTAGTACACACACAGCCTGCAGAGCAAATGAAAATGTATGTTAAACACAACTGCACTCAAAATAATCTACAACATTCATTCACTGTACTAATATAGATAATGCAGCAAGTCATGCAAGTGCACACAACATATAACAGAGTCATTCTCCCACTCACTTCTTACTTATTCCTTTGAGAAACAAGTAACACAACAAAATTAGTAAGCTGAGTGAATAAAGCAAAAAAAAAAAAAATAACAGCAAACAAAAGTAGTTCAAAATAGAATAAAAACAAGTATTTCATCAGCAAATAAAAGTAGTTAAAATAGAAAGTCATGGAATGTCAGCCAACAGCCAAGGTAAATTCGTTGAATTCTCCCCCTTGATGTGATCTTCTCCCCCTTGATTTCAGCACAAGTGGTCAAAATCTGACCAAGTCTGGGAGACTTTCTAACAGGTGGCGAGGTGGAGCTACCGGGGCGTTTGACAGATTTACGGGCCACATATTTAACCCTGCGCTTAGGAGTAGAGGTTGGCTGATCAGATGAAGCTTGTTTTGTTGGAGCTGCAACTGGTGTTGCTGGTGCAGAAGGAGTGGTGCTGAAGGAACTTCAGTTGTATCCAATGAAGTGACTGTAACTTCAATAACTACTCTGGTATCTCCCTTTCAATTCTTTCTGCACTTGTTTCAGTGGTTGGAGCAGGCGGTTGTGAAGATGGGACTGGTGACTCAGGTACTGGCAGAGAGGGTGATGGTGGATGAGGTTCTTCTTCAGCTGCTGCAGGTGTAGGAATGTCCAGGGATTCTTTCTTAGCAGATGGTGAAGGCTTTTTCAATCCAAAATCTGTTTTTGTTGGTTCATCTGAATCAGACTCATCTTGCAAAGTGGGAGCAGATTTTTCTGATGTCTGCTTCTTCTGACCAGATGATTTCTTCAACATTTTCAGTTTCTTCTTTCCCTTTTGGATACTTCCCTTGACAGAAGCCTTGTTTGATTTTTCTTTTGGCTTCTGTGCTACTGTTTTGTCTTTCTTAATAGTAGGCTTTGCAGTTAGACTTGATGGACTTGGAGTTGTTTTCTCAGATTATGGTGTAGTGGTTTCTAGAATATCAGCAGTTGGTGTTTCTGGAACCACAGGTTCAGGTTCTGGTTCAGATGCCACAGTATGTGTTGCAGTGGATAAAGGCTGTTTGAGAAACTGATTTTCTAGCATAGATTTCTTATGTTAATATCCTTTAAATCCTACAAAATTTTTGTCAAAGCAGCATTGATTAATTCAAGTTTTTCCTCAACAAATTTCAATTGATTCTTCCTAACTCTCGTGGGTTTAGGCTCAGGTGCAAGTAGATCGGTTTGATCATGCAATCAGTGAAGAAAACCCTTGGTAATTGACTTAGACAGAACCTCGGTTTGTTCACTAGAACTTACAGGAATGTTGTTCTGAGCAAGTATGCCTTGTATCAGACAGGGGAACATAAGCAGGTAATAATCGGAGTGATAGGAACCAAATTGAACAATTGTTCTATATGCTAATAGTCCAAAATTCACTGGCCTATTAGTTCCTAAACAAAATAGGAGTTTTATTCTATCTTCCCGAACCTGATTTTGATGGATAGAGGGGAACCAATTAAATTGAGCGATTTTGTGCAACACTCGGTATTTTTTCTTAAGATAATTCTGGTCAAGACCATCTCTGGGTTTCCGTTCGATATCTATTCGACCAGTAACTTCCTTGATTATTTCAGCCATGTTAAACTCTTCATCTAGAGAATGCATGCTTCCTATTGGAATGTCTATAAAGGAGTTTATGATATCGGGAGACAATTTCACAAACTTCCCCCGACAGTAGACTCTATGATAATGAACACTCTTAGGATCATCTATGGTGCTTGAAATGTTAGCATAGAATTCTTGAGTCAAAGTTTTAACAGGAGGAAGAAAATTTGATACCGTTTGAGTCCAGTAATTGGACTCAATCATCTCACGACACCATAGGAGTTGAAGTCTGAGAGTTTCACAGGTCATTCTAACTAAAGCTTCCTTTGTGAAGTGATCTTGTCAAACTTCTGTTTCATTACAGCCGTGAGAAATTTGTTGTATTTCGGCTTGATCTTCTCTTTGATTTTCTTTACTGGTATTTGTTTGTCCTCGCTCATGGCTAGATCAACTGTTGTCTTTGCTTGTCTATGTTGCATAGGAGGCGACTGGCTATTGTTACTATTGTCATGACTGGAGCCACTTGGAGAAGAGTCACTGGCTATTGAGTTTGAAGACGCCATAGCTAGGGTTTCTAAACTGCAAAAATTTTTTCAGAACATAAACAGAGAGATGCGAGATAGGGAAGCAATTGTGGAAGAGGGATTATATGAACAGGAGAAGCCCAAAAAAAATATATTGTTATATATACTAGGCCGATTTTAAAGAAATTTTTTATTTTCATCAAAAATTAATTAATGTCTTTCCTTTCCAAAAAAAAACTGTTTAACAACTCCCTTCAAAACACTTTAATTCAAATTTAAATTAAATTCAAATAAGGAATACTGATAGAATAAGGACTCCCGCCATTGAGACTTCTCCCCCTTAGTGTAACGATGCTGACATGGCAATAATTTGACACATAGACATACAAGTGACTTAAGTTTTAGGATAAGGACATAGGACATTGTTATGAACAACATAACAGAGCACAATTATCCATATCATAATAGTAATATCTGAATTATCATATTTCTCATTCTAAAAAGCATATTTTTGGGTTTGAGTGATTCACACATTCAAGCTTATTTTGAATAAATTGAGTGAATAACTTGAGTATGCTTCTTACAAACACAAAAGTTAGTATCAATATAAATTTGTTAAATAATACAGTAACTTTCGCACATGTATAGAGGTAGCCCTTTTCCTTTCGAGTGGGTGACCTCATCATATTTCCTAGATACAATGAAGTTACTCTCAATGGATGGCTTTCACACATCATATACCGATGGTCCTCTCTGTATTTTCATTATTAAATCAGTATTTAATTATTCACACAATTTTTATATCATAACTCAAAACATGCTAATTTACAAGGAAACTTATGATACTACAGATATGAATAACATAACATAATACTGTGTTCATTCATATAACTGACAGATGCCGAAGGCTTTTCTTAGATTTTCAAACCTTGTTGTGCCTTAGTAAACAAGTCAGCTAATTGTTTATCAGTGGAGATGTGCTCAATGTGTATCACCTTAGATTCTACTAGTTTTCTTATAAAATGGTATCTAATATCAATGTGTTTTGTTCTAGAATGCTGAACAGGATTTTGAGAAATATTTATGGCACTAGTATTATCATAAAACACAGTTATAGGCTTTTGTTCAATACCATAATCACTCAACATTTGCTTCATCCATAACAGTTGCGTACAACAACTCCCTGCTGCTATATATTCGGCTTCAGCTGTAGACAAAGAAATTGAATTCTACTTCTTGCTGTGCCAAGAAACCAAGTTAGTACCAAGATAAAAAAATCCTCCCGAAGTACTTTTTCTGTCATCTGCATTTCCTACCCAATCAGCATCACTGAACCCTGCAAGACAATCATTTGTATCTTTAGAAAATCATATTCCATAATCACATGTTCCATGTACATACCTGATGATTCTCTTTGCGGCTGCAAGATGTGATTCTTTGGGATTTGCTTGAAACCTTGTACAAAGTCCTACACTAAAGCTCAAATCTGGTCTGCTTGCTATGAGGTAAAGTAGACTGCCAATAATGCTTCAGTATAAGCTTGTATCAACTTCTTTCCCTGTATTATCTTTTGAAAGTTTCAGATTAGTACTGATAGGAGTTTTCATTGGTTTTGCATTCTCAAGCCCAAATTTCTTTACTAGATTTTTGGCATATTTTGATTGAGATATGAATATCCCATCATTCATTTGCTTAACCTGCAATCCAAGAAAGAAATTTAATTCTCCTACCATACTCATTTCAAATTCTTCCTGCATCAACTGAACAAACTCATTAATTTTGCTTTTGTTAGTTGATCCGAAAATAATGTCATCAACATATATTTGAGCAATAACAAAATAGTTTGATGCATGTTTGATAAACAAGGTCTTATCATTGCTGCCTCTTTTATAACCTCTGTTGATTAAAAAATTAGTCAACCTTTCATACCAAGCTCTAGGAGCTTGTTTCAAACCATACAAAGCTTTGTGCAATTTGTATACAAAATTTGGATGTTTATGATCTTCAAATCCTTTAGGCTGTTCAACAAAAGCTTCTTCTTTGAGATAGCCATTTAAAAATGCAGTCTTAACATCCATTTGGTACTACTTAAAATCAAGCAAACAAGCAATTGCAAGTAGTAATCTGATTGACTCAAGTCTAGCTACTGGTGCAAAGGTTTCATCAAAGTCTATGCCTTCAACTTGTGTGTAACCTTGTGCAACTAACCTAGCTTTATTTCTAACTACTTGTCCACTTTCATCAGTTTTATTTTTTAAAATCCATTTAGTTCTAATGACATTTGTACCATTTGGCCTAGGAACTAATTCCCACACTTCATTTCTCTTAAACTGATTAAGTTCATCTTGCATAGTTTGAATCCACACTTCTTCTTTTAAGGCTTTTTTCACATTTTTTGGCTCAACTAAAGAAATATAACATGCAAACCTTACCTGATTTCTTACCTTACTCTGAGTCTTCATCATGCCATCTGGTGTTCCAATGATAGAACTTGTTGGATGTGCCTTCTGAATCTATGTGGGTGGATCTTTTCTATCATTATCATTCTGTATTAAATTTTTGTTCAAACCTGAGTTGTCAGATGTTCCTGTTATGTCGGGTGTAACAGCCGCTGTTTCCTCCTTCATAACAGCATCTTTCTTTTTATTGCTGTCTGGATCTGATTTTTCTACATCTTCTGTGAAGCTGGTTATGCTTTCCTCTTGTGAGTATTTTGCATAATCATCAAGATCACCAAATACTACATTTGCAGATTCCATGACTATCTCAGTTCTCAGATTGTAAACTCGAAAAGCTTTGCTGTTTTGTGCATATCCCACAAAGACTCCTTCATCACTCCTTGGACCCAATTTTCCTAACAGTTCTCTGTCGTTTAAGATGTAAAATCTGCAACCAAAGACATGAAAATATTTCAAATTAGGTTTTCTTCCTTTCAAGATTTCATAAGGTGTCTGGTTAGTGCCAAGTCTAAGAAAAACTCTATTTGAAATATAGCAAGCAGTGCTTATTGCTTCAGCTCATAGCCTCTTGGTCAACTTCTTGCTATTGAGCATTACTCTTGCCATCTCTTGAAGAGTTCTATTCTTCCTCTCTATAATACCGCTCTGTTCAAGGGTTTTAGGAGTTGAAAATTCATGATTAATTCCATGATAGTTGCAACAATCAGCATAGCTAACATTTTCAAACTCCTTGCCATGATCACTTCTAATTCTCACATTTCTTTCGATGTTCCTATTTTGCTCATTTTCAAGCTTAACACAAAGTTCCTGAAAGCATCAAAAGTGTCAGATTTTTCTTTAATGAAATCAACCCAAGTAAATCTAGAAAAATCATCCACACAAACAAATATATATCTCTTACCTGTAATGCTTTCAATTTGCATAGGACCCATAAGATCCATGCGAAGCAAATCAAGTATCATAGAAGTGCTAAGATGTGGATTTGATTTGTGTGAACTTCTAATTTGTTTTCCCTTTTGACATGGTCCAAAAATTTTATCAATTTTGTCATCAAGTTTAGGAACTCTTCTTATAGCACCTAACTTAGTTAATTTAACTAAGTCTTTGTAATTTAAGTGTCCTAATTTTTGATGCCATAATTCTAAATCCGAAATCCTAGTATGAAATGCAATTTCCACTAGATAACAATTATCCAAAGATCTATTACCTTCTAGAATGCATTCACCAAAATTATTAAAGACCATGCATTTGTTTTGTGTGAAGTTAACAGTATACTTTTCATCACAAATCTGACTGATGCTTATAAGATTAGCTTTCAAGTCTTCCACTAAAAGGACATTTCTAAAATTTGGTAGGCCTTTGACATTCAAAGTGCCTTTACCAATGATTTTACTTGTTGCTCCATCTCCAAAGGTGACATTTTCATCCCTGCATGCTTCAAAAATCTGTTAGAAACAATTTATTTCTAGTTATGTGCCTGGAACAACCGCTGTCAAAATACCACAAATCATTAGATGCATGATTAAATGCAGTAAAGGCAACATGGCATACTGTTTTATCTTTCTTAACCCACTGCTATTTTGATTTTGGTAATAGTTTAAATTGTTTTGATCTTCTATACAAAAGATTCAACGATTTAAAGCATCTAGGCCTAATATGTCCCTTTTTATCACAAAAATAACAAATAGGAACAAATTTCCTTACCTTTTTAGGGCTAGATCTGAAAGAACTCAGTGGAGAAACATACGTTTCACTGCTTTTGGAGTTCAAACTTGTGTTTAAAGAGTTAGATTCAAAACTCTTACCTGATGTTGAAGCTTTCACAAAGACTATTTTGGATGAATATGCAACGTTTCCTTCTATGTACCCTAATCCATGTTTGTTAGAGTTGTCTCTTCCGAGATTCAAACTTGATCTAGTTTGGCTGCTCCGATTTTGAGCTGATCAACACACCTCTTGCTATCAGTCAGTTCTGCTGTGATTTTCTCAATATATGCTGTTTTGTCTATCAAAACGATCTTAAGTTCAGCAATGTGATTTTTAGCATAAGCTTTTTCACATTTTAGAACTTCAATCTCCCACTTCAAGGTGTTGATTTCTTCTTTCTGGCTCAGCCATTCACCATGAAGTGCATTGTAAGTTTCTTATAGCTCTTCATAATATTCTGGTCCATCTTCTTCATCTGAATGATCAACACTGTCTTGACAGTCTTCTCTTATGTCTGACACAATAGCCTTTCCTTTATCTGCTGCAGATGCAGTAAATGCAACAAAATTACTAATACAATCTTGGTCCTCTGACTCCGATTCTGATTCATCACTCCATGTTACTGTCAGCCCTTTGTTTTTCTTCTTGAGATTAGCATATTCAGGTTGAATATGCTCATAACCAAAACATTCATAACACTGAATCTGCCCTTTCTTTTCAGATTGTTTAGCTTTCTTTTTATCATTCTCCTTGCTTAATTTTTTGAACTTTTCTTCACTTGAATTTGATGGCTTTCCTTGATTCTTTTTCCTGAAATTTCTTTTCATAAACTTGACATAATTTTGTGTTAGAAAAGCAATTTGCTTAGAATCAGTTTCATCAAGCTCATCACTACATTCATCTTCAGATTTTTCAGCTTCCACATTAAATGCAATGCTTTTACCCTTTTGTTTCCTAGTACTTTGATTTATTTCAAAGTTTTGGAGAATGCCAATCAGTTCGTCAACTCTCATTTCATCAATGTTTTTAACTTCTTCAATGGCTAAGATTTTATGTTGAAATTTGTCGGGGACCGACCTAAGTATTTTACTAACAACTTCTGTATCAGTGAAATTTTTGCCAAGCATGTATGCTGAGTTTGTTATGTGACATATCTTAGAGTAAAAATCGAAAATTGATTCATCCTTATGCATCATCAAATTTTCAAATTGAGAATTCAACCTCATTAATTTAGATCTTTTAACAGATGTAGTACCTTCATGTTTTACCTCAAGTATGTCCCACGCTTCTTTGGCTGCTTTGCATCTAGAAATCTGTCCAAAGTTATTTAACTCTGGTGCAGCAAAGATTGCATTAAGAGCCTTGGAGTTCCAACTGGATCTATGGTATTCTTCATCAGACCATTCGTCTTCTGGTTTTGGTTCGAAATTACTAAAAGTATTCAGCTTCGTTGGAGGTGTCCGCCCCTTAAATACACTCGTCCAAGCCTTATCATCAAGAGACTTAATAAACATCATCATTCTTACCTTCCAATATAGATAATTACTGTCATCGAGAATAGGTGGTTGCATTCCAGATCCTCCGTTGCATATAAACTCCACCCTTCCAGATTAACTTGATCATTTTCTTCACTTGTTTATCAGTGAACCTGCTCTGATACCAATTGAAAATTCTGGAGGTATGCAGTTACAAATAACAACACAGTCAACTGTAACGTAAATCAATACAGGAGGATTTTTACGTGGTTCGGTTATAAAAACCTACGTCCATGGACAGCTATCGAGCTGCAATCCACTATGCTCTTGTTTGTACAATCTTTAAGACCTTTTACAGTGCTGACTCACTCTCACACACAAACCTAATCTTTGACAAACAAAATCTTCGCAAAGATTCTAAACACTAGTGATACTGCTCACTCTCTGTCGCAAATAACTTAACATTACACTGTTAAGTTATACATAACACCCGATATTTGACAAAATTACATAAACACTCAACCCTCAAGTTTTCCTAAGTGTCTACTAACTCTCTCAGACTTGATCAACAACTCATGTACGATTTTGATTCTCATATATGACAATAAAGACTCAATAAATCAAAGATACAAAGACATTCCTTTGCGTCAAAGCTTGTTTCTTACAAAGTCATGGAAAGCCGTAATCATCAACCAACAATCTCTCTTGCGTAAAAAGACTCTCTCCTTCCATCTACTTCTGTCGACTTTTTATTCATTATTATATAATGAGAGGTCTTGATACAATCTTCCTAAAAGCCCTGTAAGGATCTCAATCAAGATCACATTAAGATTAGGATAAAACAGAATAGGAAATGCTTTATAGTTAATCTCCTAAAGTAATAAGGATATATTAACTATCTTCCTATTTTGATTAGAGTGCAAAAATATTATCCTGATTAAGAGAGATAATTATCAAAATACTTCCTATAATAATTATCTAGAAACAGTAAAATAGGAATAGAACACTTTAATTACTTTTATCACAAGTTAACCAAAATTTGAACATGTGAATGTCACATGTTTGACGTGAACACCAACAGGAGCGATTGGTTTTTTTTTTTTCTGAAATGTGAATATGTCTAAATTAAACTGAAATCTAAATAGGTCTGAATACAAAAATGTGATTGATATGCTTTTTTTTATATTTTAACATCTGACTTAAAATGTCTTAAAACTTCGGTTTTACACATATATCCTTGTTTAGATATTAATTTCACTTGTGATTTTATTTCACATAGTAAAAATATTTGCATACCAAAATTTATTATAAATTTAATTTATTTAAATTTGTGTGAATAAAGAAGTTATTTTTTTAAGAATTTGAAATATATATAAGCTGAATGACCATAAAATAATTTAAAAAATATGTAAAAGATCATAAAATAAAATTAAAAATAAATAATAATGTTTTAAAATTAAAATATTATGCTATATACAAATTGGTCATAAATGAATTTTATAAGGGCATTTAAGAGAATTAGAAGAGTAATAAATGATTCAAAGATTTGCATTAAAGATAAAAGCTAGAATTTTTAGCTTTTTCATTCAAATAAAAATGTCTTAACATAAGTCTTAAGTGAAAAAAAAAATCATCATCAAAAAATCTGAAGTATGAGAATAAATTAAATTCAGATTTCAGATCAAAAGACAATCAACCCCTTAATTGTATTAGATCAATCTACTAAGCTATAATATCTATCTTGTATCTTGCATATTTACCCTTACTTTATATATTATAAATATTTACAGATTGATTAAGTATAACAAAATTAAACAATAATTGTCAATTCAAATAAACGAAACATAAATCGAATTATTAAAACCAAAAAAAAAAAAAAGTGGTGACCTGCAGCCTAATTGGCATCGAATGTGCACTCGTAAATCTACCAAATGATAAATAAAAAATGATTGAAATTTGATTTTTGTAAATTAGACTGTGAGAGCTACAATTCGTGTATTATGTACTTAATCGTCATTATCTTCTAGCGTAATCGTGGCTTCACTCCAAATAAGATGACACTTTGGTCTCAGAAGTCGATATCTCTGCAAGACCGAGAACCGAATCAATATTTTAATGCATTTTATACGTCGAATTCAAGATTGCTCCATGTATACTAAACTGTCTTCCACGTAAATTCAAGCAAAGCAGCCATTTTGCCAACTAATGATTTCCATTCTTTTCGCCAACCTTTAAAGGCTAGTTGGTGGGTTCAAAGGTGGGCGGCAAGGAGGAATGGTCATCCAAAAGAAGCTCAAAATTAAACCCAACCAACAGAGTGTGGTTGGTGGGAAAGAATGGCCAAGCCTCTTCGTTGGAATTCCAGCGCCAAAAACGGGAGGGAGGAACCATGAACTCTTCTCCCGCTTCAAAACCAACTTCTAATAATTCCTCATTGTTAGAACTCATAAATGATTGTCGCTTGTCTTGAACGGGGCTTGTGGTTTTTGGGCATTTATAGCGAAGAAGAAGGAAGGCCAGGGGGGTCCGTTAAAGCTTCATTTAATGAAGCTTCGGATGAGTTAATGATCATATAAATGAAATATTGGATGCGTTTAGTTTTCAAAAGCATTATAAGTGTGAACTCGTGTCAGTTTTGTGAAAACCTTTTGATGTTCTGAAGCTTTAACCGTACAATTGTGATGGCGTGTGTTTAAATATGATTTGTGGATGCAAGGACTTCCAAGTATTATTAAGCTCCAGTGTTAGAGCTTATTTATGGCATGAAACAACTCAGTACAAGGGTTTTTGTGGCTCAAGTTATAGTGGTGTGCAGTGCAGCTTCAATCTTCATGAAGTATGTACATCCAACAGCTCAACCAACCCGACTACTCGCCATAAACTTGCCAGAAACTCCACCTTCAAATTTGTTTATCAACTTCCTAATTAAAGGCCGCAAAGATGCAAAATGTAAAAGAGTGTTATACGATCTGTGAGGCTTTTGCAAAGCCCACAAAAGGTTCTGTCTGCTACGAATAAGGTAAAGGTAAAGACAGAGGGATTAACTTTCATGCATAACTGTTTCAAAGTTCCGAAATAGTTATTTGCTGAAGGTATTAAATATGAGCTTCGTAAGAATCTATAATCAAAATGCCGTTTGTGCAAGTAGAATCAGCTTGAAGGTTCTGTAACCGGCAACACTGGATGGGGCAATGTGTCAAAATTTTTCAAGGCAGGGTGAAATATTCATGTGTTTTGTATGATGAATTATGTCACTTGAGAAAGGGTAGGATGGGGATTCGAGTTTGGAGATGAGGGATACAAAGCAACCTGTTGAAAAGCATGGCATAGAACCACGCAAGAAAGAGATTTTTTCTTATTGATTTGTCAAAAAAGAAATAGCTAGAAGTTTATTCCTAGCTAGACCTACACATATTCAATTAATGAGTAATGGATTTATTATTGCATCCATGGTGAAAACACTACCCTTTTAGTTGGTCTTGCAATTGAGATTACTAAAAAGTGTTGGAATAAAAAAGGTTTTAAATTTTATGAGTTATAAAACCTAATTGTGCATGAGTTACAAAATTCATTGCATGAGTTACAAAGTTTGATTTCATTTATAGGTTACATAATGTATAAGCACATTATGTTATAGGAGTTACACTATTAATTATATATGTTACAATGTCTAGGTACACTAGTATATAAGGAGGTCTTTAGGTTCAATTTTTAGAGACTAATCATCAAAGCCATCACTCCCCCATTTTCAATTCCAAAATTCTACAATTTTGCAAATACGACTTGTAAGACGGGTTCATATTCTTCGGGTGACCGTGCTCATCGAGGAGAGTGGCTAAGAGCTATTGGGTTGTATCTTGAAACCCTTGAGGACCATCTTTTACCTGCACGAAGGGGAGGACTCTTTGGCTTTAGAAATGTTGGGAATATTTATAATAAATTCAAATAATATAATCAAACAATAATATATTGAAGAAATAATAAAATATAAATTAGATTAACATAACAATATATTAAATAAATAGAACAAGTAAAGAGATAGAGTAAGAAATATATGGCCTGAGCACTTGAGAGGCATGTCAAAGGCATTATCCTAAAGCCAAAAGAGTCCTCCCCTCGTGCGGGTCATATTAGTACTCAAGGGTCCAAGATACAACCCAATGCTCACAGCCTATCTTCTCGATGAGCATAATCACCGGAAGAAAATAACCTGTCTTCATGTGTCGCGGTTGCTCAAAATCATAAAATACTCAAAATATATCATATCCATGTTAGAACCTTTAAGACTCCTTTATATAGTAGTCTCGTAGCCAAGTAAGTTACAAATTAAATTTCTTGTAACTCCTAAGCCATAACATTTTTAATAAAAACATGAACTGATGGGGAACCCGTGACAAGAACAAACCAATCAGTCACACTCCCACACAATCAACCAACAATCTAATAATCTGAATACTCTTCAATATCTCAAATAATCAATGTCTGAATAATAATGTCTAACAAAATAATAATGAAAACCTATATTTATGCTAATCAAGACATATTGGAGTTTGAGTCAAATTAAGAAAGTCAAAATCCTATTTGAGTCAAAATCCCTAAACTAACAATTTAGGTTTGAATCAAATCAGAAAAAGTCAAGATCCCTAATTTGAGTCAAAATCCCTAAACTGATAATTTCCCAAATTAAATAAACCCTAATCCAATAAATACTAAAAGACTATATTAACCCTATTAGTAAAATAACCCATGCTACATCAATTCCCCCCAACTTAGAAAGACTCGTCTCCGGACGAGTGGGACTACAAATAAAATTCCAAAGCATGGGAGTTGATGCGATGGGGCTCATCCTCAGGAAGCCAAATATCATCATCGGCTGGTCGTCCCTTCCAATGAACAAGGAAATGACAAAAACCACCAGTAGTAGAAGTAACAAAATGATCATCCAAAATGCGATCAATCTCATCATCCGGTAGAGGATCGAACAGAGGCAAACGAGGTACAACATTAGTAGGAGAACCTGCAGAAACATCAAAAACAGTTAGAGGCTCGAAATGTCCTCGGTAAGGAAACAAGTCTGCCACATTAAAAATTGGATTGATACTCCAATCAGAAGGCAAATCAAGTAAATAAGCATTAGAACCAAGCCTACGATTAACTTTAAATGGGCCATGGGCACGGGCTTGTAATTTCTTGTTAGCTTGTTTAGGAAAGCGAGAAGGATCAAGGTGAATCATGACATAATCACCTTCCTTAAAAACCTTTTCTCTACGATGCAGATTAGTAGCAGACCTATATTTATCATTGCTCAAGGAAATCATTTGTCTAACCTCAGCATGCAAATCACGCATATGGGTGGCAAAATCAGTAGCAAAATTTGAAGAAGGGTAGTGAGAGGGTAAGCGAACAAGGTCAATAGGTTGGCGGGGTGCAATACCATAAACAATCATGAATGGACTCTTACTAGTTGACCAATGAACAGCATTATTGTAAACAAACTCAGCCATAGGTAACACTAAATCCCAATTACCTAACTTCTCGTCTACCACACAACGAAGCAAGTTTCCCAAGCTACGATTAACCACTTCAGTTTGGCCATCTGTTTGAGGATGATAAGCTGAAGAGAACTTAAGAGATGTACCAAACAGCTTCCAAAGTGTCTTCCAAAAGTAGCTAACAAACTTAACATCTCTATCAGACACAATTAACACAGGCAGTCCATGGAGACGAACAATCTCCCTAAAGAATAGTTGAGCTATATGTGAAGCATCACTAGCCCTAGAACAAGGGATAAAATGAGCCATTTTAGAAAACCTATCAACCACAACAAAAATAGAATCATGTTTCCTAGCGGTTTTAGGTAGTCCTAAAAGAAAATACATACTAACATCTCTCTAAGGAAGGTAAGGAACAGGGAGGGGAGTGTATAACCCTTGATTAAGTTTTCTAGCCTTAGCTAGTTGACAAGTACGACACTGAGATACAATCCTAGCAACATCCCTCTTTAATGATGGCTAATAAAACCTATCCTCAACTAAGGCAATGGTTTTATCTCTCCCTAAGCGACCAGCTAATCCTCTAGCATGTTTTTCCCAAACTAGAAAATCTCTTATAGAAGTACGACGAATGCATAAACGAGAACCCTTAAAAAGGTAACCATCACGAATGATAAAATCTACATGATCTCTACGGTTATTATCTAAGAGTTCTTTATAAATGATGCCAAAATCAAGACAAGAGGGATACTCAGACTTCATCCTATCAAATCCTTCAATTTCAACTTGCATCGTTTGAAGGGTGTACATGACTTTACTAAGGGCATCAGCTACCTTATTATCCTCTCCAAGCTTGTGTCTAAGGACAAATGTGAACATTTGAAGGAACTCAGACCACTTGACATGTCTCTCATTTAATCGCTTTTGGGATTGAAGATATTTCAACGCCTGATGGTCAGAGTAAAGGACAAATTCATTAGGCAAAAGATAATACTGACAATGTTACAGAGATCTAACAATAGCGTAGAACTCTTTATCATAGGTAGAATATCTTTATTTAGCCTCATTGAGTTTCTCACTAAAGAAAGCAATAGAGTGACCCTCTTGACTCAAGACTCCTCCTATACCTACTCCTGAAGCATCACAAGCTACTTCAAAGACTTTAGAAAAATCTGGACGCCTAAGAACAGGGGCTTGAGTCATACATTGCTTAACAAGCTCAAATGCTCTAGTGGCTGCAGGGGTCTATTGAAATTCACCCTTTCGCATGCAATCAGTGATAGGTGCCATAATGGTGCTAAACTCTCTAATGAATCTCCTATAGAAAGAAGCTAATCCATGGAAACTACGAATTTCAGACAAAGTTCTAGGCGTAGGCCACGATGTAATAGCTTTTATCTTATTAGGATCAGATTTTATACCCTCTAAAGAAACTATAAATCCTAAGAAAAGGACTTAAGACTGCATAAAAGAACATTTCTTAAGATTGATGTACATCTTCTCATTCCTAAGGGTATTGAAAATTTTCTTAAGATAGTCTAAATGATCTTCCTCACTCTTACTATATATGAGAATATCATCAAAATAAACTACAAGGAACTTCCCTATAAAAGGTCGTAACATATGTGTCATGACTCTCATAAAAGTACTAGGAGCATTAGACAACTCAAAAGGCATAACTAACCACTCATACAATCCATTAGGGGATTTAAAAGCGGTTTTCCACTCATCACCTGGTCTAATCCTAATCTAGTGATAACCACTCCTTAAATCTATCTTGGAGAACCAACTAGAACCAGCTAACTCATCTAACATATCCTCAAGTCTAGGTATGGGAAACCTATACTTAATAGTTATTTTGTAGATGGCCCTACTATCAACACACATTCTCCAAGATCCATCTTTCTTAGGGGTGAGTAACACTAGAACTGCACAAGGACTAAGACTATGACGAATGAGACCTTTTTCTAACAAACCATCTATTTGTCTATTTAACTCAACTCTCTCAATGGGGTTCATCCTATAATGTGGAAGGTTAGGAAGTTGTGAACCTGGAACTAAGTCAATGGCATGTTGAATATCCCTTATGGGTGGTAGCTCATTTGGTAAGTCCTTAGGGGCTACATCGCTAAACTCTTCTAAAAGCTCACCTATCGTAGGGGAAAAATCTAAACTAGACTCCGGTGATTACTCTTTTAGAACCAAAGTGTACACAACACCAGTCTCCTGGCTTTCTTTCATAAAATGAGTTGGACCCAAAATATTCAAGTTGTGTTTTTTTGGCTCTAAGTTATTGGATCTAGATTTTAGAGTTGGTTTATCCTGTTGAACCCTAGTTGAAACCTTACAATTGTCATTAGGTTTGGCTGGTTTCAAGGTAATAAGCTTACCACAATGATTAAAAACATAGGTATTCTCTTTCCCATAGTTTATAACATCATGGTCATAAAGCCATGGCCTACCTAGGAGGATATGAGCTACATCCATAGGTCACACATCATAATAGATGTTTTCCCTATAAGAACACAACTTAAGAGGAACCAGACATCTATGGGTGACAGGTAGGTTGTTTTATTAACCCAAGCTACTTGAAAAGGATTAGGGTGAGGCTCTAGAGTGAGGTTAAACCTAGCAATTGCAGCCTTAGAGATGACATTTAAGGTACTGTCTCCATCTATCACTAGTTTGCATAACTGATTCTTAAGGGGAACTAAGGTATGGAAAATACTAGTTCTCTTCCAAGAATCAGAAACTACTGGAGGAGACAAGATGCAACGCATGACTAACAATTGCTCATTAAAATCCTCTTCTTGAATGTCTCCTAATCCTAAATCTTCACTCTCCTCTAATGGTTCTAAGACCTCTCCTTCATGATCCTTATGTATTGATTCATTATGGTCATATCCTATGGTCATAGTACGACTAGGACAACGAGCAGCAACATGTGCTCTTCCTTGACAATTGTGGCACACAATTAGGGAACTAAAGGACTGGTTTGAAGCACTCATTGATCTTTCCCTATTCGAATTGAAACGAGGATTAGGATGGTTAGCACTAGATGTGGGGTAATTAGGAGTTGACGAACTAGAAGCTCTAGTAGTGGAGGATTGTTGATTAAAGTTGCTCCTATTAAAAGCCTTAATTTGAGGAGATGGAGTATGCACCGAAGAAGTTTGCCTAGCATTATAAGTTTTCGCATGGAGTTTAGCTTCTAAGGCTTTATTATAGGCATCTTCTACAGTTTCAGGGGAGCTCAACTCAACAACACGCTGGATGTCAAACCTAAGTCCATTAATAAATCTTGATATAGTGGCATCAATAGACTTTTCAATTTCACATCTAATGTAAAGATTATCAAACTTAGATTGGTACTCAAAGACACTAGAAGAACCCTGCCTAAGGTTAAGCAATTGCCTATAAAGTTGCTTCGTATAGAATTGAGGCACATATTTTTGTGTAAGGTCTATTTTTAGTTCTGCCTAAGTAAGAGGACGACAATGCTGTTGGCAAAATCTACGTTCTATGGACTGACAAAAGATCTTAGCAGTACCAACTAATTTAAGTTGAGCAAAACGAACACGATATAATTCACTACAAGAAAGGGAGGCTTATACTACGCTCATTTGAGGCGGTTTTTAAAAACCGCCGTAAATGGATGAACTTCAAATGTGTATACGGCGGTTTTAGAACCGTAGTCTAAATTGCCCAAAATCTCCAAACCAATTTAACCCTAACCGCCTCAATTTTGCATCAACTTGTTTCAATTGAAATGAGCTTCCTCCCTTTCTCCTTCACAAATCTGTCGTGAGACTCCCATCTCTTCTTCTCTGCCCAGTCTCGTGTTACCTCAGACTATCACTACCATTGCACTCTTTGCACACATCTTCCTCTTCCGCTTATTTAACTCTCCAATCCTCTATTGTCGATGAAGTTCTCTCCATCCTTGACACTATCAATCCCATTGAACCTGCCTTGGATCCATTAGTTCCCTTCCTCTCTTCCCAACTTGTCAATTTTGTAATTTGAAAAACGTGAAATCCTCAATTAGGTTTTCGTTTTTGCATCTGGGCATGTAAATAAGAGCGTTTTCGCTGTTGGGATTCTTATAATTTAATTCTTGACATGCTTTTGAAGCCAAATGGGCTTGATTTGTATTAGCAAATGCTTGAGGAGCTGAAGGCTGGTGACTTCTCTGTTGTCTCCAATGCGTTTTACGTTCTCATTTCAAGGTATGCAAATGTGGGAATTATGAAAAAGCATTGGAGATTTTTGGTAAGATCAAGGATTTTGATTGCCAACCTGATATTCATGCTTATAATAGGATATTGTATGTTGCGTCATGTCAAAAAGTGATTTTGTTGGGTTTGGCGGTTTATAATCAGATGTTGAAATTGAGTTGCATGCGTAGTAGTGTAACATATTGTATTTTGATTGATGGGTTGTGTAAGAGTGGCAAAAATCACGAGGCGCTTAAGCTGTTTGATGAAATGACGGAGAGAGGCATTTGCCCTAATAAATTTATTTATACTGTTTTATTTCGGGTTTGTGTCAAGCCGACAGGGTTGATGATGCATATAGGTTTTTTAAGAGGATGAAAGAAAGCGGGTGTAGTCCTGATTTTGTTGCTTGTAATGCGTTGCTTAATGGGTTTTTTAGGTTAGGTAGATTCGATGAAGCTTTTGCTCTTTTGAAATCGTTTCAGAGGGATGGCTATGTGCTCAGATTAAGCGGTTATAATAGTTTGATTGATGGGTTTATACTGGTGAGGCATTATAGTTTATCCATGGGATTGTGGGCTCGCTTGCTTTTTCTTCTTCACAAATTCTTGTGTTTTTTATGATTTGAATTCTCTGTAGGATGTAAAACCCTAATCAGATGAGTTATCCAATGCACTCTGTACAGTTTTTCAACAGTACAATGCCTATTTGGATGATGAATCCTACTTGCGGAAGAAGGTAGCGACAAAGTTGGGGTCAAAGATGATTTTCTTAAATATGGGAATCATTGGCCTTGTTTCAGAGTGGGTAAAGGTATTTTATTCTGATCATTGGTTTTATTGTGCTGTTCAGCTAGGTGACCTGTACATGAATGGTAACAATTTATGTGCTTCGTAACCCCCATTTGATATTGATTGTGCCATAAGGACCTTCGTGTGTGGATACAAATTTAGTTATGACTTGGCCATCTATCTTACTGATAAGCAGATAAAAGTTTTTTTTTTTCTCTTGGCTAATCTTTACATCTACATCTAGCTTAGGATAACTAATGTGGAGCTGTTCTATCCTGCATTCTCTAAATGCTTTGGTTGGATAAAAATAATTGATGCTGACATGAGTCTAATTAATGTAATATGTTGTAGTATTGAGAGCCTGGAGTTTTGCTGTGGTGAGGTCCACATTGCAAAATTTGCCAACCAATTGTTTGGAAACAGGGATGATTACGGGAGAGGCTGGCAGATGCCGCTTCACTATGGTTCTAACAAGCACAACTGCTTTACCATATCGTCACCTATTGCGTAAGATATCTAAGCCACATTAGCACATTTCAATTCTTTATATACAAGAATTTGAATCACAGTAGAATTTTAAAAATATAATTGCACATGTATTGTTATTATTATTATTGCTGTTGTCATTATTATTTATAATGGCTTTATTATTGTTTTCAGCAGTGGAAACAAATTATAAAGGTAGAGAAAGAGGTTAATGTTGCAAGATGCTAATTGTAAATATGGAATTTTAGTTTAAATACCATTTTTTTATTAACTCATACTGCATTTCTTTCGAAAAACATAAAAAGGATTGAAGATCTTATCTTTAATTAGAAATTAGAATTATTTTATTTGTAAGAATAGTGAAGAATTGATTAGATGTGATTCATGTGGAAGTTCAGCAAATAAATAAAATATATACTAAATGATTATAAGTCTTCCACTAGCCACGTGAACCACTTCTCTTCTCTCAAGGCAAATTATAATTTTAATTGTCTTTCTGCCTTTTCATGCTTGATATGAAAAAAAATCAAGTTAAATATTATTTGTAATAGACAAGATTCCAGCATTTAATGAACTTATCTCCCTCCCTTCTCAAAATTAAAAAAAATGTATCCTTATCTTCCCCACATGACCAGTTCGTTCGTCCTTGCCTCAATTTATAATTTATGTAAAATAAATATATAATAACATCATCAATTTTTTTATTTAAAAAACCAATGGGTTGGGCTGCTCCAACTCAAATAATTACTCAGGCCCAACACAATTTCAACCGTGGCCATTACAGCATTTATAATTTCGGATTTATACAAATGACTCTCAACATCATTTAATGGTTTTCAATATACATTCATATAATTAGACTAATAAGAAAATGTGATTTTAATTTTACTATTTATACATGCTTGGTTTGCATGAATATGTTGCTTGTTTCTTTAAACAGCCTCAGGAGCTTTACATTGTGAAATTAATAATGGAGGGTGTTGGAAGAAAACCCAAGATGGCAAAACTTATTCTGCTTGCACTGTAAGTAACTTCTATTTGTTGGCTGACTTTTTTTAATTAAGAAAATTAATGGTTTTATGACGGATCATTTAGGAGGATCATTTACAAGGTTGCAAGTGTCCAAAAGGATTTAAGGGTGATGGAGTCCATCATTGTGAAGGTACTACAATTATTCCACCAGTTTCTCCATTTCTGTTAGATAGCATTATCTCATTGCAGAATGATAGGCCATTTTATATTGATCATATTACAGACGTGGATGAATGCAAAGAGAGGCTAGCATGCCAATGCTCGAGGCATTTATGCAAGAGCAACTGTAGGGGTGGATTATTGTACATTCAAGAGCATGATACCTATGATTTTGATGAAACTTGACTCTGGTTTTGATGAAGTCCCTCCATCAGAGGTATGATTTTGTAGTTTTGACAACTATGAAATCCTGCTTGATGTAGAAGTCACCAGCTGAGAGGATAATAGGTTATTTATTTTTGCGTTCTGATGTTAAATATGTAATTGGTTTCTCAGGTTGGTGATCTTGCAAAACCTGCTCCA
Source organism: Boswellia sacra (assembly GCA_013180625.2). Classification (NCBI taxonomy): domain Eukaryota; kingdom Viridiplantae; phylum Streptophyta; class Magnoliopsida; order Sapindales; family Burseraceae; genus Boswellia; species Boswellia sacra. Next base: position 419,166 of record SNVD02011676.1, read on the forward strand.
GCTAATGGAGTTTTCAAGGATGGTGCTAAGGTCAACAAATTTCATGACAACTATTACGTTAATTGACTTTGACTTTTCTTATTCTCTCTTTGACTTCTATTACGTTACAACTCTAAATTTAAGGTGCATTGAGGTAAAACATAAGATGGCGATACTCTAAGCAGAACATCTTGAGAATTTAGTTTTGTACCTAGAGAGAATATAGCTTGTGATGTAAAATGATTAGTTGGAAATGCAATTGGTGCGGAAAAATTCATGCCAGAATTGGCACTGAAGTATTTCAAATATTTTTATGATTTTCTTTCAGTTTTTATATGGTATAGTTACTTATTTTTACCTACTTCAATTGCACTACAATATTGAGATTATTTTTTACTTAAAGGTTGTGTTGCAACACCTTCGAGACCTAGTGATAATATTCGTGAGGGCCAGAAACTTGACTCTAGTTTTGATGAAGTCCCACCATCAGAGGTATGATTTTACAATTTTGACAACTATGAAATCCTACTTGATGTAGAAGTCATCAGCTAAGAGAACAATGAGTTATTTACTTATGTGTTCTGATGTTAATATGTAATTGGTTTCTCATGGTGGCGATCTTACAAAACCGACTCTATTAGCTAATGGAGTTTTTAAAGATGGTGCTAAGGTCAATAAATATCATGAAGAATCTATTAGGCCCTCCAAAATTGAAAAAGAAGAGGGTGAGTTGTTGTCCAATGGAGATTTTGAAGAGGATAATTTTGGAGTTTATGGGGATGCTAGTATGAAGGCTACGTTTAAGACAAAACATGGATAATTTTGTTTACCAAGTTTTGTATAAATTTACTTATCAGATGATTAAACTATGTGAAGGTTATTAAACTATCTAACTGATATGTTGTTTAACTATTTGATAATAACATATTGAACAGTGTGGATGATGATTGCGTTATATTTGATTTTCTTGGTTATGATTGAATCATTATATGAGATATTTTTGTATTTGATTTGATTTTATTATATTCATTGAATGAATGATTACAAAATTGCCAATACATTTTTCTAAGATAGTTTAATTATTTTGTAAACAGTAAATAAATATAGAATTGCACAAGCAGCGAAACTTAACTATTTACGGCGGTTTCTTGGTCGACGCAAAAAAATTTTTCGAACTATTTACGGCGGTTTTTCATCAACCAATGATAGTTGTACAAAAATTGTATAAAAACTTTTTACGACAGTTTTGTAACTTTTTACAGCGGTTTTTTGTCCGTCGCAAATATTTGAATTTTTACGGCGGACATAAAACCGCCGTAAAAAGGTGTGGTGATTGCGGATCCTGTTTCGTCGTTTGTTTTTGCGTTGAACAACTAAACCATCATAAAAGCTTTTACTGCGGTTGTTTTTACGGCGGTTGAGAACCGCCGCATAAACGCCGCAAATGTGTTTTTACGGCGGTTTTGGCCCGCCGTAAATAGTATTTCCTATTGTAGTGATATGAGTCTACCATGTCATACCAATCAAACTCCTCTATGGCATCTATCCAATCTAAGAAAGCAGTGGGTTCTAACTTACCATCAAACTCAGGAACATTGTGTTTGGCACCTTTTGGAGCGTCAGATGATTCATGCCTAGAATGACTTCTGGTGCTTCTATGACTGCCTTTATCATCACTATCATCTTCAAACAAAGGATTATGAGTATAATCTCGCTCATGATTTTTTTTAGATGTAGATCCTGTGACTTCTTTACCCTTATCAAATCTATTAGATGACCCGAGATTGTTATCCCTACGATTAATTTTCTCTCTAATATCAAGTACTACTTGTTCAATGTTATTGAACCTAAGTTCTAATCCATTCAACCTATTGTTTATGGTATTTAAATCAGGTTGTGCAGGTGGAAGATTTGGGTCTACCATTCTTTTTTTTTTTTTTTACATAGCTATGCTAAATCTAGACTGAAATTCCCTAAAAGCGATAAAATAAATTTGATGCTGCTGCAATGCAAATAAAGGCAAGAAAAGTAACTATGCAATTGTTTTTTTTTTAAGCTGAAAGTATATGGGCTAAAGTGAAATTTAATGAAACTGTATAGGCTAACAGTGAATATTGAGAACACAGGGGTTGATCTATAAAAGGGGTAAATAACAAATTTTAAAATTCGGACAATGGTGTAATTATGCAAAGTGGGTAGGTTTCCAAAAAATTAGGCTTGATTCAATGCAAATAACCTGAAAGCCCCTAATCAAAAATATCCGCCAATTTTAAAAAGTGACAAAGAAGTCCCTAACCTCAAACATCCGAACACTCTTCGGTGGCAGCTTCTGGCGATGGGATGGTGACGGCCAAACCTTCAGGCGCTGGATCGGCAATGGTAGAAACTTTTTCGGTCAGTGGTGTAAGCCGCAGTGGTTTTTGGTGGCTTGTGTGGTGGCTTTCAAACTGAAATTTTGATATTTGGAGACTTTCCGGCAAGAATTAGTGAACGGCCAAGAAGGAAAAGTTGACGTGGAGAGGCCGATCCATCACTTGGTGGTGGAGGTGAGACCCCACTCGCCGGTCAACGGTGATGAACAATAACAGAGGCGAACTGTTTTTGGGCGTTTTGAAGGGTTTCCGGTGGTATTTTGGTGACGGTGATGGAGAAAAGAATGATTGGGATGACCCGATCTACAAGTTGATGTATTCGATGACGGGCGATGCGTCGGTTGTTGGTGATGAACAGTAACTCCGGCGACAAACAGTTGTGAACAGTGACTGTGTTTGTGGTTTATGGAATTTAGGATGAATTTTATGGAATGATGTTAGGCTCTGATACCAAATTGACCGAGAACCCGTAACAAGAACAAACCAATCACTAACACTCTCATACAATTGACCAACAATCCAATAATCTGAATACTCTTCAATATCTCAAATAATCAATATCTGAATAATAATGTCTAACAAAACAATAATGAAATCCTATATTTATACTAATCAAGACATATTGGAGTTTGAGTCAAATTAGGAAAGTCAAAATCCTATTTGAGTCAAAATCCCTAAACTAATAATTTAGGTTTGAATCAAATTAGGAAAAGTCAAGATCCCTAATTTGAGTCAAAATCCCTAAACTAATAATTTTCCAAATTAAATAAACTCTAATCAAATAAATACTAAAAGACTATATTAACCCTAATAGTAAAATAACCCATGCTACATCATGAACGTTACAAATAATAAGTGTCGTAACTCATGTTTTTATTATACTTGTAACGTATGAAATGAGTCTCAAAATAAATTTTGTAACTTATGATGTAAATGTTTGTTTTAAACCTTTTATCTCCAACAGTCTCTCACAAAAGGTTTAAAACTTTAAAACTTTATAAAATAAAATATCAAGATAAAAATACTCATAAAATAAAAATTATATATAAAAAGAAACCTTCTATTATGCAATGGGTATAGGTACCGTTCGGGTTTGAACCTACACTTAGTGTTGATAGTATCCATTGGAGAAACCTATGTGAAAAAAGTCTTGAACTCGATTTATTGACCAAACTTCAAACTATCACACACATAATATGGACGAAGTCATGGTTTTGGCAGGTTAGCGCTATTAATGGCCATGCGCTTAATCTTGATTCTCATAAGAACTTTAGAGAACAACCCAATTCTCACAATCGCGGCCCTCACGAGGCTCTCACTTAGATGAGTCCTCAAAGGTATATGTGACCTATACCTCGCAAGAGTATCTAGCCTTTGGACTCATTCAGGATAAATATTCTTCCTAACATCACATATAACAAGCACTTTGCCGTAGGGATGAGCAGGATCATATCTCCTCTAAGATATGTCATTATAGTTGTGCTTAACAAGTCACGCAGTACGGATTGTTCCTACCCATTGAACCTCCTTCATGGGATCTCCAATCACAAAGGTTGGATTACTTCCCTAGGTGACTCCCTTTAGGCTTAAGCACATCCCCCTCGACAATTTAATTAATTAATTAGCATGTTGAAAATCTTTATAATTGCACAATCTCTCATTGATTTTATCTTTGAGAACTTGTTCCCATTATTTTGATGATTGCTTCCACTAGCTCTCTTAAATAATATTTCACAAAGGAATGTTAGAGAGCATAAGAATATCAAAGGCACAATAAAGAAAATTGAAGGAGCACTTAATCACCTCAAAAGTAATAATATTTTAAAACTCATACACAAAATTAATAATCATTTAATAATTTATAATATCATTTTTTTCAAAAAATATCATAAAAACATTAACAACCATCAAATAAAGAAAACCCCCCACATTAAAAAATATTTTGTCAATCCTCACATTAATAACATATTTATTGCTAAAACTCCAAATATAATAAATAACTCATATATGTATTTAATAATAATCATTAGCATTTATGCTATTATTTCACTCAATACAACCACATAAATTATCATAATAATGCATTAGTCTTTTTAACATACTCTAATAATCAATTATTTAGATGTTATCATATAATATGCATGATAACCGCAAGAAACTATGAATTAATAGCTCACCATCATGCATATGAGTTTCTAATTAAATATATTGAAAACGCATGCTTTATTGTGTAATAAAAATTTGATCCATGCAAGTAACTCATAAATTGAATTCTAAATCAATTTATAATAACATGCAACCAAGATCAAAGATTGTCTTACTCCAAAATAATAACATATAAAATTAATTAAATAATAAATAATCAATCTGTAATAAATATCCGTAATAAGAATTTTCATAACTGAAATATTTATTAGCCTATAATAAAAACTATTAAAAAGGTCTTAATAATAAAACCAATACACATTACAACTCACTTATATTCTTTCAAATAAATAAGAAAAATTTGAATAACCAGTCACATACCTTCATGTCTTTAACTTAATAAAGACATTTATTTACTTGTGTTGTGAAATAAAGCTTTATTTGAAAACACATTGAAGCCACCAATGTTGACCCAGGTATGACAACCCAAGAGGGGGGGTGAATTGGGTTTTATTTATCAAAACGAATTTATAAAACTTTTCTTCAAAGATAAAAATTATTTCACTTTTTCTTTTGAGAATAGAAGTGAAGAAGATGAAAATAGAAGTTATCTAAGATGCAATCAAGAGAATAGCAATAATAAATAATCTCAAGTGCAAGTAAATGTAAAGAGTATAGGGATAGAGAGAGTGCAAACTCAATTTACGTGGTTCGGCAAACCTTGCCTACGTCCACGGGCTCCTAGCTCCTCCACAAGCTAGGCTTTCCACTAAGTTGTAGAATACTTTACAACTTGCTTGATGAACAACTTCACCAAGACTTTTTTCCTTCAACTCTTGATAACACCACACCAAGAGTTCTTCTTGATGAACAACCTCACCAAGGAAAGAGTTCTCTCAAGGATATCTTTTATCCTTTACAAGAAGATCTCACTCTCACACAATATAAGAACAAAGAAAAGTTTTTACAACAAAAGTACAACTCTCTTCAAAGAGTAGATAAAGAATATAAAAGCTCTATAAACTTGATATTTCTCTTGGCTTTTTTGCTTGATAAAATGCTTCTCTTGCACTTGTTGAATGCATGGGAGAATGGCTCCTTTTATAGGCAAATGAGATGAACTTAATCAAGTGAAGACACCATCTCCAAATTTTCTGCCCACCATAAAAACCGTAATCTTGTCTGCCATTTTTGTCAATGTTCCGTTTGAAATTTGAAAATCTGTAAAACATAAAAGATCTGCACATTTGAATAAGCTTTCCAACGCATCAAGAATCAAGTCATTTGGATATCTGTAGCTCAATATATGGCCAAAACACCATTCGGTGCTCATGTGACTTGATTTTTCCTCCATGTGTCAGTCCACCGACTTGAATGATAATTCTGTCAGTCCTTCCGTTTGAAATTTGAATTTCTTCAAAACATAAAAGATCTTCATATTTGAATAAGCTTTCCAAAACATTAAGATTCAAAGAATTTGGATATCTCTATCTTAAGATATGGCCAAAACACCATTCGGTGCTCATGTGAGTTGATTTTTCTTCTTTGTGTCAGTCCACCGAATTGCATGTCAATTATGTCAGCCTTCCTTTTGAAATTTGAATTTCTTCGAAAAATATGAAATGTGACCCATTAAGTCATCTTTCTAATGCCATAAGAATCAAGTCATTTTGATTTTTCTAGCTTAAGATATGTCCAAAAGAGTATTCGGTGCTCATGTCAGCTGCTTCCATTTGTCTTTCAACTTTGCATGATGATTTGGACGATCTTGCACTTAAAATTTGAATTTCTTTAAAACATATGAAATGTTATAAATTGAGTAAGTTTCCAAAGGCTCAAGAATCACATTATTTGGACATTTGTAGAGAAATATATGACCAATTGATAGAACATTGCTCATATATCACATTCCTTGAATCAAACCTTGTACTTAAACTTTGATGCCTTTAACATGTAGTCTTCTCCTAAGCTTCAACACTTCATTTTAATAAACCCCTTCTTGATTTTATAATTATTTCAATAATCTTATTCTTGCACATAAATAAATATATTAGTAAATCTCAATGAATCAATGTGTATTGTTATCATCAAAATTATCATATAGCCTTAGGGCTAACAACCAATTCTCTAACACTAATAAGGCTAGGTCTGCAAGATAATAGCAATCATCATGTATTCACTATCTAAAGACGCTTCAAATATGTGAAATTAACTTATATCATGCTCCAAACTAGACATTCATTTCAGTTCTTCATTGCAAAGAAAAATAAAAGAATTGATGCACGCAAGTATATATCACAATATAAACTAGAATAATTCACTAATCATATAGAGCATAGTAAGGCTAGCTATATACAAATTATGAATAAAAATATGAAACATGATAGAGCAAAGATCTATAACATACATTATATGATAAACAAACAAACAAAATAATTAGCAAAATCTATCACACTTGTGATCCTCTTATATTCATTAAAATATAAATAAAATATAGATGAAGTTAATAGCTATATAGATGCTTATAGTCGTGGATCTAACAAGAAGTAGAATGTACAAACTCTTATGAAATAGTTTGTGCAACATAAGCAATCAAAAAATAAAAGCATAAGTATATGCAACCAATTAATATTAACCAAATAACTAACCAATCATATGAGATACTCTTTGGCTTTAGAATGTTGGGAATATTTATAATAAATTTAAATAGTATAATCAAACAATAATATATTGAAGAAATAATAAAATATAAATTAGATTAACATAACAATATATTAAATAAATAGAACAAGTAAAGAGATAGAGTAAGAAATATATGGCCTGAGCACTTGGGAGGCATGTCAAAGGCATTGTCCTAAAGCCAAAGAGTTCTCCCCTCGTGCGGGTCATATCGGTACTTAAGGGCTCTAAGATACAACCCAATACTCATAGCCTATCTTCTCGATGAGCACGATCTCCAGAAGAAAATAACCTATCTTCATGTGTCGCGGTTACTCAAAGTCAGAAAATACTCAAAATATATCATATCCATGTTAGAACCTTTGAGACTCCTTTATATAGTAGTCTCATAGCCAAGTAAGTTACAAATTAAATTTCTTGTAACTCCTAAGCCATAATGTTCTTAATAAAAACATGAACATTACAAATAATAAGTGTCGTAACTCATGTTTTTATTATACTTGTAATGTATGAAATTAATCTCAAAATAAATTTTGTAACTTATGATGTAAATGTTTGTTTTAAACATTTTATCTCCAACAGTCTAAAAATATGTCACATGCAAGGCTTGAACCCAAGACCTGGAGGCTGCATTTTAGCCATATAGAATTGAAAGTACTAAAGTAAACTAAGTTGAAAACACAAGGAATTTCAAGAATAATAAGAGAAATGGTTTTCAACCTACGAGAAAGAGCTTTAAGAATAAGAATAATCAACATAATAGGTCTAAGAATTCTAAAGGAAAAGGGGATAGGATTTGCTATGTTTGTGGAAGGTCTAATCATGTGGCAAAGGATTGTTTTTACAAAAAGACAGAAGCCTACAAATCTAAGCCCAAGCAACATCATAAAGATCAAAAGGATCAAGTACATGTCTTGGAAGAAGGAAGTCCAAGTGAACCAAATGAACCTCTTATTAGGTATAATAATTCTAATTCTTCGAGTGTCAATTTTACTTATGAAAATAATGAATGGTGGTTAGATTCAGGTGCAAATATTCATGTTTTTTCTGATAGAAGTTATTTTAAAAATTATCAGAACTCTAGTGGAGGAAGTGTGACCCTAAGAAATAATACTACCGCACAAGTACTTGGGATTGGAGATATTGAATTGAAGATGACCTCTGGAAAGACTTTAATTCTCAAGGAAGTGCGTTATGTTCCTGAAGTGAGAAGAAATCTTGTTAGTGAGTCTTCTTTAGTTCAACAAGGATACAAAATTGTTTTAGAGTCCAATAGAGTTGTACTCTCTACAAATAATGTATTTGTGGGTAAAGGTTATGTTTGTGATGGTTTATTTAAGTTGAATAATTTTTCAAGATATAATAAAGTTTCCAAAGTTTTTAATATTAAAACTTCTAATATTTGGCATGGGAGACTTGGACATGTATCTTTAAAGAATATCAAAAGAATGATGGATCTTGACTTAGTGCCTTAAACTATAATTGATTTTAAACACAAGTGTGAGATTTGTGTTCAAGCTAAACAACCTAGGAAGCCTTATAAGTCGATTGAGAGGACAACCCAAGTTTTAGAACTTATACATAGTGATGTTTGTGATTCTAATCGATCACCAACTAGAGGAGGAAATAGATATTTTGTAATATTTATTGATGATTGTTCTAAGTATTGTTATGTATACTTGATTAAGACTAAGGATGAGGTATTTGATAAATTTAAAGTATACAAAAATGAGGTAGCAAATCAATTAGATGAAAGAATTAAGAAGTTGAGATCTAATAGAGGAGGTGAGTGTACTTTAAGTGCTTTAAGTATTTTTTGTGAAGAGAATGGTATTATTCATGAGTTAACTCCACCTTACTCACCACAATCTAATGGGGTTGCTAAGAGGAAATAGAACTTTGATGGATATGGTCAATTCTATGTTGTTAAGTTTTGGTGTACCAGATAATTTGTGGGGAGAAGCAATATTATCCGCATGTTTTGTATTGAATAGAATAACGATTAAGGACTTAGAGAAAACTCCCTATGAAATTTGAAAAAGAAGAGTTCCTAATCTTAAAATCCTTAAAGTGTGGGGGTGCTTAGCTAAGGTTGGTATACCTGAGCCTAAGAGAAAGAAAATAGGACTAAAAACAATAGATGTAGTTTTTATTTGATACGCCCAAAATAGTAGTGCAAATAGATTTTTAGTTATAAATTCTAAAGTTAGTGGAATATCTAATAACACAATCATAGGAGCTAGAGAAGCTACTTATTTTGAATTTTTCCTTTTAGAACTAGAGTTCAAAAAATCATTTGTGGTCTATCTGCTTCAATTGATAATGAGAAAACACTTACTAATTTATCAGTTGATGAATCACAAGTTGAACCTAGAAGGAGTAAAAGACCTAGAAAAGAAAAGAATTTTGGGGAAGAATTTTGTACTTCCTTGGTGGAAAGAGATCCTAGTTCTTATAAAGAAGCTGTAACTTCCATTGATGCACCTTTTTGGAAGGAAGCTATAAATAGTGAATTTGAATCTATAATTCAAAATAACACTTGGGGTTTAGTGGATCTTCCACCTGGGAATAAAGCAATAGATTGTAAATGGGTCTTTAAAAAGAAGTTGAAATCGGATGGTTCTACAAATAAGTATAAAGCAAGGCTAGTAGCAAAAAGGATTTACACAAAGAGAATGAATAGACTATTTTGATACTTACTCACCAGTTTCTAGTATTACAACAATTAGGATTTTGATAGTTTTAGCATCTATACATAATTTAGCTATTCATCAAATGGATGTAAAGACCACTTTTCTAAATAGAAATTTAGATGAAGAAATTTATATGAAACAAGGTTTTATAGTGAAAGGACAAGAACACAAAGTTTGTAGGTTAGTTAAGTCTCTTTATAGTCTAAAGCAAGCTCTAAGACAACGGCATAAGAAGTTTGGTGAAGTAGCTTTAAGTTATGGATTTATGATTAATGAACATGATAAATGCGTATATTATAAGGAGATTAATGGAGCACACGTTATTTTGAGTTTATATGTAGATGATGTTTTGATTTTTGGATCGAACTTGGAGATAATAAATGATGTAAAATCCTATTTGTCTAGAAACTTTGATATGAAAGAGTTGGGTGAAGCAAATATGATTCTAGGCATGAGAATAAAGAAGACTTCTAAGGGTATTACTCTAGATCAAAAAATTTCCATCGAGAAAATGTTAAAAAAGCTTAGATACTTTGATTCTAAGTCAGTATCTACTCCTTATGATTCTAATTAGATTGGGTTAAAGTAGAATCAAGGAGAACCAGTGTCTCAATTAAGGTATTCTAAAATTATAGGATCTTTGTTATACATAGCAAATAAAACTAGGCCTGTTATATCATATGCAGTGAGTAGACTTAGTAGATATACTCATAATCTTAGTGAAGAGCATTGGCTTTCTTTAGAAAGAGTGTGTAAATATCTTAAAGGAACAACTTATTACTCTTTATGCTATAAAGGAGTTCCAAATGTTATCGAAGGATATAGTGATGCTAATTGGATTACAGACAATGTAGATGTTAAATCCACAAGTGGTTATATGTTTCTTTTAGGAGGAGCAGCCATATCTTGGTGTTTGAGGAAACAAACCTTGATTTCTAGAAGTACTATGGAATCTAAACTCATAGCTTTAGACACTACTTGTAAAGAAGCTGAATGGATCAAGAGTCCTTTCATGGAAATGCCTTTGGTGGTTAGGAATATATCGTCTATTCCTATACATTTTGATTGTAAAGTAGTTATAGATTTGGTGAAGCAAACTCACACCAACAAAAAGATTAGCAGACATATAAGAGTGAGATACAAGTCTGTGAGAAGTCTTTTAAGTAATGTCATTGTAACTTTGGAGTTTTTTAAGTCTGAGTTAAATATTGCTGATCAGTTAACTAAAGGGCTTTCCTTGAAAGCTACTAAAGAATTGTCAAGGGGGATGGGCCTAAGCTCATAAGGGAGTCACCTCCGGAGGTAACCCAACCTCTGTGATTGGAGATCCCATGAAGGAGGTTCAATGGGTAGAAATAATCCATCTTACGTGACTTATTAAGCACTGCTATTATGGAGATATCTTTAAGAAGATATACTGTAGTTCATCCCTAAGACAAAAGTGCTTCATATGTGATATTAAGGAAATGTATATTTACCTTGAATAAGTCCAAGGCAAGCATTTTCTTGCAAGGTACAGGTCACATATACCTTTGAAGGACTTACCTAAGTGAGAGTCGTCGTGAGGCCGTGACCGTGAAGATTGAGCTATTTCTAAAAACTCTCATGAGAATCAAGATTGAGTGCATGGTTTTTAATAGCGCTAACCGCAAAAACCAAGTCTTTGTCGATATTATGCATGTGATAGCTTGAAGTTTGGTCAAGGAACCAAGTTCAAGACATAGTTCACTCAAGTACCTCAAATAGATGCTATCAACACTAACTGCAGGTTCAAGCTCGAAAGGCACCTATATCGATTGCATAATATAAGGTTGCAAAATTAATTTTTAAATTTCAAACTTTTTGTGGGGGATTGTTGGAATAAAAAAGGTTTTAAATTTTATGAGTTATAAAACCTAATTGTGCATGAGTTACAAAATTCATTGCATGAGTTACAAAGTTTGATTTCATTTGTAAGTTACATAATTTATAAGCACATTATGTTATAGGAGTTACACTATTAATTATATAGGTTACAATGTCTAGGTATACTAGTATATAAGGAGGTCTTTAGGTTCAATTTTTAGAAACTAATCATCAAAGCCATCACTCCCCCATTTTCAATTCCAAAATTCTATAATTTTGCAACTACGACTTGTAAGATTGGTTCATATTCTTTCGGTGATCATGCTCATCAAGGAAAGTGGCTAAGAGCTATTGGGTTAAATCTTGGAGCCCTTGAGAACCGTCTTTTACCCGCATGAAGGGGAGGACTCTTTGGCTTTAGGACAACGCTTTACGCGTGCCTCTCATAGCACAGGCCAGATTTTTCTAGCTTGCTTTTATAGTTTTTATGTTTGTTATTTATGTTTGTTATTTGTTTATTTAATATATTTAAAATAATATTGGTTGAGCATGTGTTATTTTGTGAATTAATAATATTTTTCTAACAAAAAGTGACTTTTCTTCCCCCTTGTGATCGTTTACCGATATGGGCTGCTTATTTGCAGCCGAAAATGGTTTGGTGTTTGGAGCTGCCATTTTGGATTGGCTAAATGTGGCTTTGGGTTTGATGAAAATTCTCTGCATATCCTTCTAAACGATTAATTAAGAACTATATGATATAACACAGAATGCCCAATTATATTTTTTCAGCTAATAAACTGTAACTACAGCGCACAACATAAAGTTTAGTGAATCAATGCGTAATGAACAGATAAAGGATTGGGATTGGACATTGTCTTGCTCAAAAAGTTTCTATCACAATAAATAGCTATTGTTTTTATTAAATATCATTAATGCATCACCAAAATCTTCAGCTGCACAAGGATTGCAGGTACCGTGGCGGATGAGGTTTTCACAATTTAGTTGCCGTAGAAAAAGAAATCTTACTATAACTCAAAATAAATTTAATTTCACTTGTATTATAAACAAAATGCTGGTTGCAAAGGCGTATAATCTATGCACACACAGGATTTACTATCAATTCCCCCAAAAGAAATACTTCCTTTCACCTCTTTTGATGTCTCCTGTGATGTTTTCATACTGGAGCAATTCCTTCTCCATTGTGAAACAACGACACTTTTAACTTGCAGACATGACATTCATAGCTTCCACCACTCACAGTAACAGTTTGTAACTTCAGCTTTGTAAAACCAGAATGGAATATACAAACTTGCTTATTCAATTGGCCTATTCTAAAAGTCCCAAGCAATCTTACGAGTCAAATTGGCTCGAGCAACACAAGCAGCCAGAAGGCCTTGGTTCAATCTGAATTGCATCGTCACCTAATGCAGAAGGTGCTGCTCTTTACAGTCGAATCCAATACCAACTAGCTCAGAAATCCTCATGCATTGAGCAAATGATTGTAATTCTTTAGACGATTTTGGATCAACTGTTACCAACATTTCCTTTACTCCATAAACGACAAGCTTGAAAAGTTCCAGTTTCTTGGTTTAACATACGGACGCCATTCAAAATCCTCTCTGACTTGAGTCTGGTACAATCTTCACATTGTCGACTACAGAACTTTTCTTATGCCATCGAGCAAATCTAGGCTCACCAGATTTGATCATAGCAGGCTTCGGTCCCAAGACTTCAAACCTCTCCCAAGCCCAAATTTGGACCAACTGAAATGTTGAACATGTATTAATCGCTAATTCACCATCCGTATTGTCCCATTTATCTAACGCAACAATCTTTTGTTTGAATGATTTCAAATCTCTATAAATGGTAGAAAGTATGGTCGGTTTCAGAGCAATTTTTGTCGCACTTGCTAAATTTACAGCAATAGGAAAAAGAAATTTGTCAATTACAGAAGAGGAATGCCGAAAAATAAACCTTGACAACTACAAGGCTTTGAAAATCAATACACAAGAATCTTGAAAACTTACTCTTTATTTCTTTATTTGTTGAATTTTAAATTTCATACACACTTAAACAAATAAAAAAAATACTCTACTTATCTACTTATATAGTACTCATGATAATTCTAATTCTTCTATGAATATAAATCCTAATTCTACTTTAACTCAATTTTAATTTCTAAAGAAAACTTAAAAACTAAAACAAATAAAGTTTATTTCCAACACAACCCCCACCCAACCCCATCCCCTCACCTAAAAACTTGATTTGTTACAGCAAGTGAATCTCTAATTCTAATAAAGTCTTCATGCTTGAGTGGCTTGGTGAATATGTCTACAACTGGATCTTGTGACTTTACGTACTCCATTTTCACTTCTCCTTTTGTGATGCAATCTTCCTACATAATGGTAACGAGTATCAATGTGCTTGCTTCGATCATGGAACACTGGATTCTTTGCCAGTGCTATTGCTGACTTGTTATCAACACAAATCTTTGTTGGCTCTTCTTGTGAAGTATTCAGCTCCTTCAACAAACTCCTCAACAAGATTATGTGACACATGTATGGAGTAGTAGCAACATACTCGGCTTCACGAGTTGACAATGTCACTATCAGTTGTTTCTTTGACACCCAAGTAAACGAAGTGTCTCCCATGAAAAAAAAAACACAACAGTTACTCTTTCTATCATTAGTATGTCCAGGCCAATCGCTATCATAATATCCAATAAGTTTGTAATTATCAGAAACTGAATAATACAAACCAAAATCAATAGTACCTTTAAGATAGCGAAGGATTCTTTTAGCGATTTTGAAATGTGTAGTAGTTAGATTCTCCAGAAGTGACTTACTAGACCAACTGTATAGAGAATATCGGTTCTTCTACATATCAAATACCGCAAGCTTCCAACTAAGCTTTTGAATAGTGTTGGATCAATGCTTTCTCCTTCTCCATTCTTAGATAGTTTAATTCCACATTCTACTGGCGTACTCACGGGATTGCTATCATCCCATCTTGACATTCTTCAAGATCTTTCTTGTATACCTTTCTTGAGAAATAAAACTACCATCTTGTTGTTGTTTAACTTCAATCCCAAGATAGTATGCCATGAGCCCAATATCAGTCATCTCAAACTCTTTTATCATTGCCTTTTTGAATTCTTGGAACATATTAACATTATTCCCAGTAAAGATCAAATCATCCACGTATAAACACACAATCAAGATATTTTAATCTTTGATCTTGATGTATAGAGCGTGTTTATAGGGACATTTAGTGAAGTCTGTCTCTTGAAAGTATTTGTTAATTCAGTTATTCCATGCTCTTGGCGTTTGCTTTAACCCATAAAAAGCTTTCTTCAATTTTAAAACTTTGTCTTCTTGACCTTTGACTACATAGCTTAATGGTTGTTGAATATAAACTTCCTCTTTAAGAATTCCATTTAGAAAGGTGAATTTCACATCCATTTGAAAAATCTTCCACTTATTTTGAGCTGCCATTGAGAAAATCAACCTTATTGTTTCCAAACGAGCAATGGGAGCAAACACTTCATCCTAGTCAATGCCTTCCTTTTGACTGTAGCCCTTTGTGACTAATCTTGCTTTGTAGCGTTCAATCTCTCCACTAGCATTCTTCTTTGTCTTGTACACCTATTTGACACCAATTGCTTTTGTGCCCTTCTGGTAGTGAAGCAAGTTCCCACGTGTTATTCTTTTCAATGGATTTTATTTCTTCATCCATTGCCTTTCTCTACTTCTTATTTTGTGTTGCTTCTTCAAAGTTCACTAGCTCACAAACAGTAAAAAGACAAAAGAGAGTTAGATTGTCAATTCTCTTGGTTACCTCAAAGATTTCTTTTTGACTTCTTATACGTGCATGGACTTCCATCACTTGAGCTTCCACTAGATGAAGATGATATGAATTCTCCATGTGAACTTGGTGAAGTGGGAAGTGTTTCACTCTCTTGTTCTCTCTCTAAGGTTATTGACTGAGCAAATAAAGCCTCTACAAAGACAAAATAGAAGCCCAACAATTTTATATATATTTTTAGCAAATCTGGTATTTTTCAAATTTTTCTACATAAATTTTTGTTTAGTATAATATTAACTTGTTTGATTTAAAATAAGATATAAAATGAAAAAAAAAACATCGAGTTGATATTAAGATATGCAAATAGTGCTATTAGAATAATGTTAAGTTATTTTATTGAAAATAATATATAAAAACAGAGGACCAATTCATATATTAATTAACAAAAGCAAAGTCATATTAAAACAATATTAAATTGTTTAATTGAGATGCTTTTTTTCTTTAATATTTTTGTTCTGTAATATTATCAATCTAAGTTAGAATATCAATTTTTTATGAAAAAATAAAAAAAGTGATATTTTAATATAATTGTTTTGTCATATGTGATTCTTTATTTTTGTTTGCAACTTGTGGAAAAAAAATTTCAAAGTTGAACCTAGTAAGTAGTAATAACGTAATGTTAAATTCTTAAAGTCTCATAAATTTGTGTTAAATTTAAGATTTTGTTTTTGTTTTATCATGTAGGATTATATATATGAAGGTCCAAATTTAATACCAAGAAGAAATATTATGTGCTCAAATGCACCACATTTAGGGATGGCTTTTGATTTGTCTAATGAAGTGAAGGAATATTACATACAGTATGGTCGACGTATGGGTTTCTCTGTACAGATTCGATCAACTCATAAAACTCGTGTTACTAATGATAAAGACACTGAAATTTATTTGGTATGTGCATGGGAAGGTAAAAAAAAAAGAAAGAAAGACTTGATAGAAGGAATTGATGAATTGTCTCGAATCCATAACACAATTGCTAGTGGGTGCAAAGTGCACATGCGAGCACTTTACAATGAAAAACTTCTTAAATGGATAGTGACAAAATTTTCAGATGAGCATAATCACAAACTTGTAACTCCTTTGAAGAGAATAGATATGTGATGCAACAGAAACATGCCAGAGACAATTAACGATTTGATAGAGGCATTTAGTAGAGAGAATCTATAGGTAGGAAAGCTTCCTTCGATCTTTAGTGGTACCATTGTGGGTTTTGACAATAGAGATTGTTGGAACCACTTGTAATCAGTTAGGCTTAAAGAGTTAGAAAGTGGAGATACTTAATCAGCCATCAATTATTTTTGAAAAAGGCAACAAGAGAACCCTCAATTTTTTTATGCTATCCAAATTGATGAAGAAGGGAAAGCACTTAATTTCTTTTGGGTTGATGCTTGCTTTAGCTTATGAAAAGTTTGGAGATACGGTAATGTTTGACATTACCTATAGGACCAATAAGTATGGGTTGCCATTTGCACCATTTTGTAGGGTGAATCATCATTATCAAACCACTCGATTTGGTTGTGCATTTCTACAACATGAGATAGAGGTTTCTTTTACTTGGCTATTTACCATTTGGTTGGAAGCTATAGGGAGGAAGCATCTAATAGCCATCATCACTAATCAAGATCTTGTCATGGTGCAGCCATCAAAATGGTATTTCGTAGCACTCATCACCGTTTATGCCTTTGGCATATAAAGAAAAAATTTGGGGAAAAGTTATCACATATTTATTTTAAACAGTCAAAGTTCAAGTTTGCGGTAAAATAATTGCATTCAAAACACATACAAAGTATTTGAAGAGATGTGGAATGCTTTGATTATGGAATTTGGTTTGAGTGATAATGAATGGCTTAAGAATTTATATGATATTCAAGAATGTTAGGAACCCATATATCATCAGCATACATTTTATGTTGGGATGAACACCACAGGCCGCAGTGAAGGTGTTCATGCATTCTTTAATGACTTTGTCTCACCAAAAACAAACCTTAAGGAGTTGTAGTTAGGGATGAGGAAGCTTTAAAAAATATTGTTGACAAAGAAAACCTTAAGGATTATATGTCTGAACATAAAGATAGGCTCATCGATGAAAACAATTTGATATTAAAGTATGCATCAAGTATTTACACACGAAATATTTTTGAGAAATTTCATGCACAACTATCAGATTCAATTCGTTTCAAGTCTAAAGAAGGGGAAATTGATTGTGGATTTCATGCTTACTTGGTGACTGCTAAAGTTGGTGGGTTTGAGCAGTTTGTTGTGAAATTGAAGACAGAAACAAATGAAGGGTATTGTGAATGTCAGTAATTTGAGTTTATGGGCTTACCTTGTAAACACATACTAAGAGTTCTTGATAAACTTGAAGTTGATGAAATCCCATCACATTTTATTTTAGAATGATGGATGAGAGAAGCCAACACTTTTAGAGTAATGGATGAAGCAATTGCAAGTGATAAGTGTGAGAATTCAGAAGCGTATAGACTTGGTCATTTATGTCGAAGATCAACACAAGTTTGGTGTGTTACTTTAAACAGCGAAAAGTTGCACAAAATGGCAATTGAAGGCATTGGGGACTTTTCTCTCAAATATTAGAGGAAAAATAATAAATTGATTGATTACCATGATGGCAGTAAAGCACCAGTTTCATTGGTTGAAGAAGATAGTGGAGCTAGTAAGTCCAGTCAAGTGTTCGTTCAAGATCCACATATAACACAAATGAAGGGTAGGCCGAAGGAAGGTAAAGGAAAAGGAAATATCATCAGCACCATTAGAATAAAGAGCTCTCGAATAAAGAAGATAGTGGAGCTCTATTGGGGTTTCTTCAAGTCATAGAAAACGAAAATGTGTCGTGTGTAAAGTTCCAAGACATGACAAACGAAATTGTCCAAAACATAAAGTAGGACAAATGCAAATTGCTGAGCCAAGTAAGTGATTGTTATCGCAACTTGAAATGTGAGGACGCAGAGATTTATTGCTAATGGATTCATAAGGTGAAGATAATTAATATGTTTTTTTCTTAGTATTCTCTATTTAAATTCCATAGAGATAATTTGTGTTCATAAATTTTAGTTTCATATTTTGATTCTATTTTATGACTTATGGCAAAAAGTAAGCAATTTTTATCTCTTTCTATGCAAATGTTACATGGATATTTTAGCATTTTTGGGATCTGAACATATATAACTATTGTGGTTTGAGCACATTGAGCTAGTAGAGATGTCTGTTATGGTTTGAGCATGTTAAGCTAGCGGAAATGGCCTAAGCATTTACTCCAAGCTAATTGTTAGGTCTTTGATTTTGTTTATATTTTCTCTAAGTTTCGTTTCATGGATTGGTCAATTTATTTTCAACTTGATACTGTTAGCCCTAAGGCTACATGATAATTTTGATGATAACAATACACATTGATTAATTGAGATTTACTAACATAATTATTTATGTGTAAGAGTAAGATCATTGAAATAATTGTAAAATCAAGAAGAGACTTATTAAAATGAAGTGTTGAAGCTAAGGAGAAGACTACATGTTAAAGGCACTAAAGTTTAAGAACAAGGTTTGATTCAAGGAATGTGACACATGAGCAATGCTCAATCAATTGGTCATATATTTCTCTAAAAATGTCCAAATAATATGATTATTAAGCCTTTGGAAAGCTTACTCAATTTATAACATTTCATATGTTTTAAATAAATTTAAATTTTAAGTGCAAGGTTGTCCAAATCATCATGCAATTTGAAAGACAAATGGAAGCAGCTGACATGAGCACCGAATACTCTTTTAGACATATCTTGAGCTAGAAAAATCAAAATGACATGATTCTTACGGAATTGGAAAGAGGACTTAATGAAGCAAATTTCATATGTTTTGAAGAAATTCAAATTTTAAATGGAAGGCTGACATAATTGATATGGAATTCAGTGGACTGACACAGAGAAGAAAAATCAACTTATTTGAGCACCGAATGATGTTTTCTCCATATCTTGAGTTAGAGATATTCAAATGAATTGATTCTTATGGAATTTAGAAAGATAATTCAATGGAGCATATTTCACATTCTTTGAAGAAATTCAAATTTCAAACGGAAGGCCGACATAATTGACATGCAATTCGGTGGACTGACACAGAGAAGAAAAATCAACTCATTTGAGTACCGAATGATGGTTTATCCATATATTGAGTTAGAGATATTCAAATGACTTGATTCTTATGGCATTAGAAAGATGATTCAATGGATCAGATTTCATATTCTTTGAATAAATTCAAATTTCAAATAGAAGACTGACATAATACATATGCAAGTTGGTGGACTGACACATGGAAGAAAAATCAAGTCACATGAGCACTGAATGGTGTTTTGGCCATATATTAAGCTACAGATATCCAAATGACTTGTTTCTTGATGTGTTGGAAATCTTATTCAATTGTACAGATCTTTTATGTTTTGCAGATTTTCAAATTTCAAACGGACCATTGACAAAAATGGCAGACAAAATTATGGTTTTTATGGTGGGTAGAAAATTTGTAGTTGGTGTCTTCATTTGATTAAGTTCATCTCATTTGCCTATAAAAGGAGCCCTTCTCCCATGCATTCAACAAGCATTTTATCAAGAAAAAAAAACAAGTGAAATATCAAGTCTAGAGAGATTTTATATTCTTTATCTGCTCTTTGAAGAGAGTTGTACTTTTGTTGTAAAAATTTACTTTGTTCTTATATTGTGGTGAGAGTGAGATCTTCTTGTAAAGGATAAGAGTTATCCTTGA
This sequence comes from Boswellia sacra, assembly GCA_013180625.2. Lineage (NCBI taxonomy): Eukaryota > Viridiplantae > Streptophyta > Magnoliopsida > Sapindales > Burseraceae > Boswellia > Boswellia sacra. The sequence goes on from SNVD02011676.1 coordinate 439,501, forward strand.
GAGAACTCTTTCCTCGGTGAGTTCGTTCATCAAGAAGAACTCTTGGTGTGGTGTTATCAAGAGTTGAAGGAAGTTGCCTTGGTAAGGTTGTTCATCAATAAGAACTCTTGGTGTGGTGTTATCAAGAGTTGAAGGAAGTTGCCTTGGTGAGGTTGTTCATCAAGAAGAACTCTTGGTGTGGTGTTATCAAGGGTTGAAGGAAAAAGTCTTGGTGAGGTTGTTCATCAAGCAAGTTGTAAAGATTTCTACAACTTAGTGAAAAGCCTAGCTTGTGAAGCTAGGAGCCCGTGGATGTAGGCAAGGTTTGCCGAACCACGTACATCGAGTTTGCACTCTCTCTATCCCTATCCTCTTTACATTTACTTGCACTTGTGATTGTTCTTTATTGCCATTCTCTTGATTGCATTCTATTTTCATCTTCTTCACCTTTGTTCTTAAAGAAATATTTAAATAATTTGATCTTTCAAGAAAAGTTTTCTAAATCCGTTTTTTATAAATAAAAACCCAATTCACACCCCCCCCCCCCCCCCCCCCCCCCTCTTGGGTTGCCATACCTGGGTCAACAGATACTTCTTGCAATTTGTCCTTGATTTTGTTACTATTTTCTCTAACTTTTTGTTCATGGATTGGTCAAGTCATTTTCAGCTTGATACTTTTTTCAATTTTTCAATTCAAGGAAGCTATTGGATATGCTGATGTTTGATTTGGTTTTGTCAATTCAAAGAAACCCAACTTATCAAGAATTTTTTTAAATTTATATTTTTTTTTCTTTTGCTAGGTGTTTTCCTCGAGGAATTTACATTGACTTTGAGAACATAGGATGGAAAAATGCAATTTGCTTATATAGTGTCAAAGAAGTTTAAAATACTTATGAATTTGGATTATTTGATTTCAAGCTATGGTGCAACTGCAAGGAGCATAACCTTCAAAAAATTTCCCATAGTCGTTAATTGTATCAGGATTATAAACTTTCTTTGCTTAATCTAAAGCAAGTTAGAAGGCTTGACTAGACTGCAACAATCTATGTACTTTAATAATGGCTCTCTGAAAATCTTTGAAAACTACCTATATATCTTCCAACACTCGGCCTTTCCAATAATTGTTTCCTTGGTGAAATCCCATCACCCATAGCAAGTCGCACTTATTTGGATATGCTTTTACTTCACAACTACCAGTTAACAAGTCAAATTCCTGCCAACTTGGCAGGCTTTCAAGCATCAAGAGATTAAGTGTTGCTAAGAATCTCTTGTCAGACCGATGCCTAGCTTTCCATATGTCAAATTCATGCAAGGAAGCTACACCAACAATAGTAGACTTGGTGAAGGCCCTCTGAAACCCTGCATATATAAAGCTTGGATAGAGATCAAACATGTCTTTTAAACAAGGGTTTCTTGTCGGTTATGTGGTTTTCATAGTTCCGATAATAAGTGATTTCAGCAAAGAAGGGGAAGAAGACAACAGTAATGGAAATGATATTGTAACATAGCACCTCTAAATTATGTATCAGTCTTATAATATGAAAAAAATAAAATAAAATAATAACAAAGCACACCATTAGTATTCATAAGTACTACCACTTCTTAAGTATCAACAATTTCAACAAAATCCATAGCCACTTAGATCAAGCGAACGCTCCCAGCATAAGTACGATCCATTGCATTGAATTGTCCCGATGACTTCAAGGCCTATTCCAATCTCATAGTTCCAAATATGTTCTCTATATTAAAAAGTGAAGAAAAACAGAATTGTTTTATTAATTTCTGTATTAAACTTTTGCTTAATACTTAAGCAATCGTACATCAGTATATATACACATACAAGAAAATGTTTTTAACTGTCTAACAACTTTGCTGAGTCAGCTATCGCATGACTTTTCAGCAATTACATGAGTCATATTCCTATACATGTTTTATCATAATGTTTTACTACAACTGCAGCTAATCAACTAACTGATTTCTGTTACAATAACAATAACATCCATCAGCAATACATCAGCCTGTAGGAACTCTAGTTTCATGCATGTCCAGCTTAGCTTGATGCTTATCAACAGGCCCCCTCAAGCTAAGCATTGATGCTTTAACAGTCAATTTGTCTCTAAGAAACTGAAATTGATTGACAGTAAGTGGTTTGGTAAACAAGTCTGCAGTTTGATATTCAGAAGGCACATATCTAACTTCTAGTTGCTTAGCAGTCACCTTTTCTCTAATAAAATGCACATCTATCTCTATATGCTTAGTCCTGGCATGAAACATAGGATTTGAAGCAAGTAGACCAGCACCAATATTATCACTCCAGAGTATAGGACAAGACACTAGAGCAACATTAAGTTCTTTTAGTAAGCTTTGGAACCATACAATTTCTGTTGCAGCATCTGCTAATGCTCTGTATTCAGCCTCTGTAGAAGATCTTGCAACAACTTTTTGTTTTCTAGAACCCCACTGCACTAAGTTTCCTCCAAGAAATACAAAATAACCAGTTGTTGATTTCCTATCATCCAATTTTCCTGCCCAGTCTACATCAGTGAATGCTTCTAGAGTAATTTGTGCTGCTGGTTTGAAGTGAAGGTCGAAATTTGTAGTCCCTTTTAGATATCTCAACACCTTTTTCAATGCTTGCCAATGTTGAGAGGTTGGTGCTTGCAGGAACTGACTGAGTTTATTAATAATAAAAGCAATATCTGGTCTTGTAAGAGTAAGATATTGTAATGCACCAATGATACTCGTATATAGAGAGGGCTGTTCAAATGGAGATCCATCCTGCAAGCCTGCCATTCTGTTTTTGACCAGCAAATCATTAAGATATTTGGTTTGAGTTAGATACAAACCAGGAGCATCTCTATAAGCCTCAAATCCCAGGAAATAACTTAATGATCCAAGGGTTTTAAGAGCAAACAACTTATTCAAGTCAGATACTACTTTGTTTATGAGTGCAGAGTCATTTCCAGTTATCAAGATGTCATCCACATATACCAGAAGATATAGACTCTTTCCTGAAGAATGACAAATAAACAAGCTATTGTCTGAAACAGAATTACTAAACCCCTATTGCAGTAAAGCTTGTTTGAGTTTGTCAAACCAAGCTCTAGGAGCTTGTTTTAATCCATATAGTGCTTTGTTCAGTTTGCACACATATGATGGATGAGTAGTATCAACAAAACCTTCTGGTTGAGCCATGTACACCTCTTCTTGCAAATCTCCATTCAGAAAGGCATTGTTTATGTCAACTTGTTGTATATCCCAGCCATAAGAAACTGCCAATGTCAATATGACTCTAATAGTTAAAGCTTTAACAACTGGACTAAAAGTTTCAAAAAAATCAAGACCAGGTGTTTGTTGAAACCCCTTGGCAACAAGCCTGGCTTTATACTTTTGAAGAGTACCATCTGCATTATACTTAATCTGATATACCCATCTGTTTTCAACAATGTTCATAGTTTCATGAAATGGAACAAGAGTCCAGGTAGAGTTTTGGATCAAAGCATTATACTCTTGTTGCATTGCAGCTAACCATTGAGGATATGATAATGCTTCCTAGACAGTAGTTGGTTCTATAGTAGAGAGATTAGAAATGGCTAAGAGAGAGTAGGGTATTTTGGGTTTAAGATGACCAGTTTTGGATCTGGTTTGCATGGGATGAGTGTTTAATGGTTGGGAGCTAAAAAGTGATAATTTATCTGATTGTACCTGATCATTAGCATGAGTGTGTATGGTGTGAGAAGAAAGAACATGATCATTTGCTAAAGGAGATTGATCTGCACATGCCAACATAGTAAGAGACTGACTTGCATTGGAAGCTATAACTTGATTAGGAGTCCTATATGAGAATGAAGTAGGAAAAATCCAAGAGGAAGATTTACAACCAGCAGAATTTGAAGGAGAATCAGATTTAGAAGAAGAATCAGATTGAGAACTGAAATTAGACACAAAAGGAAAATCCATTTCATCAAAATTGACACTAATTGATATATAAACTCTCCCATCAGAACTTAAACACTTATAACCTCTATGAATTCGACTGTAGCCTAAGAAAACACATTTTGAAGAGTGAAAACTAAATTTGTTTTTGTTATATGGCATGAGGTATGGATAACAAGCACATCCAAAAACTTTCAGAAAGCAATAATCTGGTTTGGAATGAAAAAGAACTTCAAAAGGTGAATAATGTGACAGAGTGGAAGAAGGAAGTCTATTGATTAGATACACTACAGTTTGGAAGAAGCAATAATCTTTTGTAAATTGAGATACACTAAGTAAATTTTTAGTTATTTTAGGAACATGAAGAATTTTGTTTAAAGAAAGAACTCTACCAGGATATAAGGAATTTAATTGTGTAGAACCAACATGCTGAATAGGTAAAGCATTACCATTTCCAACAATGAGCTACTTAGGACCATGGTAATCTGCTTGAACTGTAAGATTGTTCAAATTGGAGGTAATGTGATCTGTGGCTCCACTGTCTATGTACCAAGATGGATCATTCACAGTACAAGGACTAGCAACAAATGCTTGAGAACTGCCTTGAAAACCTTGATAATTTTGACTGGTTTGAGGTCCAGCCACATTGTTATTTGCACTGACCACACCTGCTCTGTTTTGCGTGAGATATAGGACCTTGATATTGAATATTAAACCTATGATAACACTGAATTGCTGAGTGACTAGCTTTTCCACACACTTGACAGATAATTTTTCCTCTATTAGAATTCTTTCCTCTTGCCCTGCCTCTGTTATTTTGTGAACCTCCTCTAAAAAATTAAGAATACTGAGAATGAAATGGTTCTGATGACTGCTTATATGAGTACTGATTTCCACTGTTAAACTTCTTAGCAAAGTTAGCAGAATATGAAGGAACATCAGTGGCGGAGAAATGAGCTACACTTGCACTTTGCATATTAATAGTATAATTCGAATTGTACTAAGCAAGTCTTTGCTCGTGAGACTCTAAATGCAGCTGAGCCTCTTCAATGGTGATGAAATCAGTTCTGGAAGTAAGTTTAACTACAACAAATTCAAATTCTAGACCTAAGCCTCCATAAATGTATGTTAACAGCTCATCATCAGTCATGAGATTTCCAGTAGCAGAGATCTTGTCTCTAATTTCTTTCATTTTTAAAATGTAATCAGCAACAGACATTGAACCTTTCTTTGTATTTTGAAGCATACTATGCAAGTTCATCAATTGAGATTTAGATTGAGAGACAAATAATCTGTCAAGAGTTTGCCATACCTCAAAGGAGCTTTTACACTTAACAACATAACCAAACATAGTTTCAGAAATTGAAGCCAAAAGCCAGCTGAGAATTAGTTTATCCATGCGACACCATAAGGTATATTCTGGATTATTTTGAGTTGAGATGACAGATGATCCATCGGAGGCTTGGATCTCAACAACTGATGGAGGACAAGTTCTTTCTCCAGTAAGAAAATCTTCAAGTCCATACGCACTCAAAGCTGGAAAGATTTGTGACTTCTAGAAGCTGAAATTGCTCTTACTAAGTTTGAAAGACAGAGAGGGTAAGCTAGGTAGTGGCGGATTCAAGAAACTCATTTGTGAGAAAGTGAATTTGATCTGTCAAAGTTGTTTGGTAAGTGAGAAATTGTAGGAAAGTTGGCCATGACTTTCGTCTCTTGGCTCTAATACCATGAAGAAAAACAGAATTGTTTTATTAATTTCTGTATTAAACTTTTGCTTAATACTTAAGCAATCGTACATCGGTATATATACACATACAAGAAAATGTTTTTAACTGTCTAACAACTTTGCTGAGTCAGCTATCACATGACTTTTCAGTAGTTACATGAGTCATATTCCTATACATGCTTTATCATAATGTTTTACTACAACTGCAGCTAATCAACTAACTGATTTCTGTTACAATAATAATAACATCCATCAGCAATACATCAGCCTGTAGGAACTCTGGTTTCATGCATGTCCAGCTTAGCTTGATGCTCATCAACAAAAAGGCATTGTTTACTTAGTATCATTTGAATAAAAAATTATAAATTTTTTTATAAACAAAAAATATTCCAACTTTAAAGAAAAATTACAACAAACATAAGTGGTTTGTCAAAAAAAAATCATAATGGCATTTACATAATCTTTTTTAGTCAAACTCTTAACATTTTTCAGATTATAAATTTACGAAATGAAATTTAAAAATACCATGTTTTCCTAAAAAAACTTATTAATGAGCTGAGTTTTTTTATATTTTATATTTTATATTCTTTTCTTCAATTTTTGTTTGTTTTAAAAATAAGGAAACGTAATTGCTAAAAATGAAAACAAAAAGAAAACTAAAAACTCAACAATAGCTAGTTTTTTGTGGATAAAATTACAGTTCTGTCATTCTATATATAATTTTTATTAAAAAATAAAGAACCACAATTACAAAAAATGAAAAATAAAATAAAAGAAAGGTTAATAGAAACTGTCTTTTATTTTTATTTTTAAAAAACAACAATTTAGTCAATCAATTTTCGTCATATTAAGAAAAATTTTCAAAAATAAGAATAAAATAGTAAAATAAAAAGGAAAATTTTATTTATGCAAAATTACTTTCATTCCTTCGGCTCTGAGATTGCCTTCATTCCTACAGTTGGAGAAGGATAATCTAATGTCTAGGAATCATCTGACTAATTGGGAAATCAATTTACTTCTGCTGAAACTTTGATTTTAGTCCCAAGTTTCTTCTTCTTCCCAGACTTGTAAAAGAAAGAAAATCCCCATAACTTCTATGGTGGCTTCTGCGTAGAGATTTTGCTTGTGAGCTCCTTCTCCAATGGCACCCACATTACCGAGATCGTATTTCATCTGTATGCTCGAATCTTAAGTTATAAATGATAGGCTTTATATAAATATGAAGTCTTCCATCGAAATGAAATGATAAAATTTTTTAAGAGATAAAGATTAAACTTTACGTGAAAGAGATTGACTGCAATTGTTTGTCTGGAGATGAAGGTGCATCTATACAATTAGCCTTTCCATCTTCTTAATGCCACCACATTTTTTTATATCCTCCTCATCCCATTTGACTTTTAAATTGTTTTAGTAACATTAAAGATGCCATATCAGCATTTATTTGGACCCTTGGATAAAAAGAAATAGATGTTTGAGATCTTGTGTCCCAAATTCTGTGTTAAAATATCTGCTGCTATGTATACACACACACACATGAGAAAGGAGACGTCATATTGTTAAAGCTTCATTCATGGAAGTACATATGAGAGAACATATGTGTCATGGAAAAATGTGTGGAGTTGAGTGGCTAGTTAAAACATTTCCATTTGACAAAGCTTTTAGACGAGTTTAACGATTTTAAAAATGGGATTGTTTTGTTTCCAAAAGCATTAATGTGTCAACTTTGTAAAAATACTTTTGGTGTATCAAAGCTTTTAACTATACAATTCTGATGGGGACTTTGTAATAATATTCCTTCACACTATATTACTATTGAAATAGGAATCCTTTTTCTACTAGGATTAGATTAATTAATAGATTCCTATCTAGGATATTAGTTAATTGTGAATCATTATTCCTCTAGGATTAGGATTTATCTTATTTAGGATTGTACACCTAATTTCCTATTTATTTAAGAAAGCTATCATATTTTGGACTCTATTGTCAAATACTATTACGATTAGTTATCCTCCTAGTTTGGGGACTATAGTAGTATAAATAGGTGATCTCTAGTGGAGCTTTGATATAACATATAGCATAACACACAAAGCTCTATTGAAGGGTGTATGAGAGCTTCTAGTTGAGATGTTGTGAGGATTCTCCAAAATCTTGTAAGTGTTTCTTTTCCTAGTGAAGAGTATATTTTTTAGTTGGCCCCGTAAACGTAGGCATATTACTGAACCACATAAATCTTGCATGTCTTCTCTTGCATCTTTATTTTCCTCTACTTTGTTTTTTCTTTGGTGATATTTTGAGGCTATTGATCTTGTGTTTGATATTATATTCTACAACAATTGGTATCAGAGCTTGGTTTGGCTTGTATTACAAATTTGGATTTGTGGTGTGAATAGTTACAATCTAGGCAAGCTTTGTCAAAAAGACTAGATTGTCTACGGAGGTTGGATTTTAAGTGGGACCATTTGTGGCCCCTCGAATCTTTTCTAGGAGCTTACCTAGTCGGTATAATTCATTACCACAATGAAAATTTGCAAAAGCCAAGGTTGTCGTCAAAACACAAGATCTGTGTTTCGAGTTCAAGTTAAATACGTCATCCCGTTCCACCAAATTTGAGGTGCCAAGGTTCAATAGTTCCAATTATGAAGTATGGAAGTTGAAAATGGGAACAGCTCTTGTTAAGGATGGATGCGCAATAGCTTTAAATGGAAAAGAGGCAAAACCAGAGAAGATGATTGATACAATTTTTGTAGAGAAAGATTAATTGGCCATAGCAGATCTTCATCTTACATAAATGAGATAGTTTTATTTAATGTATGTGGAGAAACTACAACTAAAGGTTTGTGGAATAAACTACAGTCCATCTATGAGGAGAAATCCATGTCTAATATAACCTCTGTAAGGAAGAAGCTTTACAACCTTAAAACGGAGGAAGGGTCCTCTTTGCAACGACATTTGAATGAGTTTAATAGCTTGATTAGTAGATTAGTAGCTATTGATACAAACATTGATGAAAAGGAAAGAGCTACTGTACTACTTTGCTTTTTGCCTAATTCGTGGGATACTTTAATGATGAACATTAATTAAGATACAACTCTCACCTACGAATCTGTGGAATCTTTATTGTTGACCGAAGAGGCACAAAGAAAATAAAATGGTGGTTCTTTAAGTGATGCAATGATGGCATGAGCTAGACCTACTAAAAAGAACAGTGGCAATAAATCCAGATCTAAGTAAAGGGGTAAGAAAAAGGGAAAGTATTGGAATTGCGGAAGATCATGCCATATGAAAAAAGATTGTAATGTAAAAAGGAAGAAGATTCCAAGCCTAATCTACATGTGTCAGAATCAAAGAATTCCCAAGTAAACATTGTCGAAGATCAAGATTCAAATGAAAAGCGAGAGGTGTTGTTGGTTGTTCAGGAAGGTCTACAATATCAATGAGTTTTAGATTCGGCTACTTCATTCCATATGACATCACATCGAGATTAGTTTTATACTTATTGAGCAAGTGGAGGGATACTTTACGTGGGTGATAATAACACAAGTAAAATAGTGGGAGTTGGAGATGTTCAAATAAAAATGCTTGATGGTTCTACACATACTATTTCTGGTGTACAACATGTATCGGATCTTCGAAAGAGTCTTTTGTCATTAAGAAAGTTTGATCAAGATGGTTTCAAATTTTCTGGAGAAAATAGTAGAATGAAGATAGTTAAAGGAGCTCTAATAGTTGCAAAGGGAGATGTAATAAGTGATTTGCATCGTTTTGGATAGAAGAAACTGTAGTCAGTAAAGCTATAATTGCTAATGTTATGTCAGGTTCAACATCAATTTGGCATAGACATTTAGGGCATATGAGCAAGCAAGGACTAAAGTTACTCCTTGATAGAAATTTATTGCCTAGACTAAAATCTACTGATTTCTTATTTCTTATATATCATATTAATATGAAATTAAGAATTAAATATTATAAACCTTAAGAATAAGAATGATCGACTTAGTTTTTTATGAAGATTGTGTCTATGGAAAGCATCATAGAACAAGTTTCCCTTCATCCACTACTAGAAGTAAGGATGTATTAGACTTGATACATTTTGATATTTGGGAGGCTCGTGTTGCATCTATTGGAGGTGCAAAATATTTTATCTCATTCATTGATGACTTCTCTAGAGAAGTTTGGATGTATATGCTCAAAAGAAAGAATGAAGCTTTTGATTATTTTACTAAGTTTAAGGCTTTGGTGGAAAATCAAAAGGAGAAAAAGATTAAGTCTCTGAGAACTAATAATGGAGGAGAGTACATCTCATCAGATTTTAAAGAGTTCTGTAATAAACATGGCATAGCGAGACATTTTATGGTTCCAAGAAGTCCACAACAAAATGAAGTAGTTGAAAGGACGAATTGTACACTCATGGATCGTGCTAGGAGCATGTTGAGTTATCTTGGGTTGCAACAATGTTTTTAGGTAGAGGCAGTACAGGCTGTATGTTACAAATCGTTCTCCTAGTATTGCATTGGATTACAAGATTCCTAAAGAGATATGATCGAAGAAAGCTATCAATTATTGACTCCTTCATATATTTGGTTATGATGCTTATGTTTGGATTCCTAAAGAGCATAGGACTAAGCTAGATCCGAGATCCAGAAAGTGTATTTTTATTAACTATGCAGATGGAACAAAGGGGTACAAATTGTGGGACCCTACTATCCACAAGGTTATTATTAGTTGAGATGTTGTCTTTAATGAATATTCAATGCAAAAGAAAGAGCAACCAAACTCACAAACAATGCAGATAGTAGAATTTGAAACTTCATATGAAGTTTGAGATAAACATAACCAATAAGTTGATGAACATTTGAAGATAATGATTAAGATGATGAGCACGAAATAGAAGAGGTTGAAACCCAAGACAATCAAAGTCGACCTGTTAGAGATCGAAGACCCTCAGTTTGGCTCAAAGATTATGTCAACGCTTATGCTTGTATCACTAAGGAGCATGAGGCTTGTGAATCCAAGGATGCTACTCAATGGAGAATAGCTATGGAAGAGGAGGTGGAGGCTCTGCACAAAAACAAAATGTGGGAATTAGTTCAATTGCCTATAAGGAGAAAGGCTATTTAGCTGTAAATGGGTTTACAAATTCAAGAAAGACACCAATAGGAATATAAAGATATAAAGCTCGGTTAATGGTAAAAGGCTATGCTCAAAAATCCAATATCGACTTCGATGAGATTTTCTCTCCAATTGTTCATTTAAGTACTATTCATGCTTTGTTGAGTTTGGTAGCTAGACTTGATTTAGAACTTGGACAGTTAGCTATCAAAACCACTTTCTTGCATAGGAATCTTGAAGAAGAGATTTATATGACTCAACCCGAAGGCTTTGTTAAACAAAACAAAAAGAATTTGGTTTGTAGGTTGACCAAATCGCTATATGATTTAAAATAGGTGCTAAGATGTTGGTATAAGCGATTTGATCTTTCATTTTGAGCTTAGGATCCGAAAGATATGAAGCCGATCATAGTGACTACTTTTATAGTCATGGTAATGGTGACTTCATGATCTTGTTATTATATATGGATGATATGTTAGTTGCTAGTAGCAGTACATATAGTATTGCAAACTTGAAAGTAGTTTAACATGAAAGATTTACGATCTACTAGTAGGATTCTTGGGATGACGGTATTAAGAGATAGAAAGAATAAGAAAGTCTAGATAACTCAGAGAAGTTACATTGAAAATATCTTGAGCCGCTTTAATATGCAAGATGTTAAACCAGTCAGTATTCCAATTCCTATTAGTTATAAATTCTTTTTCGATTAGTCACCTAGCAAGCAGAGAAACCAGATATGTCTCCAATACCATATTCATTGATAGTACGGAGCCTTATGTTGGCCACGACATGTACCAGACCTGACATTGCACATGTAGTGGAAGTTATGAGTAAATACATGGCTAATCCAAGTAGAGATCATTGGGCTATAGTGAAGTGGATTCTTCGTTACTTGAAGGGTATTTCACAGGTTACATTATGTTAAAGTAGTCAAAATTTACAACTGGTTAGGTTTGTGGACTCAGATTTTGCAGGAGATCGAGAGAAGAAAGTCTACCACTAGTTATATATTTTCTATGGCAGAAGCTGTTAGTTAGATGTCTAAGTAACAATCTAAGATTGCATTGTCTTCTATAGAAGATGAGTATATGGCAGCTACGAAAGCATGTAAAGAAGCTACTTGGTTAAAGAGATTATTTAATAATTTTCAAGTACAGCAAAAGATGATTATGATCTATTGTGACAGTCATAGTCTAATATGTTTGGCATAAAACCCAGTATTTCACTCAAGGACAAAGCACATTAAGATTGAGTATCACTTTATACGTGAAGTTTGCAAGATGGTCAAATCTCGTTGCAAAAGATTCACACTAACAATAATGTCACAGATATGATGAATAAGCTTATCACAAGGGAGAAGTTCCTTTGATACAAGAATTCTCTTGGGCTTGATGCTACTTGATCATTGGTAACAAGGAAATGGGCGATAACGTTGGAATATTTTCGTGATAGAAGAGAAACAAGTGGGAGAATGTTTAAATAGGAATCCTTTTTCTTTTAGGATTAGATTAATTAAAACATTCCTATTTAGGATATTAGTTAATTGTGAATCTTTTTTCCTCTAGGATTAGGATTTATCTTATTTAGGATGTACACTTAATTTCCTACTTATTTAGGAAAGTTATCCTATTTTGGACTATGATATCTAATACTATTAGGATTAGTTATTCTACTAGTTTGGGGACTATAGTGTTAGCCCTAAGGCTACATGATAATTTTGATGATAACAATACACATTGATTAATTGAGATTTACTAACATATTTATTTATGTGCAAGAGTAAGATCATTGAAATAATTGTAAAATCAAGAAGAAGCTTATTAAAATGAAGTGTTGAAGCTAAGGAGAAGACTACATGTTAAAGGCACCAAAGTTTAAGAACAAGGTTTGACTCAAGGAATGTGATATATGAGTAATGTTCAATCAATTGATCATATATATCTCTATAGATGTCCAAATAACATGATTATTGAGCCTTTGGAAAGCTTACTCAATTTATAACATTTCATATGTTTTAATGAAATTCAAATTTCAAGTGCAAGGTTGTCCAAATCATCGTGCAATTTGAAAGACAAATAGAAGCAGCTAACATGAGCACCAAATACTCCTTTGGATATATCTTGAGCTATAAAAATCAAAATGACTTGATTCTTGCTGCATTAGAAATAGGACTTAATAAATCACATTTCATATGTTTTGAATAAATTCAAATTTCAAACGCAAGACTGACACAATTGACATACAATTCGGTAGACTGACACAGAGAAGAAAAATCAACTCATTTGAGCACCAAATGATGTTTTGTCCATATCTTAAGTTAGAGATATCCAAATGACTTGATTCTTATGGAATTGGAAATATGATTCAATGTATCAGATTTCATATTCTTTGAAGAAATTTAAATTTCAAACATAAGGCCGACATAATACACATGCAAGTCGGTGGACTGACATAAGAAAGAAAAATCAAGTCACATGAGCACTGAATGGTGTTTTGGCCATATCTTGAGCTACAGATATCCAAATGACTTGGTTCTTGATGCGTTGGAAAGCTTATTCAATTTTATTTGTATAGATCTTTTATGTTTCGTAGATTTTCAAATGTCACACAGAACATTGACAAAAATGGTAGACAAGATTATGATTTTTATGGTGGGTAGAAAATTTGGAGTTAGTGTCTTCACTTGATTAAGTTCTTCCCATTTGCCTATAAAAGGAGCCCTTCTCCCATGCATTCAGCAAGAGCAAGAGAAGCATTTTATCAAGCAAAAAACAGGAGAAATATCAAGTCTAGAGAGTTTTATATTCTTTATCTACTCTTTGAAGAGAGTTATACTTTTATTGTAAAAATTTACTTTGTTCTTGTATTATGGTGAGAGTGAGATCTTCTTGTAAAGGATAAAAGTTATCCTTGAGAGAACTCTTTCCTTAGTGAGTTTGTTCATCAAGAAGAACTCTTGGTATGGTGTTATCAAGAGTTGAAGGAAGTTGCCTTGGTGAGGTTGTTCATCAAGAAGAACTCTTGGTGTGGTGTTATCAAGGGTTGAAGAAAAAGTCGTGGTGAGGTTGTTCATCAAGCAAGTTGTAAAGATTTCTACAACTTAGTGGAAAGCCTAGCTTGTGGAGCTAGGAGCCCGTGAACGTAGGCAAGGTTTGCCGAACCGCGTAAATTGAGTTTGCACTCTCTCTATCCCTATCCTCTTTACATTAACTTGCACTTGTGATTGTTCTTTATTGCTATTCTCTTGATTGCATTCTATTTTCATCTTCTTCACCTTTATTCTAAAAGAAAGAGTTATATAATTTTGATTTTCAAAGAAAAGTTTTACAAATCCGTTTTGATAAATAAAAACCCAATTCATCCCCCATTTTGGGTTCCCATACCTGGGTCAACAAGTGGTATCAGAGCAAGGTTGCTCATTTTTTTTAATCTTAACCGATTTTGAGCTATGGAAACTTTTAATCCAACTTCATTTTCTATCTCTAGACCTCCATTTTTTAATGGAAGTGATTAGTCTTATTGGAAAACTAGAATGAGTATTTTCTTGCAATCTTTTGATTATGATTTATGGTCTATTGTTTTGGAAGGACCTTTTGTTCCTACCAAAATTGAAAATGGGGAATACACGCTTAAAGAACCTAAAGAGTTTAGTGAAGATGATAAAAAAAAATTGAGTTTGAATGCTAAAGCTATGAATGTGTTGTATTGTGCTCTAGATAGAAATGAGTTTAATAGAATATCTACTTGTTCTATGGCACAAGAAATATGGCACACACTTAAAGTAACTCATGAAGGAACTAGTCAAGTTAAAGAATCCAAAATTAGTATGCTAGTTCATAGTTATGAGCTTTTAAGATGAAATCGGATGAATCAATTTCTGAAATGTTTACTAGATTTACGGATATTATTAATAGTTTGAAATCTCTTGGTAAATCTTATTCTAATGTTGAAATGGTGAGAAAGATTCTTAGGTGTCTACCAAAATCTTGGGAGCCAAAGGTGACGGCAATTCAAGAAGCAAAGGACCTCACCAAACTACCATTAGAGGAACTTATGGGTTCTTTCATGACTCATGAAATCACCTTGAAGGAGAATGAAGAAGATTTCAAAAAAAAGAAAAATATCGCTTTCAAATCTTCAACAAAAGAAGATGATGAGTCCGATGATGAAGGAGATGATGAAGATTTTGCATTCATCACAAGAAAGCTAAAAAGGATGATTTGAAGAAACCAAGGATTCAAGAAGAATTCTAGAAGGGAGTACAAAGGGCAAAGCTCAAAGCAAAATAAGAAAAATGATCAAGTCATTTGCTATGAGTGCAAGAAATCGGGACATGTAAAGATGGATTGTCCTTACTTCAAGAGTCAAAACAAGAAATCCAAAGCAATGAAAGCCACAAATTAGGATGATAGTGAAGCTAGCTCCACCGAAGAAGAAGATTGCGAAGTGGCAAACATGTGCTTCATGGCTTTAAGTAAAGATGAGGTAAGTATTCTAAACTATGATCCTAAACTTTCTTATGATGAATTACTTGAAGCATTCCAAAATTTACATGTGCAATTTGATAAGAAAAATTCAAAAATCAATGCTTTCAAAAAGAAGTCAAAAATCATGTTATCTCAATTAGAAGAGTTAGTAGAAATAAATGAAGCTTTAGAAAATGAAAATGAAATTTTAAAGCAAAAAGATTTTGAAAGTTTGGAAAGTCAAATACATTATTTAAAAACTGAAAATGAGATTTTAAAACAAAAGGATTTTGACAAATTAGAGAAAGAAAATGTTATTTTGAAAAAGGAAAATAATGACTTAAGAAATATTGTTGATAGTTTTACAAAAAGCACAAAAAAATTTGAACTCTATGTTACAAAACCAAAGGTGTGTTTTTGATAAAAGAGGCTTAGGATATAAAACTTATAAAAATCAAAAGCATTTTAAAAACTATTTTGCTCATGCATCTTTTAGGAATAATCCTAATCATTCATGTACTTATTGTGGAAGAAAAGGACACAAAGTGTATTCTTGCTATATTAAGAGAAATCCTAATTTGAAACAAATATAGGTTCCCAAAAGTACCATAACTAACCCGCAAGGACCCAAGAACATTTGGTTACCAAAAAGTCACTCTTTGAATGTTGATTGTAGAAACAAAGGAGTGGCAAACACAAGTGGTACTTAGATAGTGGATGCTCAAGGCATATGACCGGAGATGCCTCCAAGTTCTCAAGATTAATCATGAAGAAAGGAGGATATGTGACCTTCGGTGATAATGCCAAAGGAAGGGGAATCGGACATGGTGATATTGGTAACCCTTCTTCACTTATTATTGAAAATGTTTTGCTTGTTCATGGTTTGAAACATTATTTGATTAGCATTAGTCAATTGTGTGATAAGGGATATTTTGTTACTTTTGAGCCTAATAGATATGTGATTAAGGATGTTAGTAACAATAAGACATTATTTGTTAGTAATAGATGTGGTAATATTTATACAATTGATATTGATGTTAATGATCATGTAGAAAAATGTTTCATTGTTAATCATGATGCTTGGTTATAGCATAGAAGGTTAGGTCATGTTAGCATGGATACAATTTCAAAAATTTCTAAAAATGATTTAGTTGATGGTCTTCCAAAAATAAAATTTGAAAAGGATAAGATTTGTGATGCTTGTCAATTTAAAAAACAAGTGAGAACTTTTTTTAAACAAAAGAAATTTATTTCAACAAATAAACATCTACAATTACTTCATTTGGATTTATTTGGACCATCAAGAACTCAAAGCCTTGGTGGAAAGTATTATGTTTTTGTTATTGTGGATGATTATTCAAGATTCACTTGGGTATTATTCTTGAAAACTAAAAATGAGGCCATACAAGCTTTTTCAAAATTTGCAAAAAGAGTCCAAAATCAAAAAAGGTATTCTATTGTGTCCATTAGGAGTGATCATGGTGGTGAAGTAGACAATGTTGCATTTAAAAATCTTTGTGATGAAAATGGTTTTGAACATAATTTTTCCGCACCTAGAACTCCACAACAAAATGGTGTTGTTGAGAGGAAAAATAGGACTATCTAAGAAATGGCTAGGACCATGTTACTTGAAAATAATTTGCCAAAATATATTTGGGCCGAAGCCGTTAATACCGCATGCTTTATAATTAATAGAGTCCATATTAGAGCTTTAATAAAGAAAACTCCTTATGAACTTTGTAAAGGAAGAAAACCCAACATTGGATTTCTTAAAGTTTTTGGATGTAAATGTTTTATTTTAAACACCAAGGATAACCTTGGAAAATTTGATGCAAAAGCCGATGTTGGAATTTTTGTTGGCTACTCCAACCATAGTAAATCATATAGAGTTTTTAACAAAAAGACTCTTACTATTGAAGAATCTATGCATGTTGAATTTGATGAAACTAATGTGATTTCTTTAAAGAATTTAGATGATGATATTGTTGAGGTAGAAAGGCAAACCAAGGAATCAAGGCTTGATGAAAAGAGCCAAGATGAATTACAACTTCAACAAGAAAAGCTTGAGGAAGTAAATGATTCTTCCCAAGAATTACCAAAGGAATGGAGGTATGCAAAAGCTCACCCTAAAGATCTCATTATTGATGAACTATCACAAGGTATGAAAACTAGATCTTTTTTTAAGAACTTTTGTAATCATTTTGCTTTTGTCTCTCAATTTGAGCCAAAATCTTTTAAAGAAGCCGAAAATGACGAAAGTTGGATTTTGGCTATGCAAGAAGAATTGAATCAATTTGAGAGAAATCAATTTTGGGAATTAGTCCCTAGACCCAAAAGTCATTCTATTATAGGCACTAAATGGATTTTTAGAAATAAAGTAGATGAAAATGGCACCATTATTAGAAACAAAGCTAGACTTGTTGCTCAAGGATACAATCAAGAAGAAGGTATTGATTATGAGGAAACCTTTGCACCGGTTGCTAGATTAGAATCAATTAGAATGTTGTGTGCATTTGCATGTTATAAAAATTTTACATTATATCAAATGGATGTCAAAAGTGCATTTTTAAATGGTTACATTATGGAGGAAGTATATGTAGAGCAACCTCTTGGTTTTCAAAATCATGATTTTTCAAACCATGTTTTCAAACTCAAAAAGGCACTTTATGGCTTGAAACAAGCACCAAGAGCATGGTATGATAGATTGAGCAAATTTCTCATTGATAATGGTTTCGAAATGAAAAAAGTTGATACTACTCTTTTTGTTAAAACAAAAAATGATGATTTAGTAATTGTTCAAATCTATGTTGATGATATTATATTTGGTGCTACTAATGTCTCTATGTGTGAGGAATTTTCCAAGTGCATGCAACAAGAATTTGAAATGAGCTTAATGGAGAATTAAATTTCTTCCTTGGACTTCAAATCAAGCAATCAATAGATGGGATCTTCATTAATCAAGCTAAATACACAAGAGATCTTCTCAAGAAGTTTGGCATGGATAATTCAAGGACATATAAGACACCTATGGGTACATTAACCAAGCTTGACAAAGATGAGAAAGGAAAAGATGTTGAGGTAATAAAATATTGAGGTATGATTGGCTCTCTTTTGTATTTAACTGCTAGTAGACCTGATATTATGTTTAGTGTGTGTATGTGTGCTAGATTTCAATCTTGTCCAAAGGAATCTCACCTTAAGGCTGTCAAAAGGATATTTAGGTATCTTCTTGGAACCATAAATCTAGGTCTTTAGTATCCTAAGTGTGATAATTTTGATCTAATTAGTTATTCCGATGCGGACTTTGCTGGAAGTCTTCTTGATAGAAAGAGCACTGGCTCTTGCCATTTTCTAGGACATGCATTAGTCTCATGGTTTAGTAGAAAACAAAATTCTGTTGCCTTATCAACCGCGGAAGTCGAGTATATTGCAGTAGGAAGTTGTTGTGCACAATCTCTTTGGATGAAACAAATTTTAAAAGATTATGGTGTGGTATTTGATCATATTCCCATCAAATGTGACAATACAAGTGCCATCAACATTTCAAAAAATCCCATACAACACTCTAGGACTAAGCATATAGAGATTAGACATCATTTTATTAGAGATCATGTGCAAAAAGGTAATATTTCTTTAGAATTTGTTCCCACCGATAAACAATTAGCCGATATATTTACTAAACCCATTAGTCAAGATAGATTTTGCATAATTAGAAGAGAATTAGGCATGTTGGATATGTCTTAATTTTGCTTTAATATGGTAATCTTTGAATGGTAGCATATGTTAAGGGGGAGAATATATTTAGGGGGAGTAGTTAATTTGATTACATCTTTTTTTATGATAACAAAAGGGGGAGAAATAGTTGGATTGCTTATATTCATAACAAGTGCTATTATTTTTGTTTATTCTTTATTTTATTTTCATTCTTTATTTTAGATATTATTTGAAAGCAATCAATGGTTTGTCATCATCAAAAAGGGGGAGATTGTTAGCCCTAAGGTTACATGATAATTTTGATGATAACATTACACATTGATTAATTGAGATTTACTAACATGTTTATTTATGTGCAAGAGTAAGATCATTGAAATAATTTTAAAATCAAGAAGAAGCTTATTAAAATGAAGTGTTGAAGCTAAGGAGAAGACTACATGTTAAAGGCACCAAAGTTTAAGAACAAGGATTGACTCAAGGAATGTGACACATGAGCAATGTTCAATCAATTGGTCATATATATCTCTAAAATATCCAAATGACGTGAGTCTTGAGCCTTTGGAAAGCTTACTCAATTTATAACATTTCATATGTTTTAAAGAAATTCAAATTTCAAGTGCAAGGTTGTCCAAATCATCATGCAAGTTGAAAGACAAATGGAAGCAGCTAACATAAGTATCGAATACCCTTTTGGACATATCTTGAGCTAGAAAAATCAAAATGACTTGATCCTTACGGCATTGGAAAGAGAACTTAATGAAGCACATTTCATATGTTTTGAATAAATTCAAATTTCAAACGCAAGGCTGACATAATTGACATGCAATTTGGTGGACTGACACAGAGAAGAAAAATTAACTCATTTGAGCACCGAATGATATTTTTTCCATATCTTGAGTTAGAGATATCCAAATGACTTGATTCTTATGGCATTGGAAAGATGATTCAATGGAGCAGATTTCATATTCTTTGAAGAAAATCAAATTTCAAACATAAGGCTAACATGATACACATGCAAGTCGGTGGACTGACACAAGAAAGAAAAATCAAGTCACATGAGCACCGAATGATTTTTTTGCCATATCTTGAGCTACAGATATCCAAATGACTTGGTTCTTAATGTGCTGGAAATCTTATTCACTTTTGCAGATCTTTTATGTTTTGAATATTTTCAAATTTCAAAAAGAACATTGACAAATATGGCAGACAAAATTACGGTTTTTATGGTGGGCAGAAAATTTAGAGTTAGTGTCTTCACTTGATTAAGTTCTTCCCATTTGCCTATAAAAGGAGCCCTTCTCCCATGCATTCAGCAAGAGCAAGAGAAGCATTTTATCAAGCAAAAAACAAGAGAAATATCAAGTCTAGAGAGTTTTATATTCTTTATCTACTCTTTGAAGAGAGCTGTACTTTTGTTGTAAAAATTTACTTTGTTCTTGTATTGTGGTGAGAGTGAGATCTTCTTGTAAAGGATAAAAGTTATCCTTGAGAGAACTCTTTCCTTGGTGAGTTTGTTCATCAAGAAGAACTCTTGGTGTGGTGTTATCAAGAGTTGAAGGAAGTTGCCTTGGTGAGGTTGTTCATCAAGAAGAACTCTTGGTGTGGTGTTATCAAGAGTTGGAAGAAAAAGTCTTGGTGAGGTTGTTCATCAAGCAAGTTGTAAAGATTTCTACAACTTAGTGGAAAGCCTAGCTTGTGGAGCTAGGAGCCCGTGGATGTAGGCAAGGTTTGTCGAACCATGTAAATTGAGTTTGCACTCTCTCTATCCCTATCCTCTTTACATTAACTTGCACTTGTGATTGTTCTTTATTGCTATTCTCTTGATTGCATTCTATTTTCATCTTCTTCACCTTTATTCTCAAAGAAAGAGTTATATAATTTTGATCTTCAAACAAAAGTTTTACAAATCCGTTTTGATAAATAAAAACCTAATTCATCCCCCCTCTTGGGTTGCCATACCTGGGTCAACATATAGTAGTATAAATAGGTGATCTCTAGTAGTGCTTTGATATAACATATGGCTTAACACACAAAGCTCTATTAAAGGGTGTATGAGAGCTTCTAGTTGAGAGGTTGCAAGGATTCTCCAAAATCTTGTAAGTATTTTTTTTCTAATGAAGAGTATATTTCCTGGTTGGCCCTATGGACGGAAGCATATTGCCAAACCACGTAAATCTTGCATGTCTTCTCTCGCATCTCTATTTTTCTCTACTTTGTTCTTTTCTTGGGTGATATTTTGAGCCTATTAATCTTGTGTTTGACATTATATTCCGCAACAATTACTTCCCTAACTATTAGTTTTATAGCACTAATAAGATTGATTGCACTATTTTCCATATTTATATACCATTTTGTCAATTATTGGAAAATCCAATTACTTTCTAGTTCAGTTATAGCAATACCATTCTTTCAAAGATAAGGAGCAAACCTATAGGCAAGTGTAACTGGATTAAACATCTGTTTTATATTTCTAAAATCTTAATTTCTAAATATGTGTTAATTCGTTTCTAATTTTGTTAAAAAAATCTGAATATTAAAATTCAAAAAAAATAAGAAAAAAATGAAAAGCTTATCTAGGGAGAAATTAGATACATTGGGTATATCTAACCCCATTTAGAAGGCACAGCCTCTCTTATTATTTTTGTATATAGATTTTGTAAGTTTAGTAATTTATATATAGGAGTCACGGTACCATATTATCAACCCAGATTTTGAGACATTAGATGAATGCACTTTCAACAACGAAGATTGAATCTAACATGTATAACTAATACATAATAACATTTATAATTAATGCTTATTAGGAATGATAAATACCATATTGAACCTCAACCATTGAAAGTTTAACAATTCAATTGTTCATAATTCATGCGTTAATTTGTGTCAAAAATACAATGACATAACATTGAACGTAATATTCATTGGATCACCTACATTTAAAAGAGTAATGCCTGCAATATAATTTTAAAAGACAAAGTCAAAAGGATAAGGTCTTATAATTTGACTAATGCAATTTCTAGGAACAAATAAATTAAGAAGATGCATGTTTGTTGCTTGTTAGGTGAAAGTAGAACCGTTTTAAATATAAATACCGAAAGAGAATATTATAAAAAAAGTTAGTAAAAAAAAGTTATAAATTAACTATGTTCATTGCGTGAGAGTGACCGATATATATATATATATGGGCCAATTTAAGAACCAATTCAACCAACAAAGCTTTCCACCTGTTGCATTTTCACACAGAAATATCTTCTTGAAAATTTTAATAATTTTATAAACACAATAAATTCATATGAGTAATTTCGTAAAATTGATATGAATAATCTCATTCATTCATTAAATACTTTTATCCATATAACAGTATTTTACTATGATTCCAAAAATTACACATTCAAAGGAGAAGAGTAGGCTTTTATATGCTGTAGCAACTTATAGGCTACCATTCAAAAGAATCACAACTAACGAGTTCAATTGAAAGATTATCTAAAATTTTAGGTTAATGTTGATGGAAATATTCTTTTTGCTAAACTATTTCATAATTATTAATAAAAAAATATATTTAATAATAAATAGCCAAAGATTGTTTTATGAACTTAAAAACTTTTCAAAATAATTAAGTAAATATATCTACTAATGTGAATTGTAGTCATTCCACTATCAATGCAAACTACAAAAATAAATAAAATAACGTAGCATCCTGGTCACGACCAGAATTCCTTTTAGAAAATGAATGCTTAAAGGGCACGATTAGGAGGTTAAGATTGAAGAATGATCAATGAAGGATCAATGATCTTGCTTTGTTGAATGACTAACGAACATGTGTTTGTTGTTAAGATTGAAGCATGATCAACTATGAAGGATAAATATTTGAAGGTCGTTAATTAATATGCAAGGTGAGACCAACGAAAAATTGTTGAAGTTGACTTAAAAGTAATTGTTTAAACAAATAAAAATACAAAATTTAGAAATAATATTAATTTAGATTTAGAACTGAAAACATATTTTGTAACATAGATTAAATCACGTTGTTGTCAACACACGTGAGGACCGAGACATCTATTAAGATGGACTATGCGGTAGGTGACTGCGTGATAGTTAAACACGACTTCTTATTGGCGAGAATTCCTTTCTTTTATATGTTAATTACACTTGTTTATTATTGCTTCAAAAGATCTTAGCAGATACAAGCAAAAGATTTAAAGTGTAATAATTAACTTTGTTGAGACTATGGACCATATAAAACTTCACATTAGTATGATATTGTCCACATTGGACTTAAGCCCTCATGGATTTGCTTTTGAATTCTACCGAAAATGCCTCATACCAATGGAGATTTTGTCCATACTTATATACCCATGATCCTCCCCATGTCTAGTCAATGTGGGGCCAATGTAGGACTTTGATTGCACTTCCAACAATCCTCACTACAAGAATCAGGGGCGTATACTGCACCCATATGTGGCGATTTTTAAAAACCGCCGCAGAAGGCCGACATACAACGGACTCTGCGGCGGTTTCGAAACCGCCGTTTAACTGGGCCAAAAATCCCCAAAATTGTTTTGCCCTAAGAGCGGGAATTGCGTGAAATTATTTCGATCTCCCTCTCATCTCTCTCCCATTTTTGCCCTCTCATCAAATTCTTGTATTCCCTCTCATTTCTCATAAAATTATTTTCTAAATAATTGCAGGAATTGCGGGAATTGGTCATGCCAAGCTTCCCTGTTTCGGATTTCCATTTGCTCCCCAAGCGAATTCTAACTCCATACATCTTCCGCTTTCTTCCATTGCTGAGTTTGCCAAACCCATAAGGGATCGTCGAGGCACTTTCTTCTGCTTTCTTCCACTTTGCTACTGGTGAGCTACTTCAACCGAGTCGACGAAGAATGTGGTGAGGGAAATGTGCTGACGCAGTTTGCCTGCTTTCTTCCGCTTTGCTACTGGTGAGCTACGTTTGCTATTGCGTTTGCTATCTTATGTCTGCGTTTGCTATTGCGTTTCCATGGCTTGTTGTTGCTGTTTGTGTTTCCATGATGTTTTTTTGTGATCGACTTCCATTAATTTTCTTTGGGAAATCATAGATTTGCAATAGACATTGTGGATTGCTGTGTGATTTTATATTTCTAGTTGAACTTTGTAATTCATCATTCTTTTATCATCATATATCGACATTTTTGTGCAACTATTTAATAGATATCAAGACATGGTGAAATTTTTTGAGGCAGTATTGGGTTACTACTCGTGATTTTGGGTGCCTCTGCCTAGTTCTTGGTTAACTAACTTTATATGGCTTATTAATGTATCATTTTGTAAAGTTCTGTGCCCTCTCAGGCTAGTCTTTCTTTAGTGGAATGCTTGTTATACCTTGTATAGCTATTTTATTCTGATACAATTTGAAAAGTTTCTTATCAAAAATAAATGGGAAAGAGTGACTGCTTTCTAGAAAAGCTTTAAGGTTAGCTCATAACAAGCATCTTATAATAGCCAAGGCATCGATGAAGCTAGCTGATGGCTGGGCTGCCAGCCCAAATTTAAAAAATAAAAAGATTGTATTTAAGTATTTCCAAATACTGTCATTTATATTTCCTTCCTATCAAAAAATATATAATCTCATATATTTCCCAACTGTACCCCTTTTGAAAGTGATATGATAGACAAGCAAATAAATTATAAACTGCAGGCTATTATTAGTACCACTATATATATAACACAAGTTATGGCCACAATCAAAGCCCATCAGATTTTGTCACAAAAGATCAAAGTTAGAAAAGATTTGCTCAGATCCTAATAAATAATTGTTAAAAACTTATGGAGATCAAACAAGAGTTTGTTTTATAGCATAAATATAAGGAGCATGTAATTAATTCAATATTCAAAGTCTCTATTTCAAATCCTGTATGTTGAGATAAGATCAAATCTTGTATGTTGAACTTATGTTGCACTTTATTATAAATTTCAGTCACAAAGAAACTTACCAGTAATATTGAGCCACTTTTTTGCGAACTATCATTGATTCATTTCATATGCACTACTTGTTCATTTCATTTCATATGCATTGCTTGTTCATTTCATTTCATATAAATTTATTTACCAATTATTATAAATGGATGTTTCATATGCTAAGAATGTGGCTATTTTTGCGAACGAAGAATTGATTCATTTCATATAAATTTTAGCTTTTCTTGAACAGATTGTATATGTAGTAAGTGTACATGAAATGCTCTTTAAATGATCAATCAAGTGTATAAAGTAATAACTCTATGGTCCTTGTAAATAGGAAGTGTTGACGGAAAATAAGCAGAACTTGGGCTAGAATTAGTTTTTCTGTGTTGAAAAACTGCTGTAACATTCATATGATCGAAATTTGTAACATTTGATCAAGAACTAGAGTATTTTCTAGCAGCCATGTAATAGTAGCTTGGAGACTGATTTGCAGTGACCAAGACGTCCATTGATGACGTGAATGATGCATCAAAAACTGCATGTGAAGCTAGTTAAACGTGTTTCCATCCCTCTGTATGGCTGCCTGCCCTGTTTCTCCCTTCAAAAACTGCATAAAGCTAAACACATGCCATGATCACCACTGCCTGTTAACATGATTTTCGCTTGGCTTCGCTCGATTATGCGGCGAATCACACCTAAACAATGGCAATCACCCAGTTTCTAATGTTAAATACTGTCTAAAATAAATTGTAACATATGGTTAGGGAATTTTTTTTTGTTTTAAGTGTCGTAGAACCACTTTGTAAAGAATTGTGTTGATCGCTTTCCCCTTGGATTAGATTCCTTTGCAGTTCATGGACTGTGCTTTCAAATTCTTCCCTGTACATATTGTTTTGAAGATAAATTGCGAATTTAATCACAATGTAGTTATCTTATATGTTATATCTTCCTGTCAACAGGTACAACTTTTTAGACAAATCCATACTCACGTGCCATTGCATGTTCCTGGGATTGAAGGTTTGGTCATTCCTAGTAAAACTGGAGGACGTATTTTGAAAGTATTTGGTGGCAATACTGCACTTGTATGTTGGGAGGTAAATGTTCAACAGTTTCTAGACCTTTCAAGTTGTTGAATCTTTCTTTACTTCCCAAAATGTTAGCCAAATTTTGTGGGACTCTACGAGTCTAGGGCAGTTTTAAATAAAATAGTTATACTACATTTGTCAAGGAATTGAATCATAGAAGTCACTTTTCAGTTTTTTCATAAAATAAAATAATTGAATCATAAAATAAAATAGTTATGCTAAGCTCAATATGATACCTGCAATGGCAATGCAGCATTTTTCAGTTTTTTCTCTTTTATCATGAGTCACCTCCGTTTCAATTGAAGTCTATAAAACCTTATGCAGGAGAATTTATGCTAAACTGTATTCTTACTGGAGGAGTTCATGTTCTTGGCGTGTCCGAATTGCCCTCAACTTGAAAGGTTCACTCTTCTCTCTCAACTCGTTTTCTTCTTGTCTTATTGTTCTTTATTTGAGGGAAAACAAAAAAGTTGAAACTTTAGTCAATTTATTGCAGGTATAGAATATGAGCACAAAACAGTTAATTTGGTGAAGGGAGAGCAGTTCAGCCCTGGTGAGTGTTTGGTTAAGGTTTCTGATGATACTATATTACCCAATTCGTTTAAAGTTGAGTTGTGTTTCATTTCTTTCTCTTTTTTATGTTTGTTTTTCTAGAATTCACAAAGCTTAATCCTTTGGGTTATGTCCCGGCGTTGGTTGAAGTAGATTTTGTTCTTTCTGATTCCTTTGCTATTCTATTGGTTAGTCATGTGATTCATTTTAATTTCCTTTTTATTCTTTCCTTCTTTTATTTCATAAAAATGATTTAGTTTTTCGCTATTAACTGTGTTGTTTACAGTATCTAGAAGAGAAATTTCCTCAACACCCCCTTTTGCCTTCTGAGCTTAAGATAAAAGCCATCAACTACCAGGTTAGTTCCATTTGCCTTCTTTTGTTTGGTTCGCCTATCCCTTGGCTTGATGTAGTACAATTTTCACTGTGATTTATTTCCACCATTATTTAAGAAGCCTCTACGTACAAGTTTGTATTGTTCTTGCTGATGAAGTGTGTACTTCGTTGTGTTTTAATTTGTAAACTACTTTTAATCACAAATACATGAGTTAATGCTTTTATTCTTCTGTGTGTGGGTATGGCTTTTTCATCTTTTTTCCCCTTTATGTGCTGATTGCAGTTCTGCAAGATGTTGCTTGCTTGCTGATTAGACATTGTTTTGCTGTTAATTTGGTTTTGCTGATTAGACATTGCTGATTAGAATTTCCTTTTAATTTTGTTTTCCTGTGGAATTTCTGTTATTAAACTAAACTAATATTTTAGGCAGGTGGTATCACGGAGTAGTAATATTTTAGGTCTGGGATAAATATTTCAGACCCGTAATAGCTAAGTCTAAATATTTTTGTGAGACGAAATTCAATACTAGATGTACCCATGTCATACCCGAACATAGAACAATATCAAATTAAAATTATATGAGCATACACAACAATTCTAAGATAATAATTAAAAAAAAAAGGCTTCGTGACCTATTGATGATAAATGTAGATTTTGAACCATTCTTTATTCTTGCAATGCTTTGTAACAAAAAATTTTCTGTTATAAATTAAATGAAATAATGATTGGTCAAGTTTATTATATAGGAAACTCATTGCTGTGGAAAAAAGGACAACAAACTATGAAACCTAATGAAAATAGCCCAAATTGCCTTAAAAAATTACAAAAATAGCCCACATGCTAGGTTAGCCTTAAAAAATTGGTAAATGGGCTGGCAGAAAATAGCCCACATGTTAGGTTAGCCTTAAAAAATTGGTTAATGGACTGGCAGAAAATAGCCCACATGCTAGGTTAGCCTTAAAAAATTGGTAAATGGGCTGGCAGAAAATAGCCCACATGCTAGGTTAGCCTTAAAAAATTGGTTAATGGGCTGGCATAAAATAGCCCATTCATGCTAGGTTAGCCTTAAAAAATTGGTTAATGGGCTGGCAGAAAATAGCCCACATGCTAGGTTAGCCTTAAAAAATTGCCAGCCCATTAACCAAAAAAAGAATGACACCAGCCCACCAAAATAGCAAAATATGCCAGCCCACTCAACAAAAGCCCACAAAGCTAAGGAAAATGACCAGCCCATTAAACACAAAATGCATGACACCAGCCCACTAAAATTGAAAAATATGCCAGCCCATTCAACAAAAGCCCACAAACCTATTCAACATTGCTAGCCCATTAAACACAAAGAATGACACCAGCCCATTAAACTTGAAAATTCTGCCAGCCCACTCAACCTTTAGCCCACAAACCTAAGGAAAATGACCAGCCCATTAAACACAAAATGCATGACACCAGCCCACTAAACTTAAAAATTCAGCCAGCCCACTCAACCTTTAGCCCACAAACCTAAGGATAATGACCAGCCCATTAAACACAAAATGCATGACACCAGCCCACTAAACTAAAAAACCTTTGCACGTGAAAAATATGCCACAACAAAAGCAAATTAGGCAACCCATAAAATCCAAAAAATTATAAAATAAAAGACACCACCCCACTAACCCCAAAAAGCAAAAAAAAAAAAAAAAGAAGGACAACTTATCCAACAAAAATACCTACAGTCTTTGTTAATTATTATCGTTATTTTGTTTTGTCTATGTTTGTTATTCATGCTTAGAAATTGTTCAATAGTTATTAGTTGACCCATCTTGATATGGATTACATCTACTTTCTTCAAGGAACATACCCATGGATAAGAGTTGGATTGACTTACAAAATCGATGTTGTCAAGCATATTTCAGAGGGGTTGAGGGATTTTTAACTTTTGCTTTTGGCAATCTAGTTAATGATACTAGAATTTTATGTCCTTGTAAGAAATGTCACAATCGATATCGTTTGGATAGATTCACAGCAAGAGAGCATTTAATTTGTAATGGGTTTCTTAGAACATATAAAAGGTGGACCTTACATGGAGAACAATATACACCACCTGAGTCTGACCAACCCAACCAACCCAACCAACATTTTGAGGTTGGTTGTGACTCCACTGTAGGTGATGATATGGTCGAAATGATACATGAAGCCATTAGGATTTCGAATAATGATTTTGGTAAAGGTAGTAGTCTTCCATTGGATCAAGAAACTGAGAGATATTTAAAACTTCTTCAGGAGGCAGAGTGTCCCTTGTATCCAGGTTATGAGATTTTTACTTCACTTTCATTTACTGTTCAACTTTTGCAACTGAAAGTGTTGCACGGATGGACGGACACTTCAATGACAAAGTTACTAAAACTTTTGAAGAAAGCCTTTTCAAAAAAATCCAAAATTCCTTCTTCATATTATGAGGCACAAAAGATAACTACTGACTTGGGGTTTACATACCAGTCTTGGGATGCTTGTCCCAACAATTGTATGTTGTTTAGAGGTGAGTTTGGAAATTTGGATAGGTGTTGCATATGCCATCAATCTCGATATAAGAATTTTGATGAGGTGAATGATGCATCAAATCCCAATGGAAAAATTGTTGCAAAACAAGTTAGATACTTTCCATTAATTCCTAGGTTGCAAAGATTATTCATGTCTTCAAAAACTGCTTCTTTAATGTGATAGCATGCAGAAGATCGTATTAAAGATGGTGTACTAAGACATCCCGCTGATAGCCCTTGTTGGAGAACTTTTGATGAAAAGCATCCTGCTTTTGCTGCTGATTCTCGTAATGTCAGACTTGAATTGGCAGCAGATGGATTTAATCCATTCAGGACTATGTCCATAGCACATAGTACATGGCCTATTGTGTTGATGCCATACAACTTACCTCCTTGGTTGTGTATGAAAGAAACCTTTTTCATTTTATCTGTGCTAATAGATGGTCCAAAAGGTCCTGGAAATAAGATTGATGTCTGTTTGCAGCCGTTGATTGATGAATTAAAACAATTATGGAGTGAAGGTGTACTAACCTATGATGCATCGTGTCAACAAATGTTCAAGCTACATGCAGCATTGTTATGGACTATCAATGACTTTTCGGCATATGCTAATCTATCAGGTTGGAGCACTAAAGGTGAGAAAGCATGTCCCTGCTGTTTGGAAAATACGGTATCTAAATGGTTGTCTCATGGTAGAAAATTCTGTTACATGGGTCATTGGCGATACTTGCCCAGTACTCATAGATTTCAAAGGGATAGGATATCGTTTAATGGGAAAGCGGAATTGGGACCACCTCCAACTTGCTTGTCTGGTGTTGATGTAAAAAGACAATTAGAAAATGTTCTAACCGAATATAAGATGGAAGACCTTCAGAGAAGAGTGAATAATTCTGAAATGACAAATCAAGCAAACATATGGAAGAAGAAAAGCATTTTCTTTGAACTACCATATTGGGAGCATAACTTGATTAGACATAATCTTGATGTCATGCACATTGAGAAGAATGTATGTGATAATATACTCTGGACATTGTTAGGGGATTCGAGGAAATCAAAAGATTCATTGAAGGCTCGACTTGATTTGGCGGATATGAAAATTAGGAGAGCACTGCATCCTCAACAACGCGGTGCTAACAAATTGTATTTACCTCCTGCATGCTTCTCAATGAACAAAGATAATAAAGATGTCTTTCTGAGTGTGTTGAAGAAAGTGAAGTTACCTGATGGTTATGCATCAAATATTCGACGGCGTGTTCACATGAAAGAGCGGAACATTTCAGGTTTGAAAAGTCATGATAATTATATTTTGATACAACAATTGCTTCCTCTTGCTGCTCGAAGGGCTTTGCCAAAAAATGTTGTTGTTACTTTGATTGAGTTAGCAAACTTTTTCAAGCAACTGTGCTCCAAAGTGAATACTGTAGATGACTTAAACTCTATTCAACATCGAGTTGTGCTTACACTCTGCAATCTTGAGAAAATTTTTCCACCTTCATTCTTTGACATAATGGAGCATTTGCCCATTCATCTTGCTCAAAAGGCATCTTTAGCAAGACCGGTACAATTTCGATGGATGTATCCTATTGAAAGGTATTTTTAAATCACATGTTACCTAATGTTCTTTTAACTTCCATTCTTATCAACAAATATATATTTAGAAATCTTTCGGATTCTATAGGTATTTACTAACTTTGAAGAGATATGTGCGCAATCGTGCACACCCGGAGGCTTCTATTGCTAAGGGATATCTACTAGAGGAGTGCATAAATTTTTGTTCAAGATATCTTGATGAGGTCGAAACTAAAATTAATCGAGGACCCTGAAATAAGGATGGTACTTCAAGTGAAGGAGAGCATTTTGAACTTGATCATGTATCTTGGGTTCAAGCACATAGATATGTGCTAGTTAATACACCTTGTATTGATCCCTTTCGAGAGTAAGATATGCATCATCATTTCTTTTTCTAAGCAACTTAGTGAAGTTGACTTGCATAGTTAGTAATGTCTTTTGATGTCTTCTGACACAGGAAGCATCTAAATGAACTTCAACGACAAATGCCCCGTTTTACTATTCATGAAATCCATAAAGAGCATAACAAAACCTTCCATGAATGGTTTCGAAGTCATGTAAGTGTTAGCTATCTATTGAAGTGCTACCATTATACTAACTTTCGATTCTAACTGTGTGTTCGTATAGGTTCACTCCTTACAAGAGACCTCAAATGTATCACTGTCCAAGGAAATCATCAATTTAGCTAATGGGCCTAAATCGGGCGCACATCGCTATAAATCTTATGTTGTTAACGGCTTCAAATTTCGAACCAAAGACACGGATAAGCACAAGACAACTCAGCAATGTGGTGTTATTTTGAAGGCTGATACCATGAGCTATGCTAGTGCACGAGATAAAAATCCTCTTTCAGGCAGTGTTACATTTCTAGGAGTGTTAACAGATATAATTCAAATTCGTTATGTCAATGACATGACTTTTATATTGTTCAAGTGTGATTGGGTTGATAATCGGATTGGAAAGAAGTGTGATAAATTTGACTTCACGATGGTTAATTTTAATCATCTATTATATAAAGATAATCATGTGGATGATGAACCTTTCATTTTAGCAGAACAAGCTGAGCAAGTTTGTTATATTCAAGATCCAATGGATGAAGATTGGCATGTTGTGCTTAAAATGACAATGAGAGATACATATGATTTCAATTCCAAAAGTTCATCTACCGCAAACATGGTGCCACAAGTTGAGCTATATACACAACAAGAATTTGATGAAAAGGGTTATTTTCGTGAGGAAGATGTTCAATGGGTTCGGCAAGGAGTTGAAGGCACAACAATTATCATCAATACAGAAGACAACGATGATGAGATGGACGATATTGATTGACTACTCTTTTGGGCATGCTCTTTTTTTCTGTCATTTTGTATCTTATTCTGGTTTTGCTGGGCATTTGTCATATATCCTCCCTCGAATGGGTGTAACAATAATTTTCTTTGAATGAAGTAAATATTTTGTTCTTTTTTGTTTTTCTTAAACGGATTGTGATTTTTTTTTATATGCATATGTTTCATATTGTGATATATACAAAATGATGTTAACATGGTTATCTATTTTTGTTTTTTTGTAGGTAACTATGCCACCAAAGAGACATCGAGACATTTCAACGGAGAGTATAATACAACGGGAAGCAGAATCTCGACGACAATCGACATCTTCCCAAACTCAAACAAATAATGGAGAGCAAGGTATCTACATAAATAACATTTCTTTACTAATTAATATGTAAAGTTGTTTTCTCATTTGTTTATTTGTTTTTCAGATGATGGTGGTACGTCAAAGGTTGTAAAAGGTCGTGGATCAGCTCGCACTATTCGGGAGTGGGGAACAGGGCAAAGGTTGCATGTAGAGTTTAACTCTCAGTGGCAACCAATAAATGCAAACAAAGATAAATTTACCTCCCAACTTGGAATCATAGCAAAGAATGGCAACATGGCTCCACTGACTTGTCCGCGATGGCAAAACATGCCACAACATCTTTTAGATGACATTTGGAAAGAAGTAAAGGTGAGTAATTTATATGAAATTCTTGGGTTATAACATATCTTTTGGTATCTTTATTAATCTATTATGATTTGTGGTTGTAGGATAATACAGATGTTCCTGACGAGTATAGAGTTCATTGTCTAAAAGCAGTTGGGAATCTTTGGAGGGATTGGAAAGCTCGTGTCAAGAGAGAGTATTACAAGAAATTTGATACAGATGAGGATCGGTCAGCTTTCACTCCTCCTAGAGTTAACCCGGACCAGTGGACTATTCTTGTAGCTTATTGGGGGACGGGAGAAGCCAAAATATATGTCTAACTCAACACATGATATATATACCCAAATAGTTATTTGTAAGTAGTTATAAATTCTGTAATACTTATACTTTTGAAATTGTTTGTATTATAGGAAGTTGCAGAGAAGAATAAGATAAACCGTGCACAACAAGTTGCACTTCATCGCACAGGTCGTACGTCGTTTGCCCAGAAGCGGGAAGAGGTAAGTTTTGCATAACTATGAATACGTCTTTATCTACATGCTATTTTTTATTAGTTATGAAAATGTTACTTCTATTGAGATATGAAAGAAGTAGTTGTCTTTCTATTATGTTACCATATATTGCTTAGAAATGGGATGTTTTTATTTTTTATGATGTTTTTGATAAGTAACTTCATTTTGTAAGTACTTGTACATCGTGATACAGCTTTATATTTGTGTTTTTTTTTTTTTGGTTAGATGATAAGAAAGGGCGAACAAACTGATCGTATTAGTGTCTTCATCAAAACTAGAACAAAAAGTAATGGAGAAATAGGTGATAGTGAAAGTGCAGAAATAATAGTAAGTTCTACATTTCTTTGAACATATATTCATCTAGTATGTACGAATTTACTTTGCTTATTGTTTTATCTTCTTTAACTTGTTATTTGTTTTCATAATTTTGTAGAGTCAATTTAATGAGGGTTTGTCTCAATTTACACAAGAGCAACAAACTCAAGAAGTGAGAGAAGAGGTATTTGGAAACGTAATTGGACCTGATCATCATGGCTATGCTCGGACATACGGTTATGGTCCATCTCCCATTGACATTCACGGATGCAGCAGCTCATCTGATAATCAATTGAGGGAGCAGTTTAGTGCCTTATAGCAAGCACACAACAATTTGAATACTGCTCACAACAACTTGTAGGAAGAATACAACAACTTGAAGATGACGCATGCTGAAGTCCTTTCCTTTCTACAGGAGACGTTTCCAGAATTTGCACAGCGGCATGCAAATAGATCGGTATTCACATATTTCCATAAAAGTTGAAAGTTTTGAATGATTCATATTTTAACTTGCATTTGGTATTCTTTTTTCTGAATAGGTTTCAGATGCTTCAAGTGGACATCAAAGTCGTTTTCACCTTGATAGTCATGGAACAAATAATATCACACGTGACCCATTAGATGAGGAACTTGAGTACGTACAAACAATCATATTTGTTCAAAATTAAATAATCATATTAAATGAATGTTATCTAAGTTATAAATTTATTCTTGCAGGTAAGTTCAAGTTTTTTGGTTTGCACTTATGTGGAGGTTGATGGACTCTTAGTTTTGTGGTTTGCACTTATGTGGAGTTTGATGAACTTTTAGAGATGTTTAACCATTTGCTTATTACTAGATGTGTTAAACTATGTAAATTATGATACAGTTACATTTGATTTGTTTATTACAATATGTTTAAAACCACTTATATGAGATGCTTTTATATTCTGAATTACTTTTATATTAATATTGAATGCACATAATTATTGAAATGTTATGGAATACTATTTTTTGAGGCAGCTGAACTGAATTTGTGAAAAGCAGGTGTGGATTAAATAAAAACACATTGTTGTCGTAAATAAAAAGGCTTTTTACGACGGTTTCATGACCGTCGCAAATAAAAATCGTAGCAAACATATGCGGCGGTTTAAAGTTCGACGTAAAAAAATTTTTACGGTGGTTAAAATGTTCGACGTAAAAAACTTGTTTACGGCGGTCAAGTTGTTCGACGTAAAAACTTTTTATGCGGCGGTTCTAATCTTAGACGAAAAAAAACTTTTTACGACGGTTAAAAAGTTCGACGCAAGAAAGTTATATACGGTGGTTCAGAACCGCCGTAAAAGGGTGTGACAAATGCAAACCCAATTTCGTTGTGTTTTTTTACGTCGAACATAGAAACCGCCGTATAAAGGTTTTTACGGCGAACAAAAACCGTCGTAAATCCTTTTACTGCGGTTGCTTTTACGGCAAACGAAAACCGCCGTATAACCACCGTAAAAGGTTATTTACGGCGGTTTTTGTCCGTCGTAAATAGTGTTTTCTGTTGTAGTGCCTCTCCTCAAGCAAAAGACCATATCATTGTGATATTTTTTTTTAGCCTTTTCTCAAACAACCATCCATTCGTCCGCTTCATCAAGTTTCGCTACCTCCAGAGGTACTCTATTGAAGTCAACTCCTTTTCATTGTGTTAGGGACACGACACATCCATGAAGCATCCAGAGCAAACTACCTGGTCCAATAAAGCTTAACCATAGACCCAATCATGAGCTTTAATTGAGGTCCAGGGCCTACCACCTTAGTTTGGTATAACCGAGGCCCACCAATTTTTGATATGATATTGTCCACTTTAAGCCTAAGCCCTCATAAATATGCTTTTAGATTCTACCCAAAAGGCCTCATATCAATGGAGATTTTGTCCATACTTATATGCCCATGATCCTCCCCATGTCTAGCCAATGTGGGGTCAATGTGGGACTTTGGTCACACTTCCAACAAACTTCTTAAATGTCTTCATACAAAGAAGCAATTACACATCATAAGTACAATATCCAAACCATACCTTCATCAAAGGCTCAAAACTTGCCATATAAGGAAGAAAAAGTAATGTAAGAACCTCTTTTCTTTTTCTCTGAAGGAAGTATTATTATTATTATTATTATTATTATCATTATTATTATTATTATTATTATTTTGGTGAGAATGTCTGGAGACAAGTTTCAGAACTATGCCAACAACATGAAGAACACTGTTATTGGGTTTGAACGGTGGATTGACGCTGCCATTGCATGGGTCATTAAGTTGCCAAATGGCAACCAACTTATTGAGTGGGTTAAGGATGCCATTGCCCAGGACATTAATCAGCTTAGCAATCACAACCGACCTGCTCAGGAAAATTTCAAGACCACCTATGATGTCATCAATTTCATGTTGTTGTGTCAACATGGTGGATCTGTAGACACTGGTACACATATACATATCTTTGAATTTTTGTCCACCTTCCGTTATGTTATTGACTTTCGAGTTTCAATCGTCATTTTACCATTTATATGTTATGGATTTTACTAATTTGTTTTGTTTTAATTACGTTCCTTGAATCTAGATAACCCTTATTATGAAGCTCACCGAGACCAGAATTGCATGTTACCCATGTTGATCATAAGCTAAAGTGGGAAAGCGACAAAGTTTCCTACTTTTGCAATGGGTGCAAGATGTGAGGATCTAGGCCAAAATACAATTGCAAACAGTACAACTACAATCTTCATAAGTATGTATGGACAATAGCCCAACTAGCACTGACTTACTCCCAAACTCCACTTTCAAATTTTCTTTATAAATGTCTTTTAGCAATGCCAGTTGTACATATTGTTTTAGACTCTATAAGGCTTGTAAAAAAACCTACAGGGTTTTGTTTACTACGAAGGTAAAGAAAGGGATAAAAAGATCAACTTTCATCCATGCTATTTCTGTTGAATTTATTCCATATTTGGTGGATCACCATAAATTATTCAATCTAGATTGATTATGGTTTATATTAAACATTAGGGAGGATGTTTTAGACTCATTGGTTTGTGATCATCACATTTGATAATGAGTCATTTTGATTGTACTCATTTCCTTAGTAATGTGATCAAAATCAAGTATAATTCAATGTATATAGACCTCACAAATAAATGTTTTGATTTTTTTTTTCACTTGGCACTTAATAACTCAAAGTATCACTTAATACTTTACAAAACTTAATTTATATGTTTTAAACAAAAATATCATCATTCACCTACCAAGGATAACCTTGCCATTAGACAAAGTCTATCAAAATTAATGGTAAAAGGGTAAAGTAGTAAAACCATCATCATCTTATAATAGCAATTAAATCAACACGGTCACAAACTTGTAATAATCAAAAACAAAATAATAATTTACAAACCTTAACAATAATAAATTTGAGAATTAAACAAGTAGAACAAATTAAAATCTCAAATAAAAAATTATGAGAAATAAAAATTATTAAGTCTCAACACCTAACTGTTTTGAAATTAAAATCTCAAAATATATAACAGAAACTTCTAATAATTAAAAAGGAATATTAAAAATAATTCTTGTAAGCCCAAGTCATATTAATGTGAAAATTAAAAAGCAAATCAGAACCAATTAAAATCCAAAAAAATTAAAATCCTTAAATTATTAATAAAAATAAAAACTAATTGATATTAATGCAAAAACAAATACATATTTATATATCATCATAATTAAATTATGATCTCATTGAGATACTAGGATTGGAATAAGAAGTTTTTATTCTAATTAGAAGGAGACAAAACAAACAAGAAGCAGTTATGTAATAACTTTCTCACTCAAAGAAAAGAGACACAATTTCAATAAACAATCATCATATAATAAAGCTTTTTCACTAAGTAACAGAACACAAAAGACTTATAAAGTCTCAATCAAGCCATTAATTAAACCTTCCTGAAGAAGAAACAGAAATCGAACTACAGAACCTCTTCACCCTTCCACGCTACAATGAACCCAACTCTCTTCTTTTAATACCAAACAATTAAAGTTAGTAAATAATATCTATTAATTATTTGTTTTCCAACCCACTAAACTACTTTTATGAAAGCCCCAGTTGAATCATAGATATCATGTTCTAAGAAACGTAACGAAAAATTTGGGTCGAAAGACACGAATTTTTTGATTGGAGAACACGTGCTGGACATAGGTGCTTAATCTAGACCCCAGCTTTTACGTTCTATTGTAGAAGCCTGTGATGGCAAATGATATTAGAAAAAAATTGTAAAAAGAAGATACTTAGAGTGCATTTATTTGGGCTTCTCTATTAGCTAAAAGAACTTTTTTAATATCAAAAGCTTTTTTAATTTATTTTTGATTTTGTATCGTTTGACAGCCACATGAGAAGAGCTTACGGATGAATAAAAAAGTTGTTTTACGTTAACTAGGAGAAGCCCAAAGTTGAAGCTTTTGAGAAAAACTCTTTTTGAGCTTTTTTAGAGTTTGGAATGTCAAATATGCCCTCATTTCATTTTAAATATTTTACTTCATTCTTTCCTTATAACAAAACTCTATTTTGATAATTTAATTATAATAAGTTCTTCTATATTTATTATATCAAGCAATCAATAACTTTTTAATAAAAGCTTTACTTTGGAAACTCTACTCTAAAAAAATCTACTTCAATAAGCTCTACTTGAGAAGCCGAAACAAATAGATCCTTAAAAAGAGGAGGTTTCAATTTAACCATTTTTATAATGTTTTATAGATATTTAATTAAAAAAGTCTTCTTTAGCCATCTTTTTTAACCTATTCTTTATATCATGATATTATTCAACAAATTTTATTAAATATTTTCAATATTAAACATTTTTAAACAATTATTTAATTTTAAAAACTATGTAATTTCTTTAAATTAATAATTAAAATTTAACACTTCAATAGAAGACAATTTGTTGTGAAAAAAATTGATCTTAAAAATATTTTAAGATGCATTGAAGACGTGCTTATTGACATTTTTGAGTAGTATGGTCATGGAAGACTAATGACTCTTGCCAAGAAATAGAGGGGGAGAGAATCAAATTGCAATGGTGGAGTGGAAGTAACAAAGAAAATTATTAATTTGTTCTATACCATTGTTTATTTTAAGATATTCCATATTAGTATACATAAGGCTAATTAGATATGATATCATAATCAAAATTGATACTATTAAACTTAGTCTCTTTAATAGATTAGATTTATGTGGTATTTAAAATAAATGTAATATCAACAGTATCATTTTTTATTGTAATATCTTATGTAAAATGAAATGGATTTCAAAGAATTGACAAAATTGTAAAGAAAATTTCCTAACTTCTATTAAAATAAGTACCTTACGATTAATATGATTACACTTTTAGAAATATTTATCTAAAATTTGGGGAATGTTATGCAATTTATCAAAGCCATATGTTTAATTAAACTCATCTTCTCCTTAACCCTTTCCAGTCGAAGACGTGTGTTGAGTAAAATCTTCTTTAGATCCTGTTCTGTGCTTCTGTTCCCTAAGAGGCACAGGCATGGAAAAATCATCAAATGATCAAAGAAGGTAATATGGCCATACTCGAACATCACGGGTTAATACAGTTATTAAGAAAAAAAAAGCACAATTGTTTCGAAACTCTTGTTAAAGTAAACATTAAAACCAAATTAATAATTAAAAAAATAAGTCTTAATGGTTATTGCTAATTTTTGCAGTGTATATATAGTTACAAACAATATAACTGAAAACAGTAGATTAAATCAGAATAGAAATTTTTATGTGGTTCGATTATAACTAACTTACATCCATGGGAAGCAAGCGCTCCAATTCACTTTGTTGTATATGTTTACAAAACTCAGAACCCTTTATAGTGATTGACTCACTCTCGCTCATTGACCTAGTCTATGTAAACTTGATCACAACACTAGTTTTTCACACACTCTCCTGATGTTACTATTCTTCTGTCATGACTCTCTTAGCAAAACCAGTTAAGAATGACCTAACATATGACACTATTATAGACTTATGTAAGTACCTAAATTCTTAAGCCTCACACAAACCATAACACTCAAAGACACTCAACGAAAGCTTCAGCGTCTTATATAAACAATAATGAAAATATTGGAAGACATGCACAACTCACTTCTTGATTAAACTCAAATTGCTTGATTTCCAAAGTGTGGTGGCAACTCTTTATATAGCATTTGATGGTTGCAAGGATTAGCTAAAAGAGAAGATTATGATAAAGATAAATACTCATATTATAGATATGCATTACAAATAAATATTCATATTCACCTACTATCAATTAGTATAATATGTACAATATAAGATAATCTAGAAATACATTATCCCACTGCAACATTATGAGTTATCTAAACTAGGTTTTCCTTCATAAGATGCCAAATAAGTCACATGTCATAGATATTCCAAAACACCTAATTCTTGGTCAATAGTAAGCCAACGACGTGTAATTACCATGTGTCTAAAACTTGCTATGCGTTTGAGCTTATATATAAGTTTTTGCCCGCCTATCCATTCCTATTCCCTATAAATCATGACTTCATTGGTATCACCTCATTAATTTAAGGCTAAGATAAAACAGCCGAAGACCAAACCGAATAGTTTTTTGTTAAGTCAAAATCATATATTACCCCTAACTCTAGGGGAAATATTACGCATATTAATAGATATGTTGATTTTGTGTAACATTGCAAGCATATAATTGTCTTCTTAATCAAATATTTAATATTAATTAACAAAATCAAATATATATAAAATAAAATTAGGATAATATGTTTAAATTTCGCTTGTCTCTCTTCTTCATTTGGCTTTCAATCTTTAATCTTCTTCTTGTTCATTTTGTTGATATATGCTCCCTCTTTGAGCATTAAACCAAGCTAGAAGTCTTGTTCAGTTAATTTGGATTAGGATTAGTTATTTGATTTGGTTTAATACTAATAGGTTTCATCGTTTGAGTGGAATTAACCAATGTCCACTACAAGAATTTTTCATATATTTGTCACATTGTATTTTTTTTATTTGGCATTTTTTTTAAAAGTGATAAATATAACATTAATAGAAAAGTCAAACCTACACTTTGTTCATATTTGTCACTCATTGTTTTGACTATATTATATATTTCTCACATTTTTAGGTAGTGCCAAATATGTAGACAAGTATATACAGTATATAATATATAGTATATCATATATTTGAAAATTTATAGAATGTATGGATTCTTATGAAATTTATAGGGATAATATTGATAAGTCTTAATAGATGGGGATTTTCTGGAAATTTAATAAACTATATAATGAAAATGAATAACCCTAGCCGTCTCTCATACAAACCTTCCTTTACTCTACTTACCCTCTGTAGAAATCCTTTGCAGTGATTTTGCTTTTCAGATGACCAACCCCTCAAAGCTCCCTTCCATCGCCACCCCCAAGACGACGGCCACGGCGCACGGCGGCGGTGCAGGGCAAATGACGAAATCTAAGATCCTATCTCTGCCGCCCCCGCCACGGTTGCTTTACGGGTAGAGGTCCTCTACCCTCGACGAGTACCGGGATGAGGCATGGCAGTAGCAGAAGGGAAATTACCAAACGGCCCGCCCCCGCCACTAGCGCAGTAAGAGCATGAGCGAAACGAATGACGACTTGGAGGAGCTGAGAGGGTCGATTGATTTGGGTTTCGGGTTCGAACCCGACTCTCTCGAGACAATGACGGGAGACGGTGAAGATCCTGGTGACGATCCGGAGACGGTGAAGACTAGATTAAAGCAATGGGTGCAGGTGGTGGCTTGTTCTGTAAGAAAATTGTCAGAAGAATCAAATTAATTTGTTTTCTTGTTTTGATAAAATTTTTGTCATGTACAAAAAGGCATGATCATATCAATTTTATGTATTTTTATTAGCATTGTCTATCCGTTAAAAGAGAAAAAAAATAAAAATTGAGTGTTACAATTGATCGAGATTTGATTACATGTTAATTGAATGAATATAGTGGTACGATTGAATGAATATAGTTTTTCATGTGATTGTTTTAAATGGATTACGGCTAATATTTCCCTGTCTTTATACTACCTTTGCTATTGCAGGAATAGCAAAGATATGCAACTTCAAGCAACAGTACAGGCAATAGCAATAGCAATAGCAAGTTTCTGTTGACATACCATTCAAACCCGAACAGAAGGAATTCCAGATGCTTGAACATATCTGTTGACGTTAAAGGAAATAAGGATCAGGTATAGTTTCTTCTTTTTCTTCTTCTGGCTGGTTGGCTTCCCTGTTTCAGCTGTGCCTAGTGTTGAAATTGAAGCTTTCTGCTCATATGTGTCTTTATTGTTACCATCCGTTATTACTTGTACAATGTTGACAATGATCATTTAATTCCTTTGCATGCTTGCCTGCAAAGATTCCTTTTCTGTCAGTTATTTTTCGATTATTCTTCTTGAAGCAATATTAGGTTTAATTACATGGGTTCTGCTTTAGATGAATCATCAATGAGCTGATTACTTATGCATTTATTGTCAATTCTGAGTAGTTCTTAATTGAAATTTTAAGCCATTCATGTATAAATATATTTTGTGTTTTTCTTTCTTTGGTTCAGGAGAGGCCTCACTGATGAGCTTGGTGCAGAGGCTATGATGATGGATGCCTTGGAGAAAGATGAAAATGAAATCAAAAAGCCTCTTATGAGGAATGATAAGAAAGGAATGGCTCTTCTTATGGCGAGTTTGATAAGATTAATAAGAAGTAAGAATGATTGAAACAACTCTTATTTTGTTTTCTTTTTTGATGTGGGTGTATCATAATGACTAGGTTGCTGGGACCACTGAGCTTGGTTTTTCTGCCATGTAAAAATCTTCCACATAGTGAAATCCAAGTATTTAAGTCTGAGGCTTTGTTGGGTTGAGTTTAACGAGAAGATGAGTCGCAAATAAAGCTCAATAAGCTTTAGCTTGTTTTTGCCGCTATACTGGTGACTCTCACCAAATGTTTATACATCGGTTAGATAAGTCTATTTGATGAGGAGTTTAGTGAATTGGGATCATTAGGACTAGTCAGTGTAGTATGCTTGAACTCTTATTACTGACTGAAAGAAAGTGGTAATGATTTAAACTTTTCCTTGGGAGCTGCATTTTATGTGATGGAGAATTGAAGTTACCAGTAGGTTAAAAATTTTAAGTTGTTAGACTTAACAGGTTATAACTGTTGTCAATGTAAAACTATGATTCATGTTCAGCATGTTTACCCAAAATATATAGTAAAAGCTATGATTCATGATAAGCATGTTAATTGGTACATTAATCTTGAGTCATTCAGCAGATCAAATTACTTAATGCAATGAAATATGTTCATCTGACTCTTAACATTTTTTTGGTCCAAGGTTTTTCAGATGTGTTCCAGTTTCTTCTGTATATTGGTTGCTGTGTGTGCCACTTTACACTGATATACTGACTCTTGAATTCTTTGTGTTGCATGCAAGGCAGATGTCAAGGATTAGGGGGCCTGATTTTAGAATGTTTTCAGCTGGTTCATCTCTTGTTGGTCTTGCTTTATGGCTTGACCATATGCAGGCAAGTTCTCTTAATATGGTCAAAAATTCAAATTTGAATAAAATTTGCTCTATGATTCTACTGATATTTAATTGCTCAAAAATGAAAACCTATGCTGTTAAGAGAACTTAACAAAGTGAATGTAGATGCTTCTGTAGATTTGAGTATAAACCATTATTGGTTGTATTGGAGTTATGGTAACAAAAAGGAAGAATATTGGAATGGTAACTTTTAAGGGTAGTGGAATAGATCTCCCATGAACAAGATTGTTGATTATGTATAATTTATTACGTAAAACTTCTCA
Source organism: Boswellia sacra (assembly GCA_013180625.2). Lineage (NCBI taxonomy): Eukaryota > Viridiplantae > Streptophyta > Magnoliopsida > Sapindales > Burseraceae > Boswellia > Boswellia sacra. The sequence goes on from SNVD02011676.1 coordinate 483,123, forward strand.
ATTATTTTTCTTTTCACACATTTATTATGTATGTATAGATCATAAAAGAAATTATAGCAATACTAAAAGTAGGCCAATTATTAAGTACGATATATTAAGTTTTGAATGTATACAATTCTTGTTCCGTATTCATATCATATATACTTTGAAAAAATGCAATAAAAAAACATTCTATTTGATTCATCTATAATTAGTTATAAAGTAGATGCTAATTAATTTAAATCTAAGCATAATAATTTTTTTATGTACTTATTTTTTATAGATTTAAATTTATCAATTTTCATCCAAAACTTCATGTTATGTTATTTATATCTAGTATATGTATTTATATAAACCAATTTTTAAATTATGAATCTGGCTTATATTTATCTCCTTTGTAATAAACTATATAGTATAATTAAATTAATCTTCCTATTGAATTCAGTGTTGTTGTTCTATCTATAGGAAAGTTATGAAAAGAAATTAAGTTACTAGAATTTATTGAAATTTTAAATATTATGATTAAATTTTTAGAAGTAATTGTACTTGTTGACAAGTAATAGAAATGATTAAGAAGGCAGAAAGCTAAGCAAATAGAAGAATAATTATAAGATCAAATTACTGCATCTGAGACTTATTAAATATTGACCGGTAAATTTATTATGATAGTGTTAGTATTTTTTAAGAATCAAAATCATGTATATAATTCAAAATTTCGATGGATGCTTTGTTGAGTTGTTATCATTCTCTTTCATATTTATTGACAAGAAAAAATTTGTTAATGCATGCTTGCAGGTGAGAAGATTGACGTGGCATTAAAAAACAATGGTCATGTTGAATGATTAAGCTGTCTCAAAACCTGAGGTTTTGGTTTATTTATTTATTTATTTATAATGTTCACTTGTATACTCTCTTGTGTTTTGTCAAGCCTAATAAGTTTCCAGAAATTGTAATTATTATTTATGTAATGTTCTCTCTGATATTTATGTTGTGGTAAATGTAGGGCAATATTAAGCTTATTGATTGGAAGCTAGTTAGTAGAGAGAATCAAAGCCTTATCTTCATAATAAACATTGGTTTTTTCCAGTTGAAGATTAACTTTTAGGCTGACAAGTCAAATATCTGTAAATTCCACTAAATCAATTCATTGTTGAGCTCAAAGAATGCTGAAATTTGTTGAGGTTTTGAGCTTCCTGATCACTTGTTTGTAGCAAAATTAGCAGAAATTCCCCCTTGACAATTCACTGATACAGAGGAATCCCGCCATTCAAGTCAAACCTCATGATTTTGTAAGGGAAATTGCTCTACTTGAAACAAGATCACATATTGAGGTAAGTTTTTATAATAAAATCATCAAATTTAGAACCAAGTACTCCAACAGATGAATAGAAAATTGAAATAAATTATAAACTGTAATGAGTATGCATGTAGCTGTTTCTTTCATCTTCAACTAAGATGTATTTACCAGGCCAGCTGTGTAAGAAAATGCAGTGTTAGACTTTGTCATTGCATTGGTGGACCTGTGTTTTGCCATTTGAGATGAAAATTACGACGATTTAGAATTGAATAAATGCTTCATGTGTTTCCCAATAGGCAATTAAGAAGAGTATTTATCACCATGATGTCTTCAGGTATGTTCTAGTGGATCCATTTTAGAAATTATTTGCATTGCTTGTCTATCACGGTAAAAAAATTGGGTTATAGCACCAAAAAGAAGGGTTAAAGCTTCATTTATGTCAAGAAATGATGAGAGAGTTTGCAAGTAACCAACACGTTTGAATGGGTTGAAAAGAGTTAAAGTTGATTTCTGCCATGAAATGTTCAGAGTCTGTGATAATTTCTAATATTTATTTACTTAATAAGAGAGAAAGAGGAAGAGAGCTGAGCGGCACACACACA
>SNVD02011676.1:487500-570651 GCA_013180625.2 Boswellia sacra
TTTGTTATTGCATTTATTGCTTATGAATTCAAAATTCTGTTTTATAACGGCAATAATAATCTGGGATTCTGGTGGTAGATTACTGAAATATTATATTTTTTCAATTTTTGAAATATTATACTTGGCGGTCAAAAACCGTCAAGTATATATTTTTTTTAATTTTTAAACCTATTAGTTAGGTGCATATTTGGCGCTAAAAACTATCAAGTATATATTTTTTAATTTTTTAAAAATATTTATACTTGGCGGCCAAAAACCGCCAAGTATAGTTAGGTGCATATTTGGCGCTAAAAACTGTCAAGTATATATTTTTTTAATTTTTTAAAAATATTTATACTTGACGGCCAAAAACCGCCAAGTATAGTCATGTGCATACTTGGCGGTCATAAGACCGTCAAATATGTAAATTGATCATATTTGGCGGTGCCATTGGTGGCGTTTTTAAGACCGCCAAATATATACATATTTGACGGTCAAAGACCGCCAAATATGGCATTTTTTTTTGTAGTGGTCCAATAAATAAGCTTCTATATTTCATAAAGTTTAATTGATGAGAAGTGTTGTTTTCTTTGTCACATGCCTTTTTTCTTTGATTTCTTGTGTTGCTTGAGTTGCTGTTTATTATTTTATTTTCCTACAATTGGTATCAGGGCTAGGAACTCATGTAATTTCTCAAGTCTGATGGAAAAAAAAAATTTTGGTGATGGAGAGATCAATTGCAACTAATCTTTGAATGTGAAGACATATGGGAAATTGTAGATTAGGGATTTGAAATAGAAGTAGATCAAGTTGAATTAACATAGGAATAGAGAGGAAACTTCACATATGATCAGAAAAGAGATATAAAAGCTCGGATTTATATTAATCAATCTATAGATCTCCATATCTATCAGAAGATTGCTAATGTAAAATTAATCATCTAAGTAGGCATGATATTTCTTGATGATGAACACCTAAAACAGTGATAAGAAAAGAAAAATTGTGTCCCAAATTGAGTCTTAAACATGCCTTGATTAAGATTGGGAATAGGAAAAAAGTCATAGAATTCCAATGTCAAGTTAGACACTCATGAGTTTGAATCTCTTAAGAATAAAAAAGAAAAATAAGAGAATCTTGAGGTGAGTAATGAAGAAAGCTTACTTAGAGATAGTCAAGCAAATTCAAGGAAAAGATGATGAAATTGAAAAACAGTTTGTTACTGCCTAAGAACCACCGTCATTAGCCATTATCATCATCATAGGACACTATTAGTCAGAGAGTAAAATTTCACCTCCACTATAGATGGATAGATTAGGATATGGTCAACAAACTTTCATTTCTCCAACATCAAATTTTGATGGTATCACTTGGAAAAAGTCAATAAAAGTTTCGGATGTTCCATCAATCACCATGACCACAGGGAAGTGAGCTGTCACCACCCACCTAGAAAGAGTCAATAATAAATGTAGATGTTGTCCCAAGTGGTTTAGTGATCAAGAGCCACCTTCGATTGTGAGATCCGCCATAGAGAGAGAAAGACACCTGATGTAGCATGGCTTATTTTGTTATGAGGGTTAATATAGTCTTTTAATAGTTATTTAATTAGGGTTTTATTTAATTTGGGAAATTATCAGTTTAGGGATTTTGACTCAAATTAGGGATCTTGACTTTTCCTAATTTGATTCAAACCTAAATTGTTAGTTTAGGGATTTTGACTTAAATAGGATTTTGACTTTCCTATTTTCCAATATGTCTTGATTAGTATAAATATAGGGTTTGTTAGACAATTATTATTCAGACATTATTTTGAAATATCAAAGAATTATTCAGTTTGATTGTGTGTATGAGTGTTGATTGATCGTGTGTGAGTGTGACTTTTTGAGTTCAGTTTGTTTTGTACGGGTTCCCCATCAATTTGGTATCAGAACCTAACATCGTTCCATAAAATTCCATAAACCCAAACACATTCACTGTTCACCGCCGGAGTTACTGTTCATCACCGAATACATCAACCTGTAAATCTGACCGTCCCCATCATTCTTCCCTTCATCACCATCACCAGAAAACCATCGGAAACCCTTTAAAAAGCCGAAAAACAGGGCGCCACCGCTACTGTTCATCGCTGCCGACCGGCGAGTAGTGTCTCACCACCACCACCAAGTGATAGATCGGCCCCTCCCCGTCAACTTTCCCTTCTTGGCCGATCACTAATTCTTGCCAGAAAGTCTTCAAAAATCAAATTTTCAGTTTGGAAGCCACCACACAAGCCACCGCGGCATCCACCACCGACCGAAAAAGTTTATGCCGCTGCCGATCCGTTGTCTGAAGGCTTGGCCGTCACCGTCCCATTGCCGGAAGCCGCCACCGGAGTGTTTGGATGTTAGAGGTTTGGACTTCTTTGTCACTTTTTAAAGTTGGTGGATATTTTTGATTAGGGGTTTTCAGGTTATTTGTCATTGAATCAAGTCTAATTTCTTGAAGACCCACCCACTTTGCATAATCACACCACTGCCCGAATCTTAAAATTTTATTTATATTTTTACAGTTTAACCCCTGCATCCTCAATATTTCTGTTAGCCTTTACTGTTTCATTAAATTTCACTTTAGCCCATATAACCAAAAAAAAATCATTACATATTTACTTTTCTTGCCTTTATTTGCATTGCAGCAGCATCAGATTTATTTTATCGCTTATAGGAAATTTTAGTCTAGATTTAGTATAGTAAAAAAAAAAAAAGAGAGAGAATGGTAGACCCAAATCTTCCGCCTTTACAACCTGATTTCAATACCATAAACAATAGGTTGAGTCGATTAGAACGTAGATTCGACAACATTGAACAAGCAGTTCTTGATATTAAAGAGCAACTTGATCGTAGGGATAACAATCTTGGGTCATCTAATAGGTTTGATAAGGGTAAAGAAGTCTTAGGATCTACATCTAAAAAACATCATGAGCGAGATTATATTCACAATCTTTTGTTTGAAGATGATAATGATGGTAAAAGCAGTCATAGAAGCACCAGGAGTCATTCTAGGCATGAGTCATCTAACATTCCAAAAGGTGCCAAACACAATGTTCCTGATTTTGATGGTAAGTTAGACCCCACTGCTTTCTTGGATTGGATAGATGCCTTAGAGGAATACTTTGATTGGTACGGCATGGTAGACTCCTATCGTGTTCGTTTTGCTCGACTTAAATTAGTTGGTACTGCTAAGATCTTTTGTCAGTCCACAGAACGTAGATTTTGCCAACAGCATTGTCGTCCTCCTACTTGGGCAGAATTGAAAATGGACCTCACACAAAAATATGTCCCTCAGTCCTATAAGAAGCAACTCTATAGGCAATTGCTTAACCTTAGGCAGGGTTCTTCTAGTGTCTTTGAGTACCAATCTAAGTTTGATAATCTTCACATTAGATGTGAAATTGAAGAGTCTATTGATGCCATAGTATCAAGATTTATTAATGGACTTAGGTTTGACATCCAGCGTGTTGTTGAGTTGAGCTCCCCTGAAACTGTAGAAGATGCCTATAATAAAGCCTTAGAAGCTGAACTCCATGCAAAAACTTATAATAGGCAAACTTCCTCGGTGCATACTCCATCTCCTCAAATTAAGGCTTTTAATACGAATAACTTTAATCAACAGTCCTCCACTCCTAGAACTTCTAGTTCGCCAACTCCTAGTTACCCCACATCTAGTACATCACATCCTAATCCTCGTTTCAATTCGAATAGGGAAATATCAATGAGTGCTTCAAACCAATCCTTTAGTTCCCCAATTGTGTGTCACAATTGTCAAGGTAGAGGTCATATTGCTGCTCGTTGTCCTAGTCGTACTATGACCATAGGATATGACCCTAGAGAATCACTACATGAGGATCCTGAAGGAGAGGTCTTAGAACCATTAGAGGAGAGTGAAGATTTAGGATTAGGAGACAACCAGGAAGAGGAGTTTAATGAGCAATTGATAGTCATGCATTGCATCTTGTCTACTCCAGTAGCTTCTGATTCTTGGAAGAGAACTAGTATTTTCCATACCTTAGTTCCCCTTAAGAATCAGTTATGCAAACTAGTGATAGATGGAGGTAGTACCTTAAATGTCATCTCTAAGGCTGCAATTGATAAGTTTAACCTCACTCTAGAGCCTCACCCTAATCCTTTTCAGGTAGCTTGGGTTAATAAAACAACCCTACCTATTACCCATAGATGTCTGGTTCCTCTTAAGTTGTGTTCTTACAAGGAAAACATCTATTGTGACGTGTTACCCATGGATGTAGCTCATGTCCTCCTAGGTAGACCATGGCTTTATGACCATGATGTTATAAACTATGGGAAAGAAAATACCTATATTTTTAATCATTGTGGTAAGCTTATTACCTTGAAACCAGCCAAACCTAATGACAATTGTAAGGTTTCAACTAGGGTCCAAAAGGATAAACCAACTCCAAAATCTAGATCCAATATCTCAGAGCCTAAGAAACACAACTTGAATATTTTGGGTCCAACTCATTTTATGAAAGAAACCCAAGAGACTGGTGTTGTGTACACTTTGGTTCTAAAAGAGCAATCACCGGAGTCTAGTTTAGACTTTTCCCCTAAGATAGGTAAGCTTTTAGAAGAGTTTAGTGATGTAGCCCCTGAGGACTTACCAAATAAGCTACCACCTATGAGGGATATTCAACATGCCATTGACTTAGTTCCAGGTTCACAACTTCCTAACCTTCCACATTATAGGATGAACCCCACTGAGAGAGCTGATTTAAATAGACAAATAGATGGTTTGTCAGAAAAAGGTCTCATTCGTCATAGTCTTAGTCCTTGTGCAGTTCCAGTGTTACTCACCCCTAAGAAAGATAGATCTTGGAGAATGTGTGTTGATAGTAGGGCCATCAACAAAATAACTATTAAGTATAGGTTTCCCATACCTAGACTTGAGGATATGTTAGATGAGTTAGCTGGTTCTAGTTGGTTCTCCAAGATAGACTTAAGGAGTGGTTATCACCAAATTAGGATTAGACTAGGTGATGAGTGGAAAACTGCTTTTAAATCCCCTAACGGATTGTATGAGTGGTTAGTTATGCCTTTTGGGTTGTGTAATACTCCTAGTACTTTTATGAGAATCATGACACATATGTTACAACCCTTTATAGGGAAGTTCCTTGTAGTTTATTTTGATGATATTCTCATATATAGTAAGAGTGAGGAAGATCATTTAGAGCATCTTAAGAAAGTTTTCAGTACCCTTAGGAATGAGAAGATGTACATCAATCTTAAGAAATGTTCTTTTATGCAGTCTCAAGTCATTTTCTTAGGATTCATAGTTTCTTCAGAGGGTATAAAAGCTGATCCTATTAAGGTAAAAGCTATTACATCGTGGCCTACGCCTAGGACTTTGTCTGAAATTCGTAGTTTCCATGGATTAGCTTCTTTCTATAGGAGATTCATTAGAGAGTTTAGCACCATTATGGCACCCATCACTGATTGCATGCAAAAGGGTGAATTTCAATGGACCCCTACAGCCACTAGAGCATTTGAGCTTGTTAAGCAACGTATGACTCAAGCCCCTGTTCTTAGACATCCAGATTTTTCTAAAGTCTTTGAAGTAGCTTGTGATGCCTCAGGAGTAGGTATAGGAGGAGTCTTGAGTCAAGAGGGTCACCCTATTGCTTTCTTTAGTGAGAAACTCAATGAGGCTAAACAAAGATATTCTACCTATGATAAAGAGTTCTATGCTATTGTTAGATCTCTACAACATTGGCAGTATTATCTTTTGCCTAATGAATTTGTCCTTTACTGACCACCAGGCGTTGAAATATCTTCAATCCCAAAAGCGATTAAATGAGAGACATGTCAAGTGGTCTGAGTTTCTTCAAATGTTCACGTTTGTCCTTAGACACAAGCCAGGAGAGGATAATAAGGTAGCTGATGCCCTTAGTAGAGTCATGTATACCCTTCAAACCATGCAAGTTGAAATTGTAGGATTTGATAGGATAAAGTCTGAGTATCCCTCTTGTCTTGATTTTGGCATCATTTATAAAGAACTCTTAGATAATAACCGTAGGGATCACATAGATTTTATCATTCGTGATGGTTACCTTTTTAAGGATTCTCGTTTATGCATTCCTCGTACTTCTATGAGAGATTTTCTAGTTTGGGAAATGCATGCTGGAGGATTAGCTGGTCACTTAGGGAGAGATAAAACTATAGCCTTAGTTGAGGATAGGTTTTATTGGCCATCATTAAAGAGGGATGTTGCTAGGATTGTATCTCAGTGTCGTACTTGTCAACTAGCTAAGGCTAGAAAACTTAATCAAGGGTTATACACTCCGCTCCCTGTTCCTTACCTTCCTTGGAGAGATGTTAGTATGGATTTCCTTTTAGGACTACCTAAAACCGCGAGGAAGCATGATTCTATTTTTGTTGTGGTTGATAGGTTTTCTAAAATGGCTCATTTTATCCCTTGTTCTAGGACTAGTGATGCTTCACATATAGCTCAACTATTCTTTAGGGAGATTGTTCGTCTCCATGGATTGCCTGTGTCTATTGTGTCTGATAGAGATGTTAAGTTTGTTAGCTACTTTTGGAAGACACTTTGGAAGCTGTTTGGTACCTCTCTTAAGTTCTCTTCAGCTTATCATCCTCAAACAGATGGCCAAACTGAAGTGGTTAATCGTAGCTTGGAGAACTTGCTTCGTTGTGTGGTAGGCGAGAAGTTAGGTAATTGGGATTTAGTGTTACCTATGGCTGAGTTTGCTTATAATAATGTTGTTCATAGGTCAACTGGTAAAAGTCCATTCATGATTGTTTATGGTATTGCACCCCGCCGACCCATTGACCTTGTTCACTTACCTTCTCACTACCCTTCTTCAAATTTTGCTACTGATTTTGCTACCCATATGCGTGATTTGCATGCTGAGGTTAGACAAAAGATTTTCTTGAGCAATGATAAATATAGGTCTGCTACTAATCTGCATCGTAGAGAAAAGGTTTTTAAGGAAGGTGATTATGTCATGGTTCGCCTTGATCCTTCTCGCTTTCCTAAACAAGCTAACAAGAAATTACAAGCCCGTGCCCATGGCCCATTTAAAGTTAATCGTAGGCTTGGTTCTAATGCTTATTTACTTGATTTGCCTTCTGATTGGAGTATCAATCCAATTTTTAATGTGGCAGACTTGTTTCCTTACCGAGGACATTTCGAGCCTCCAGCTATTTTTGATGTTTCTGCAGGTTCTCCTCCTGTTGTCGTACCTCGTTTGCCTCCATTTGATCCTCCACCGGATGATGAGGTTGAACGAATTTTGGACGACCATTTTGTTACTTCTGCTACTGGTGGTTTTCGTCGTTTCCTTGTTCGTTGGAAGGGACGACCAGCTGACGATGATACTTGGCTTCCTGAGGATGAGCTCCGTCGCATCAACTCCCACGCTTTGGATTTTTATTTGCAATCCCACTCGTCCGGAGACGAGTCTTTTTAAGTCGGGGGGAATTGATGTAGCATGGCTTATTTTGTTATGAGGGTTAATATAGTCTTTTAATAGTTATTTAATTAGGGTTTTATTTAATTTGGGAAATTATCAGTTTAGGGATTTTGACTCAAATTAGGGATCTTGACTTTTCCTAATTTGATTCAAACCTAAATTGTTGGTTTAGGGATTTTGACTTAAATAGGATTTTGACTTTCCTATTTTCCAATATGTCTTGATTAGTATAAATATAGGGTTTGTTAGACAATTATTATTCAGACATTATTTTGAAATATCAAAGAAGTATTCAGTTTGATTGTGTGTGTGAGTGTTGATTGATCGTGTGTGAGTGTGAGTTTTTGAGTTCAGTTTGTTTTGTACGGGTTCCCCATCAACACCACCTCACCACAAAAGACACAGAAAAACAGCAAGTGACTAGACACCTCCACTCCCATTCATTTTAGAATGGTTAGATCTATAGAACCTAGCAAAGATTGGTAAGTGTTGCTACCAGAAAATAGTCTGTTCATGATTTATCAATCAAATCCCTAAAGTAAAAAATATCATTTTGGTCTAGATTCATGGAAAATATCGTTTGAACCCTACTAGGTTCAGTTCGTGCAAAAAAAAACTACTGCAAAATTGTAGCTTAGTTTGTTTGTTTCAAAAATTTCATTTTGGATCCGCAATAGAGAAATATGTCCAACAAGAGAAGGAATGTGATGTTTTGGTTAAGCATTTAAAGAGAAAAGAAGAGGAATTATTTGCATTGGATGAGGAATTAAAGAAGGTTTGTGAATCAAAAGCGAAAGGTTTGAGAGATTAAAGGCATGTTCCAAAGATTCTTCATATCAAGTCTAGTTCAGTAAGATTCAAAGTAAAGGTTTTGCTAATGAAGTCCTACAGATTCGAATGTTTGCATTATGATAAATTAAAGTTTGTGTATGCTCATGGAGATTTGTGTGAAGAAAAGAAAGAGGACAAACATTTGTGGTCATGGTTGTTATGTTATGCAAGGATACCATCTGATAATATACACGAGAGAACAAGAAGATAGGCTTGGTTGATAAGTTGCTATACAGTGTTATGGAAGATGTTATTTTTACTTGGTTGATTTCGAGAGCATAGTAATTACAAAGTTACTCAAGTGGTATATAAAGATGATTGTGAAGGCAAGAGAGGAAGAGTTTACAATCCTTCATCGTCAAGAGATCAAAAGCAAATGTCCAAGAGGAAGTTCAAGTTATGGGTTAAAGCTTGGTTTAAGGGGGGCAATGTAGGAATTAAACCAAGCCAAGAAGTCCAATTTAGTTAATTTGGATTGGGATTAGTTATTTGATTTGGTTTAATATTACTAGGTTTCATTTTTTGAGTGGAATTAACCTATCCATTATATAAGCTTGTGTATTTCATAATTCTCAATTAATGAGAAATATTGTTTTCTTCTTATATTTATTGAACAAATATATCATAATATTGTCCGTATTTTACATTAAATTAATTTTCTCCGATGCACAAAAAGGTTAGAAGTTTACTAGTTAATAAATATATTATACATTTCAAAGATCAAGAATATTCACTGCAAATTGGTTTAGGGAGAATATGTATTAACGAGTTCTAGCTAGATGATAGCAATTATTGGGTCGATTTAGAAGGTTAGCAAGCAAAAAGCACAAGTTTTTTCTTTTTTCTTTTTTTTTTTTAATTACAAAGTTCACTAGAAAGAGACTCGAAATAATCGTGGAGGAGAAGGTTGAGGAGGACAAGAATTTTGCATCACAAATGTACGCGGTTTTTAGTGTTTTAATTTGTTTAAGGAGTAATGCTACTCTTATAAACTACTTTTACAAACTCATCCATATAAACTGACGTGACATCCTTATATAATCACCACATTACCTATTTTAATTAATGTCATTATTGTTAGCGTATATTTATCAAATCACTGCATTTATTTATCAAATCACATCATGCTACATCAATTTGTATGAATGGATTTATAAAAGTAATTTGTAAGAGTCGCATTACTCTTTGTTTAAGTAATGTTTACGCGGCTTTGCTATTTTACAAAAGTGTAATCATTATATTTTCGAAGAAAAGCAAGGGAAATCTTGACTCGATGGTAAATCAAATTCGTTTGGCCTGTTATATAAAGGCAGGAAAACTTCTTCATATCATAGCAAATTTCGACTTACCAGAAGAATCCTAACATGGCTGACCCAAGTCTTTCCTTTGTAATTCCTCTAATGTGTCGTTTTTTTTCTGATTATTTTACCTAAGTCTTTCCTTTATTTCCTTTTGGTGAGCATCGTCTACAATCTTATGAGTCTCTTGTGTCAATTTGTTGAATCTCTAGGCGGTGATGAAGGTAATCTCCTAATTATTATTCTCCATCTTCCCATTTTATGATTAATGCGCACTCATGTATTACTAGACTATGGATTTTACCAATTTCTTTTTTTCATTTTGTATATGCCTTTGCCTTTATTTATCAAACTTGCCTGAATTAGCGACGCATGCTAGCCACCGTCATAAGTTCCAACACACAACCCTTGAAGCGGACTACACTTGCAATGGCTGCAAGGTGCTAGGGCGGGCCAAGATACCGTTGTGAGGAGTGCCACTTCGCCTCCTTCAAATTTTTATATCAACGTCCTCAGAATGAGAGCTGCACAGATGCCATTATAGACGCTGTGAGGCTTGTGCAAAACCTACAAAAGGTTATGTGTTCTATGAAGAAGGTAAAGAAGGCCAGAAAGGAATCATCTTTCGTCCAGTTTGTTTCGAACTTTCGAAAGAGTTAATTTATGAAGGTATTGAACATGAGCTTCATGAGAATATATCATCAAAATGCTGTTTGTGCGAGAAGAAACAGCCTCGAGGTTCTGTAACCGGCAATACTGGATGGGGTATGCGTCGAAAAGTTGCAGTTTTCATGTGTATTGCAGAATGAGATGGCGCTGGAGAAAGTGAAGAATGGAAGTCGAGTTTGGTTTTTAAGAATATAGAAGGATGTCTTTTTTTTTTTTTTTTTGAGAACTTTTCTCATTCTTTATTCTGTCAATTTTTACGACATTTACCCTTCGTTAGTCTCGCTTTTTTGTATTTTCTCCTCTGTCTTCATTCATTCGAATTCGTAGGCTTCCTTTCCTGAAATCATTATATTATAATATTATGATAATTCTATCAAACAAAAGATTAAGTGGACATTTTGGGAAATAAACGGGGGCCTGAACTCAGCATTATTCTTATTTCCCCTTAACTAAAATTTAACATAAAAAAAAAAAAGTCTACTTATACATTCAAGGGCATAACTAGAAAATTTTTCATCGACCGAACTAAATTATTACATTAGAGAAATCTCGACGGTAAAAAGAATTATATTAAGAAAAAATACTTAAAATTTACAACCCAATTTATATATATTTTTTCATTATAAAATTATGTTATAAGAACTAAATTATTAAAGTTATTTACATATTTATATCTATTCTTTTATAACTAAAATACAATCTCAAGACTGTATATAATTTACATTTAAAATATAAGAGAGGTTGAATATATAAATATTTAAAATATATAATTATGCTACTTTGGAAAAGTCAATAACATTATTAACTTAGGGCAATTATTTTTCCAACTCTAACTTTATTAAATTAGTGTAATCATTACTATTAATAAATAATAACGAACTTCTGTTATATGTAGATTGTAAAATTACCATTTTTGTTGTTTTTTCCTTCTTGTAAACTAAATACTTATTTCTATTATTTTTCCAACTTCAATTTTTTTTATAGAAAAAAAATATATACATTTCAGCTAAGATACTGCAATCTGTACATATGCAAACAAGGCTAAAAGATTTCACTAAATGAGTTAAAAGTTAGAGGGCAATTTGGTAACAAAACCGCTGGTAATTTTGCGAATTATTGAAAAATCATGTGAGAAAATTAAGGCATGTTTTGTGAATAATATTTTGATCATGGCTACGTAGGGACCTTCAAGATTTTCAAATTCAAGTCCCGGACATGTGTGCATTATTGCGGTGCCTAGCCCACATTAAGATATGCTCTTGTATACATTAAAGATTTAAGTTAGCAAAGTATATATTTTGTTTTAAAATAAGCGCATAAGGGTTGTGATATGAACATTTTGTATCAACGTGAAAATTTTTCAAAAACTTGGCTGGGCTATTGCCACCTCAGCCACCTGGTTCCGCCATTGCGTCCATTCTATAAGGTTTAGTTGATAAAATTTTGGTTTCTTTTCTAATGTTTTTATGTGTTCCATTTTAATTGTTTTCTTAATGCAGCCAAAAAATAAAAAATATGGAGAGAGTGATGTAGCTTATTTGGTGATGAAATGGCTATTTTTATGTTTTGTGTATTTTGGGTTCCATTTTTATCTGTGTTGTGTTTTCTTTTCCTCTTACGTTCTGTGTATCACTTTTTTTTTTTTTTTAGGTTCAGTAGGATTTTGCAATTTGTGAAAAAAAACTAAAATGAACAAGTTCTTCAAATTTAATTTGGAAGGAATTACACACAAGTTGTCAACTAGCCCACTAAAAAGTTAGAGCTACTTTTTCTCCCTAATCCTTTAGTCTTATTAATTTACAAGAATAACATGTCAGCATTAAAACCGATATTGAACTATAGCAACTTCTTTTATAAGTTACATGTGAAACTGGCCACCACAAATCTTATTTATAATTAGGTGAATTTCATTTCTTTATATATTGTTTGTGATAAAGTAATTATATGAACTGAGATAATATAATAAAGTTTATATATATTTAATCAAAGAACCAAAATATTTTGTATTAAGTTTATTGTCGCCAAGTTACAAGCACAAATATCAACCCTCAATATTATATAACTCCAAGAGCTTTTCATAAAAACTAAGAGGGTGTCTGATTTTTCGTTTAAAATCTATAACTAAAATTTGAATATATAAATATAAATTATATGTTTTTTATTTCAACATTTGAATTAAAATATCTGAAATTACCATTTTTACAAATATATCTTTATTGTTTTATGTTATTCACACTTGTGTTTTTTTGACATATCTAAAATATTTGTAAATTAATATTATGAAAAAAATTAATATTGAAGTATTTAAATTTCTAAAATTTAACATATTTTATTATTTTTCTAAATAATTGGTAAAATAATAATTTATATTATAATTATATATATATATATATTTATTTAAATATATACATTTCTTAAAAGTCACATATAAAAGTAATAAATGAATGAGATAGGGATATTATTTAAAACTAGTAGTGATATAAACCATACATTCAAATAAAAACTAAAATATTTAGATTTGTATATTAAGATGAAATTGTTTTAGCATGAATCTTAAGTTAAAAAAAAAATTCTTTAATATATGTTAACGCTGAGAATAAAATAAATATATCGTTCATGCCCAAAAACAACCACCCCAGGTTCGGCTACGTCCGCATTTCTTTTGATTTGCTGGAAGGTGCACTGTAGAAAAAGATGATGAGCATACTTTCGTAAATATATTTTTACCTTTAAAATATATTATATGATGTCATAGTTATAAAATGAGGAAACACGGTTTCCTGTGTTTGTAAAATTAAATAAATAAACAAATGAGGGATGTATAGTTTCATTAATGACAAAGCGAATCAGATTAATTCTGACCTCTCAAAAAAGGGTAATAATTTACATATAGTTGAGAGGATTTAAATTAGAGTCTCGAGGCTGAAACTCTACCTCAACCTCCATGTCCTTAATCTTGTTATATTTACAGTATTCCAATTGAAATGCTGCACGAACTTATAAATAATTAAGCTATTTATGAGAGAAACTAAGCGAATTAATCATTAATGCAACAAATAGGTCATATCATTCATGTTAATGCAACAGCCGATAACATATAATATAATATGAATATAATAAATACACCAACCCCAAGCCGCGGATTTGGTTAAACTAATTATGAATAATTTTCTTTTTCTTTTTTATTTTATTTTGTTTTCGATCAATGTGAGAAATGCCTTATCCTTATTTACTTACTAGCCTTGGATCCTTTACAAATATATTAGTTTTCCTTATACTGATTTGAAGGAGCTTATATCTTGCGACTTCAATAAAATAAGCTTATGTCATGTAACTTCAATATTTATATGCAATCATGTATTCCTCATGTATTCCAGTTGTCCATTTATATATAATTACGTATTTTAATATGCGGAAGGTTTTCCCTAATCACGCCTAATCTTAAGAGTGAGAGATTAATTAATGGATATAATTACGTCTACTGTGATGAAGTAATAGATTTTCATCTGATCATGGGATAACTTCCCTTCCGTTTACATTAATATAGATATATAATTATCATATAATAAATGGAATTACATTTTAAAAATGAAGGCACTGGTACTTATACATCTAAAGCAAAATAATGGAGTTCCAAACAAAATATTTAAATGAGACTGAGATGACTAGCCTCAGATTCAACGATAGCTCTTGAATGTGACTATGTACGTTTTACTAGATGCGAACGAGCCATGCATAATACTTCTTTATTAATATACCAAAAATCTAAAAAAGGAAGAAAATATATATAATTAAGTTGGATAATTTAACTATGGTGTGTCACCCCTAAACCTCCAGGCTTCTTTACCCTTAAATAAATATGTTATATAATCTAAAGATAGGTGTAGTTTTGGTATAAGAGAAACAAATAGTCAAGAAAAATGTCTATTCTTGTAGGTTATTAACCCACAAATATGGACTACTTGTGAGTTTCCTAGCACACAAATAAAGCACTGACAAATATTCAATATTTGTGAGTTGGTCAAACCCACAAATAAACATTTGAAACATATTTGTCATATAGGAAGGCACAAGTATAAGTGCCTCAGGATCATGATTTTATGATTATATTTGTGACTTATCTATTTTATATTTGTGAGTTTGTGACAAATATAAGGTGGTTAATGGTTGAATTTTTTGAATTATGTGACAAATATTAGGTAATATTTGTGGGATTTCCAGCCTCCAAGTATGGTTTGAGGGGGAAAAAATATTTTATAATACTAAACTAGTTCAAACTAGCCTGGTTTATATAATATAATTTCTTTTTAGGATTTATTAATATATTGTAATAGTATATAATATATATACATAGATATATATGGAAAATATATTATTTAGATAATACAACAAATATTAATTATGAAAAAAGTATGCCTAAAAAAAATCTCTACATTCACATATTCAATATGGAAAAAAGTCGTAACTTACAATATCATTTTCCGAAATTAACTTGAATAAATGTACATCAACAACATATTCAATATTGACAGTAAAAAGTATTTTGTTGTGATGCCCTGCAAAAAATAAAGAATGAATGAATGAATCAGTCAATTTATTACAAGATTCATGAATTTACATAAACAAATGTATCATTAAGTAAATGACACAATTTGTAGTTGAAATACTTCATGAATGAATCAAAAGTTTGCATATTCTAAAGAAATGAAATGTATGGCTTAGAGCAAAGTGTATACTGTTATACATATGTAATTTTCCTATCTACAGCCCTAAACCATCCACTGCCCATAATAAATAAAGCAAGTAATCCATATACACAGTCCATTTTTTCCTTGCTTAATATAGAACAACAAACAACAGTCAAATATGAACTTAACAATCACATCCAAACCTAGTGGAGAAAATTCATGCATTTGATCACTACTTGACCACTACGCCATCAGAACTTCCTATTAAAAAAAAGAAAAGAAAATCATTTTATCTTATTTTTTTATTCTTAATAAGAAGTTATATTTAATCAAATGTATCTAACAAGGTGGACTACTTGGCCACTAGGAAAGCAAAACCCTATAGCCACCATTAACAACGATAATAGAAAAACACAGCCTGAACCATAACATACACAGCCCTTCCATGAAGAAAGCAGGCCCAATATACTTGTAGTTTATTTAAACAAATGAATGCAAATCTCATAATATTATACTACCAATCGATAGGAGCAAGTGGACTTAAAGATGCATAAGTATCAGAACAATTTATGATCTTGATGCCCAAAAAAGAAATAATATACTAGGTGATAACGTTGTCATGAGCAAAGATAAAGAACATACATGTGCAATATATCCCAAGGCAACTGCAGACTTCTGAACCTCCTTCTTATCAGTAAAAAAAAACCCATCTTTGTAAAGGGAAGCATAGTGAAATGTAGACCTAAAATCGTAAAGGATCCTGGATTAGCAAGTTTAGATCCGACAAACTTTCGTGGTAGAAATAAAAGTAAAAAGCTACTATGAAAACACAACTCTTACTATTATGGCAAGACAGAAAAGATCATGAAAAAAATTATTGATTACTCATAGCAATATGCATGCCTAGGTCCAAGTATTTCCAGAGATCTCAAATTTTTCAAACAGGCTTATTTCTTAAAGTAAATCTCAAAAGAATGAAATATTAATCATGCGTACCCTTTTATTTTGGAGAAAGAATAAAGAGAATCATGAGTACCTTTCTGAACAAATGTGATTAGGAATCCTAAGAAATATGTTTGCAAGCATTTGTGAAATGAAAAGAAAACTTAATATTTTAACAAATCTAAAATTTGTCTGCAGGATATTAACAACTATTTTACATGGCATGGGAATACAACAAAGAGCATCAAAAATATGAAAAAACATGCAGCAATTGATCGGATCTTGGTTTTCTTGTTTCTATGACTTTAAAGTTAGGGGGTTAATTTATTCATATCAACTAGCAAATCACCTGATCTAATACCACTTGGAAATGCTTCAAGTTGTTGTTCTTGTTTGGTTCGACCAAGATCTTTACTGGATAGAGCGGTGATACTTGTGAAACCATATATTACTTCCTTACTCGTAACTTCTTCTGTAAGTTTTGGAGATTAGCATAACCCCTTTCACCACCAAGTAACACATTTGATTCCAGCAATAAAAGCATGGTCAAGTTTCTAATAACAGCAGTATATGGCTAATTATCCTAGTTACAAACTTTGGCACCAAAAGACAATGTCCCTATATATCATATTAATAACCAGACACTATGTTATAACCAAGTTGAAAATAAAACGAAATATACATGGGAAGACCTGGCTAGAAATTAGAGCCACAGCAGCAATATTGTTAATACTACTTGATTAGGCACATGAATATCATAGTTCCTAAGTCCCATTAAACATACAAGTTGATAATGATGCTTTATTGATCAGAAAGTATATATTTAGATCTCCAATATTCATAAAGGACCCCTAAATAATTGGATTCTCCATCAAAATGGTTTCCTAATAATATATTATCAGGTGTAATTGCTATCTTACATCAGAATTGACAAAGAAATCTAAGATAAAATCTTCATTTTCGCATAACAATGTTAAATCGAAAAGAAACAAATTTCTTGAACTTTTGTAAACATTGCTTCACATAAATTATCCAATGTAAGTGTTGGATTCAAATTATTTTCATTCAATCAATTAGATGTTTTGAGTACTTTTTGCCTGGACTTCAGTGGAAGTAAAACTCAACAAGCAGACACCATTCAATTAAAGTACCATTTGACTCTCCTCTTATTGGTGTGATATGTGTAGAAATGATTTCAGATCTTTTCATTAAAGTGCCATTTTCATAATATGTTTCTTCATAGTTCAATGGCTTCCAAGTTACGGGCTACAGTCTATTAAGAGACAAACATGCAATAGGCTACTCCCAGATCTTGTTCTGCTTGACTTGCAAAATTTTCTGGGATTTTTGAAAATGAAAAAAAGCCAGGACTAGGGAGAAGTGTATGATTCTTGCTCGCTAGAGTGGGTAATTTAAAGAGAAAAAAATAAAAGATTTTTGAAAAATTTTGAGAAGAAGATGTGTTTTATGGGATTCAGATTACTGGCATGCCTTTAAGCTTTCATGTCTAAAGAATTTAAAGATGCTTCTTTTTTCTTTATTCATGCTAACTATTTACGGGTTGTGGTGCGACTTCGGTTATGTATTTGGGGCCCATTCTAAAAAGATTCACTTGATGATAGCCTATGATATAATGATCTAAATTGAAACATAGTGAAGCTTGAGCCTTTCAATCTAAAATCCTCTTTTGTTACAATAATTTTACCAAACAATAAAACTGATAATTTTACCTAGCAAGAACACTCTCAACACAATCTTGAATTGAGTGTAAGTCTTTGCATGAACCATTCTTGTTTCTACCATTTCATTTTTCCCAATTGCAATACAAATTTTTATAACTATAGTAACACTAATTTAATGAAGACCAAGGATGTTCTTAAAAATATATATTTGTTCATAGTTTCATTTATTTTAACTTATTACTGATTTTATTCTATACACACATATATATATATAATAAAATCAATAATAAAAGAAAATAGATCAAAATAAATGTTATAGAATAAAATCCAAATATATCCGAAAAGAAAATTAACTTTTACAATAAATTAATCTTAAGTTGATAAGAAAACAAAATTAAATGTTAATTTCCTAAATTAAACCAAAGAAAAAGGAAAATAAATCTTCAAAATCAAGAAAGATAATGCTAGCTAAACTAAGAAAATATGGTTCTACATCACCAAATAAAGGGATTTTAATGAAAAAAACTAAAGGCAGTGAATTGCACAATAAATTAAAGAAAAGAAATTGCAGTCGCATGGAAAATCATCCTTTAAGAACATAAACAGAAAACAAAAAGTAATAGAAATTGCAATGTCGCTACAAAACAAATTGTTATTCACTATATATATGACCCTAATCATGGGTCACGTTCCTCTTTTTTCATATACGAATAAGGATTATTAGCACCCATTGAACCGAATTTCAATTTCATCTACAAGCTGCCATCACCACCACTACTTCCGCCTCCAAACCCAAAACCTAGCTTTCTAATAACCCATCCCAGTAACTAACTCAGCAACAAATTCAACTCACCACGAGCACCAATCTTGCACAAACCATTCCAAAACCCAATATCACCACCATCAACCACATGTATAAATGTTTTGGACATTGAAGAGCATACCTGAATCTTCACGAATCTCAGTCAGCTTCCATGGCATTGTGTTGTTGCTGACTTTGTCGCTAAAATTAGTGAAGGAGGTAAGGCTAGTGGTTGATTGAGGACTTAGTAGCTATAAAGGTTTCAAAAAAGTGAATGATGCACTGAGGATCAGGCCAATAGTTGCAAACGATTGAAACAAGTGAACAAGGGAAGTGAACAATTGAAGGAAGAGAGAAAGTGTGTGAGCAAAATTGAGGAGAGTGAGTGAGTGAAATCGAGAGGGAAAGAGTGGATGTTATTTTGTATTTGTGTGCCTAGGGTAAAAAGGGAGAGGGAAACGTGAAAATGAGATGCGGGAAAGAGATATTAGGGGTTTTTTAATCATTTTACCTATTTGTCCCTTAGCTTTTCAATAATGATAAATATGTTTATCTCATCTCACAAATATACTGAAAATGAGGGTTTGACTTAAAATTACATCCCATAGTTGTCAGTATTCAAAAGAACCCCCAAATATTTAAAAACCTACGTGAGAAGTAAAAACAAAATTCTAGTAGTCGCGGATCCAGGAAATTTTTTCAGACCGGGCTAAACTTATTTATGAGAACTTTGAAAATACAATACACAAACTTACATAGGAGGTTTATACTAAACCTTACTCTTCAAAATGCATATTCTATAATAGACAAATGTAAAAATAAAATGACAATTATATTAGAGAAATGTATTGCAAATATAATAATAATAATAAACTATTAAAACTGTACCATGTGATGTTGTACAATAATAATTTTACCATAACAATTCATCATTGCATAAAATGTTATTACTTGGAGATTTAAAATATATTAAAATGTTTATAAAGTATCTAATGTTATACAAATTCTATTCAATCACAATTAATTTATCAAAGCCTATAAATTAATACATAAAACTAATTCTTAAAATTAAAATCAAATATTACTAGAGTAGCTTAACTAAAATTAAATATATATTCTTTTTTCAAATTATACCCTCAATATCTTACACTACACAATGTTCAACGTCAAAATCAATTTATCAAAATCCATGAATAAGATATTAAAATTATTTTTTAAAATACACAAATCAAATTTGCATAATAAAATCCTAACTTAAGTAAAATACATGAAAAAAAATCTTCTAGCTTATCTCTTATGCAATATATTATATAACAATTAATTTATCAATACATTCAACTATTAAGTTTCAAAACTTCTATAATAAAATCCAAATATTTTTCTTTAAGAGTTAAAGTGATAGATTTGAGGAAAAGAGTATGAAAAAAATCCAAATGGTTGACCTCATTGAGTCTTAGGAGTAATAATTTTAAACAATTATATATTATTAGATTTATTATTTCCTACTTTTATTGTATTAAAACTTTAGGAGTGCTTATGTAATATATTACTTTTTTTTTTTTTTTTTTGCAAAATCCCAGCCCAGGCTGTAGCTCGGTGTAGCCCCTGTTTGCATCCGCCCCTGCAAATAGATAATATCATTCACATTAACGCAACAAAGAAATGATATATGTTGTGAATATGACCATGTAAAAGGGACAAAGTCATATAGATTTGACATCCATAACATTACATTTGAATACGTATTTTTATTTAGAACAATCCAATTCTGTTTATTTGTTTTTTTATAAAATAAAAAGGAAAAAAATCCCTAATTTTTTATTATAATAATTATCTTATTTATAATGTTAATTAACTTGACTAATTATTTACATAAAATTTTGTCAATATAACTAAAATTAAATATTTTGAAATATATTTATTAATTTCTTACTTTGAAAAAGAAGACGATTCAATCTAAATACATCGCACCTGACATAATTTTTTGAATAGCATTTTTTTAATACCTATATTATACAATACAAAACATAGTATAGTCCCACCTACCAAAGATGCCATTACATCTAAAATCACGAACCGTGTTGAAAGCAGTGTGAAACAGAAGACTTGAAACCTGTGTTTGAAGCTACAAATCTTTATAGATAACCCTCTAGAACAATCTTTACAAATCATATCCCTTCACTTTCGGTGACCAACATATACATTGCTAGCTACAATTTTTTTTTATTTTTTTAATTTCTTCTGTGAAGGAGTAAATTGTTTACTTATTTCTTCTTTCAATTTGGCGACTGGTGTTACCAAATGGCCGGAGAGGGAAATAAGAGACCTTCCACAGGTGAAGAGAACCCCACCAAGAAGCCTAAGATTACTAGCGATGGGTCAACTGCGAAGAATGCAATGATCACAGTTCCAGCTAACTTCAATGCAGCCACGGTTTTCGAGAAGAGTAGTGACGGTGGAAACAATTTGCTGGCTTGGAGTCCTCCTGAAAATGTTTCCGAAGTTTCTGTTACCTTCAAAGTGAAGGGCACTGCCGGTAACTCTCTTCTCGGTAGTAAGGATATCTTTAATAGAGTTCAGTATGTTGATTTTGATCAAGACAACCATCTACCAAGCTTGCCACAATCAACAAGGCATCCAACCCACCCTGATCACGACCTCCAGCGGATAATCCGTAAGGAGTTATACACTTGCAATGGCCGCAAGGTGCTTGGATTTGGGCCAAGATACAGTTGCAAGGAGTGCAGCAGCTTGCCAGCTTCAATCTTCATGAAAAATGCATGTCCAGTACGGAAGATAGCCTGGCATGTTACCATGCATTCTTCGGAAATATGACCTTCAAATTCTATTATCAACGTCCAGATCGTGCACCCATGCCAATTGTAGAGAGTGTAATAGATACTGTGAGGCATGTGCAAAACCTACGGAAGGATTTGTGTACTACCAAGAAGGTGAAGATAGGGGGATCACCTTAATTTCATCCATGTTTAAGTCTTCCAAGTATATGTTATCTGCAGAGGATATTGAATATGAGCTTTGCGCAAATCTGTCATCAAAGTGCCTTTTGTGTAAAAGGACGCAGCTTAAAGGTGCTGCAATTGGCAACACTGGGTGGCCCTATGTGTCGAAATGTAATAAGTATAATTTCCATGTGTTTTGCATCATGAAAGCGTCGGTGGAGAAAGGCAAGAATGGGGATCTCAGTTTGGTGCTGAGGAATAAAAAGTTAACAGTTGGAAAAAAAAGTGTCTAAGAAACTATTTTCGCTTTGCAAGATGCTTCTGAGTATTCTTCTAGGCGATCCTATAAGTCTTGCTTTAAACGTCGCTTTTCAAGATGCAACTAGTTTTGTACGGCATTTTATGAAATCAATCAGAGACCACCTTTGGTTACGTTTTCCGTTAGTGTGACATCACTTTTCCATTTAATCCTATCACAATTACCCAAATAACCTTATCTCATGGGTTAAACTAAAATGAATATAAATACTTTGCCAGATTTTCTTCTTTTCCTCGTCCCATTTTCCAGATTTTCTTGATAAGCAAACAGCCCAAAAGCATCCGCCTCCACCACTCCAAAAGTCTGAGCATCCACTAACCTCACCAACCCCAAAAACCGCCTCCACCATCCCACCAGCCATCACACGACCACCTCTTTTTCTATAAGATTATCATTTTTGCTTATATTTCTCTCTCTCTCCTGGGTTTTAGTTTTCTTTCACTTTTGTACACGAGTGTTTCCTTTCACTGTGCAAGGGTTCTTCATTGCAATGAGGAGAAGCCAAATCGATTCAAGTATGTGGTGTGTGCATCTAGCAGTTGTTGTTCATCATCAATTAATTATTAATAATTATTACATTTGAATATTGTAAATCATAGTGGGCCTGTTGAGGTGGTGATGGTGAAGAATTGGTTTTGAGAAGTTTACTAAATTTTAGGTTTCTTTGGTATGCCATTGTTGATGTCGATAAAGCTATAATTTATTTTGACTTAGAAAAAAAAAGTGAATGGGGCGGGTTTGCTGAATGCTGGGGCGGGTTAGTTACAAGCTTTGCTTCTTCTTCTCTTATTATTATTGTTTTTTTAATCCATTGCTCTCTATTTTATTGATGTCCGTTGCAGATTTAGTTTTTCTTTGTGTAGGAATAGGCTTTTGAGCTGTGTTTGTATTAGATCTGATTTAGTGATGAATTTAGTCCATCTTTATTTTAAATGTCTCGGAATATTAGATTAGTTTTGGGATTGCATTGCATTTGAATTATATTGTTAATTTTAATTTTAAAGATCTTTTTAATATTCAGATTAGGGGAAGACTCTTGTTTTTTGTTTTAATAATATGCATTGATATTATGTTTTAATTTCTTTTAATTGTTTTATTCTATGCACAACTTAAGGAAACGCGGACCCTAAAGACAATTTTGCCCTTGTTAGGTTGTCGAAATTTGACGGGTCTGTTAGCCAAAGGGTAGTCCCTGGTTGATTATGAGAAACACAGGGTTGGCAATGAGAAAAAAGCCAAAAATTGTCTCGGCCTGGATTTCCTCAAAATCTAGGGGTGAAATTGCGACCTAACAGACAGAGAATTCTTGCTCTGAGGGAAATCTGAGAAATGAGTGGCATCTTTCAGAGTCCAAAACGAAAAGCATAAGCGTCGAACCATTCAATCGCTAACACTTTCTTTCTGCAGACACCAAAAGTTAAATTATATAATATATGTATAGATTTTGTTTGTTTCTAATACAACGGGATTGGGATTCGCTGTCTGTGTTTGTGAAAACAGATTGGTGAAGCTCGCAGCAAAGGCGTTTTACGATGACATAACCACCAAAGGAGATAATAAACCCAAAATGGGACGAAGTGATAACAGAGGCATTGCTGTGGTCGTGCTAGACGCTATATATGTTATTTTTGGCTCATATGAAATCCCACATCGGTGAGCCTCAAAAAATGGGTTTCATATTGCTCTTATAAAATAAGTTATATGGGAAATTATTTAGTGTCCCAAGTAAAATATCCTCTACCCCTCTATATTTATAAGGTCTTACATATAAGACCTCATAGTTTAAGGACCTTTCAGTAAGAACCTTAAAGTTTATAATATTTGCTTTTTCCCCCTTTGATTTTGGGTATTTGTAGTATTGCCCAATTGTTTGGATAATTATAGTTTGGCCCAACTATTTGGGTAATTACAGTTTGGCCCAATAGTTGTGGAATTTGTATTGTGGCCCAAAAGTTTGTAATTCTCTTTGAAGATAGTGGAAAGTTTCTTCAGCGGCGCCCGAGGACGTAGGTACTAATACCGAACCTCGTTAAATCCTGGTATGTATTCTATTTCTGCATTGTGGTTGATTGGTTGCCTCTTTAATTACTATTATATTCAATTATCTGGTATAGTTGTGCTTGTGTATTTTGGGTTGTTCGGTTGGTTATCGCTTCCGCTTGTGAATAACAATTGGTATCAGAGCCGAAGGTTTTGGGTAGTTAGTGGCTATTTCATTGAAGCACTTCTACTATTCTAGGCTATTGATTTTGGATTGCTAGTTATTGAATATAATAGTTTGTTTGGAGCTTGGTTATTGGTGATTTGTGTATCGAGCTTATTTGTGAGAGGTTGTAATGGCTTCATCGTCTACTGTATCTGAGAAGACAGTGACTGTGACATATGCAAAAATAGATGTTGAAAAATTTGATGGCCGAAATAATTTCGGCTTATGGCAGAGTGAGGTGTTGGACGTGTTGTATCAGCAGGATTTGGATATTGTTCTAGAAGAAACAAAACCAGAAGATATCAGTGCAAGAGATTGGGACAGGCTGAATATAAAAGCTTGTGGGTTGATTCGCTCTTGCTTATGTAGAGAACAAAAGTATCCGTTCACTTAGGAGACGTCTGCAACAAATTGTGGGAGGCACTGGAAGAACAAATATATAAGGAAAAAGCATATGAGAATACGTCTTTACCGATTGAAGAGATTGTTCCGTCTCCAGTTGAAATCAGGTACGAGCATCAGTTCTCATATTGATGAGTTTAATAAGTTAATTGCTGATTTGTTAAACTTAGATGAAACATTCAAATATGAGATTAAGGCTATGCTATTGATTGGCTCACTTCCGGATGAATTAGATCATTTATGCATTACTCTTATCCATGGGAAAGATAAACTGTCTTTTGAAGAAGTTTTTTCTGCTTTGTTGAATTATGAAATTCGTAAGAAAGATCAAAGGAAACTAGAGATGAGTCGTAGATGCTTGACAGTGGAGTGGCGAGTCATAGTAGGAAACCAGGAAAAAGGAAAATCTTTTGTCGAGGGTAGATTGGAAAGATGGTGGTGCCTTTGTCGTGATAAGGGCAAGGCTTTTTCTGATGCATGTGTTGTTGAGCGTGAGGATGATAGTGATTCAGATATTTGTCTAGTTGGTCATCCATCCACTTCTGTTTCTGATGAGGGGATTATGGATTCGGGTTGTACTTATCATATGTGTCCACATCGGGAGTGGTTTCTTTTCAGTTTGAAGAGCTTGATTGTGGAGTTGTGTATATGGGCAATGATGATATTTGCCATACTGCTGGGATAGGTTCGATCCGATTAAGGAATCATGATGGACTGACTAGAGTTCTGACAGATGTTCGGTATGTACCGAAGTTGAAAAAGAATCTCATCTCTTTGGGAGCCTTGGAATCTAAAGGCTGTGGTATATCTATTCGAGATGGTATTCTGAGGGTCACTTCAGACGCTCTTGTGGTATTGAAAGGTACTAGGAGGAACAACTTGTATTACTATAATGGTAATACGGTTATTGGATCAGCTGCTATGGTTTTTGATAATGATGCAGATTTAGAGATCACGAGACTGTGGCATATGCGTTTGGGACATGCAGGTGAGAAAGCCTTATTCAGTTTGGTGAAACGAGGCTTATTGAAATGTGCAAAGACCTGCAAGCTGGATTTTTGTGAGCATTGTGTTCTGGGAAAGCAGAAGAGAGTGAAATTTGGCACCGCTATTCATAATACCAAGGGTATTCTTGATTATGTTCACTCAGATGTGTGGGGACCTACTAAAATTGCATCTATGGGAGGTAGGCACTACTTTGTTACTTTTGTTGATGACTTTTCCAGAAGAACTTGGGTGTACTGTTTGAAATCAAAAGATGATGTACTTCGTGCTTTCTTTAAATGGAAAAAGATGATTGAGACACAGACTGGCAAGAAGATCAAGCATCTCAGAACAGATAATGGTGGTGAGTATTGCAGTGATCAGTTTTTTGAAATTGTGTCAAGATGAAGGTATTGTACGTCATTTTACTGTTAGAGGTACACCGCAGCAGAATGGGGTGGCAGAACGCATGAACCGGACATTGCTGGAGAAAGTTCGGTGTATGTTGTCCAATGCTGGGTTGGGCAAGGAATTTTGGGTTGAGGCTGTGACTTATGCGTGTCATCTCATTAATCGTCTACCATCAGCTGCTATTGGTGATAGAACTCCATTGGAGGTATGGTCTGGACAACCTGTTTTTGATTATGATTCTTTACATGTTTTTGGTTCTACTGCATATTATCATGTGAAAGAATCTAAGCTGGATCCTAGAGCCAAGAAAGCGATTTTCTTGGGATTTGCTTCAGGAGTGAAAGGATATCGTCTATGGTGTCCTAGTTCGAGGAAGATTGTATCCAGCAGAGATGTGACATTTGATGAGTCTTCAATGTTGAAGAAATCAGAAAACCAGACAAAGGTGAATGAATGGTACTCCACAGCAGGTGGAGCATACTCAGCAGCAGGTGGAGTTTGAAACGACGACATTGAACCTAGTTAGATCTGTTGAGACAGATGATGGTACTCCTATGACAGAGGGAGATTTGGGAGATGATGGTGAGGGTTCTACTCAGGAACCCAACAGCAACAAGAATCTATTGCAATTGATAGGCCAAGACGTGAGATTCGCAGACCTGCTCGATTTGCTGATATGGTGGCCTATGCACTTCCAATTGTAGATGCTGATGTTCCTTCCACTTATAGAGAGGCAGTCAGATGTTCTGAAGTTGATGAGTGGAAGACAGCTATGAGCGAAGAGATGCAGTCTCTTCAGAAGAATGAAACTTGGGAGCTAGCTCAACTACCGAAGGGTAAAAAAGGTAATTGGGTGCAAATGGGTATATGCAAAGAAAGATGGATTTCCTGACAAGAATGACATCCGCTACAAGGCAAGGTTGGTGGCTAAAGGCTACGCTCAGAGGGAAGGAATTGACTACAATGAGGTATTTTCTCCAGTTGTGAAACATTCTTCCATTAGAATTTTGTTGGCTTTGGTAGCTCAGATGAATATGGAACTAGTTCAATTGGATGTAAAAACTGCATTTTTACATGGTGACTTGGAAGAGGAAATCTATATGACTCAGCCAGAGGGATTCAAAGTTGCTGGTAAGGAAAATTTAGTTTGCAAACTGAAAAGATCGCTTTATGGTTTGAAGCAATCTCCCAGACAGTGGTATAAGCGATTTGATCAGGTTTATGATGGGTCAGAAGTATACAAGAAGCAAATTTGATAATTGTGTGTATTTTCAGAGGCTACGTGATGGTTCTTTCATTTATCTACTCTTGTATGTTGATGACATGTTGATAGCTTCGACGAATGTTGAAGAAATTGTAAAGTTGAGGACTCAGTTGAATCGAGAGTTTGAGATGAAAGATTTGGGTGAAGCTAAGAAGATTCTTGGCATGGAGATTAGCAGAGATAGAGGAAGAAGCAAGATTTGTTTGACTCAGAAGCAGTATCTGAAGAAGGTATTACAGCGGTTTGGCATTACAGAGCAGTCAAAACCTGTAAGTACCCCACTTGCTCCTCATATGAAGCTCAGTGCATCTTTATCTCCTAGTACAGATGAGGAACGAGAGTATATGTCTCGAGTTCCATATGCTAATGCAGTGGGTAGCCTGATGTATGCTATGGTGTGTACGAGACCCGACATTTCACATGCAGTTAGAGTTGTGAGCAGATACATGCATGATCTTGGTAAAGGACATTGGCAAGCAGTGAAATGGATTCTACGGTATTTGTTGAGAACCGTAGATGTTGGCTTAGTCTTTGAGAGAGATGATACATTTGGTCAGTATGCTATTGGTTATGTTGATTCAGATTATGCTGGTGATTTGGATAAACGTCGGTCGACAACCGGTTATGTGTTTACTCTTGCAAGAGCACCAGTGAGTTGGAAGTCTACTTTACAGTCTACAGTGGCTTTGTCTACTACGGAGGCAGAGTATATGGCTATGACAGAGGCTGTGAAGGAAGCTATTTGGTTACAGGGTTTGCTGGATGAATTGGGAATTAGGCAGAAGAAGATTAGTCTTTATTCTGACAGTCAGAGTGCTATCCATTTAGCAAAGAATCCAGTGTTCCATGTTCGTACGAAGCATATTGATGTTCGGTATCATTTTGTGCGGGAGATCATTGATGAAGGAAGAATCTTACTTCAGAAGATTGAGACTGCCGAGAATCCCGCAGATATGTTGACTAAGGTTGTGACAGCGATCAAGTTAAGTCATTGTTTGGACTTGATCAACATTGTGCGAGTTTGATCGCGCCATTGGGCGCATTTGGAGGCGTTGCAGTTGTGATAGAGAATATGGGAAAAAGAAGAAATTTGTGGTGGATTGGCATATTCGCCAACGTGGAGATTTGTTATTTTTGGCTCATATGAAATCCCACATCGGTGAGCCTCCAAAATGGGTTTCATATGGCTCTTATAAAATAAGCCATATGGGAAATTATTTAGTGTCCCAAGTAAAATATCCTCTACCCCCCTATATTTGTAAGGTCTCACATATAAGACCTCATAGTTTAAGGGCCTTTCAGTAAGGACCTTAAAATTTGTAATATTTGCTTTTTCCCCCTTTGATTTTGGGTATTTGTAGTATTGCCCAATTGTTTGGGTAATTATAGTTTGGCCCAACTATTTGGGTAATTACAGTTTGATCCAATAGTTGTGGTATTTGTATTGTAACCCAAAAGTTTGTAATTCTCTTTGAAGATAGTGGAAAGTTTCTTCAGCGGCGCCCGAGGACGTAGGTACTAATACCGAACCTCGTTAAATCCTGGTGTGTATTCTATTTCTGAATTGTGGTTGATTGGTTGCCTCTTTAATTACTATTATATTCAATTATCTGGCATAGTTGTGGTTGTGCATTTTGGGTTGTTCGGTTGGTTATCGCTTCCGCTTGTGCATAACAATATATACATATATATTGGAATTGAAGACTAAATTTCTTTTAACTGTTAACCTTCTTTGTTTTTGTATTCCATTAACCTTTTACAATGGGAAAGAAACAAATTACGCCTCCTAAAAATTAGAACCCACTTGTCCCTTTTACAATGAACAAGCATGTTGCTTGTCAACTCTTATGAATTAACGAGGTTGCTTGTTAACATTGACATTGGAGAGAGCACAATTTGTTTGAGTTATGCTAGATGAGGGTATTTTTGTTCGTTTCTTGTGTGTTTAGTTGCGGTCAAACGAAATATTAACCTGCTATTTGTCAAACAAAAGCTCCTCTCGCCTAGCCTATTTTCTGTTAGTTCCCAAAATTAGGGCTCCTTACCTCTTCGTTTTATTTTATTATAAGAATATATATATATATATATATATATATATATATATATATATATATATATAAATAGAATGTCAAAAGTAAAAACAACAAACAAGAGCAAAGTTATATTACGCGTTAGAAAAGAAACAAGAACATCACAAGTCATGATTTGTGATAAATTTTACAAATTTTCTAATAACTATTTAATAAAATAAAACAAAATATATCTATATTCAAAAAAAAAAGTAGTTACATTACATTAGGGCTATTCTCACCAAGAAACATAAACATCGATCGACCCTCCAATAATTCCAGGGTCAACTCTCAACGGTTCTCGATTTATTTAATAATAATAATAATTTTCTATGAAAATGTTCGGTGGAACAACGGAACATATCTAAGGAAGTCTTATACTTCTTGATTCCTTTCACAAAGGATGGGATAGTTGATGGACGAGCAAGACACTCTTAATTAAAACTACTTTAAAGAGCATAAAATTGGGAGGAGCAGTTGATGAGTTGAAGTGTTACTTCAAGACAGATTTAGTTGTCTATATGATACAATTCATGTATAATAAAATAATTAAAATAAAAGAAGCCCAAACTGGGGCAGTACTGTCCTGGTGATCATTCAATTTGGCTGCGAATCATTTTCTTTTCTCTCTTTATTTTATTTTTTAAACAAATTTTATTTTCACCTCTAACTTTTCAAAAGATGACAAATGATTAAATAGTTTACTAGTTTTTGTCATTGACCATCAAGCTTTACTCTAAGGTCACCATTGACTAGCCTTATACACACGTAAAAAAAGGCCCAAATCAATGAGTAAAAGCCCAATTGATAGGCCCGTTTGAGATTCTACAAGAATTCAGCCTATACACACTTAAAAAGCTTATGAGTTATGATGAGAATGGACTCGTTGCTCATTTTCACCGAAGTACAATTATGTGGGATGAGAAAACTTTTAGGACAAAAGCCAAGAGATACAATACCACACTTCCAACTTTCCAGCGGATCAAAAGATCTCCTCGAGTACCTCTTAGGCAGACATCAAGGAACTCTGAGGTCTAGCTAGAATACACGTGGTGTATCCAATACTTTCCAAAAAATTTGAGATAAATGTTAAAAAAATTCGAAATTAGGGAAAGGATGTACCAAACTCTTGATGCACCTTAGTCAAAGCATACTTAATGTAAGTTAAAGTCAGTATTGTTAATATTTCAAGCCAATTATAGGTAGTATAGATCAAACTAACTAGAGGTGGACAATGAGCTTCTGTAACACAAGCTCATGATACCCAAAATTAGGTCTCCGGTTGAACCATGACATTCTCTACGCTACCACGTCTACATTTTGAAGCCACCATGCATCATGACACTTGAACACACCGGGGAAGTAACTTAAAAAACATGAGAAGAATAGATTAAATTTATTTACAAAATAATTTAAGAAGACACATAATTATGGTGAATGTGAATGACTTACTGGATACTTTTGACATGAAATAATGAAAACATAAACTTTATTCTTTAAGCATTAACATTCAACTTCAAAATACTTTTGAAAATGTATTTTTTTTAATTTACAAACAAGATTTATAAATAAAAAAAATACCACAAACTCCATATTGCAAGGGCGTGTTTGACACCCAAGATATCATAGAACCAAGGGGCAGGATCGCATTAAATTTTTTATGCCTGCTTTTGTTTGGCGCCCGCCCAGGCTTGGATAACGGATAATTTTGCATATGCACGCGATAAAGCCTCCAAAAGTAATCCCCCATAAATCCACGGATTTGTGCTACATTTTTTTTTTCACAGCTGTAACTTCAATTGTAAAATATTTATTCATTATTATATTTAATTTCAAAATAATATGAAAACACTATACTATCTTAAAACGTCAAGTATATAATTAAATAATTTAATTAAATTTGAAATATTTCACAAAATTTTTTGTATTTAGATTTAAATTTTAATTATAAATGTTCTATTATTTTTATTTAAAATAACTGATTATAAAATTTTAGTTTTAAATTATTATCTATAATGATATCTTATTTAATGCTGTACCAAACACAGTATAATGTTATATACTTCTCCCATCCTACCTTATCCTGTAATCCAATCCTAAATATTTATAAAATCCAATATAATGCACTAAACACACTTTTTAAAACTTAAAGTTACTAGTTTCTGACTTGTTCTCTTATATTTTTATATTTTTAGTGTAAGAAACGATTTTTCATAACTGGAATGTTGAATTGTTGATTTCATTCTCTTCTTAAATATGTAAAATTTAATGCTCATTTTTCATTTGAAGAGTAAATTTTCAAAATCGATTTTGTAGAGTTCACCGCATAGATCCTAAAGGTTGATTTGAATGACAATTGTAGCTCTGAAAGATGCATTTTTTATGCACGCGCATGCACATTCAAACGTGTATGATTGTGGGCTTGTAGTGCAGCTGGACTTCAATTTGCAGAACTTCCAAGAGTGAGATTGGGCCTCTCTGTGGTTGCTGGTTTTCGAGCCCAACGCCTTTAAAATGAGTTCACCACATCTCTTATTAGCCGAAAGGGATAATTCCATTTCCCCCCGGAGGTTTATTAAAAAAAAATCTAGCCCTTGAGAGAGACTGGTTAGTATAAAATGCCCTCAAAATTTTGATTCATATCGTTAAATTGAACGGTAAAAGAGGAGAGGGGATATAAAGATTGCAATATGACCAAGGCTGTGTTCTTTTTCGCTCCATAAACTTCGTTTTTTATTTTTTATGTATTACAATTCGTACAATACGTATTCTTTTTTATTTTCGTAATATATTTTCATAGTACAATTTTTTTCATTTTTGTCCTTCGAATTTCCTCCTTGATATATAAAAGTAATTCATTCTTCTCTCTCTCTTTTCTTTGTCTATTTTCTTCTTCTCTCTGTTTCGAAGTTCGAAACGCTTCTTTCATACTTTATAATTACTGTTCAATCAGACCACCTCCTTCATTCAATCCTAATCTGAATTTCCGTCTCTATTTCATCACATAATCATCAGACACCATCTCTATATCTATTACGTAGGTATGACTCCATACTGTCAGTTCTTACTATTTGTTATGTTCTTTCTGTGTCCGTCGACCTGTTCAAATGATTCTCTACATATATTGCACAAAACTTGTTAGATCTTCTCTTTTGTTTTTGTATGTGGATGTTTCTCCATGTTCTCGGCGTGTGTATACCCAGCATGTTATACTGTTATGCTCCATGTGCTTGTGCACAAAATGTCTCATGTGCACTTCCCATTCCCAGCTTGTTACCATTGAAAGGTCATTTGGGGTGGAGTCTACGGGAGGAAGAAGAAAATGGAGAGAGAGAGAGAGAGAGAGGAAAGAAGATAAATAAGAGTGAGAAAGAAGAAGATAAGTAGGAGGAAGGAGAGAGATGAAGCAGAGAAGATCTAATTGTCAACGCTGCACAGGTCACGCGAACGAAAGCAGAGAAAGAAAGAGTGCACACAAGTTCCTGCTAGAGAGAAGAAAACAAAAGAGAGAGAGAAACAGAAGTGGAAGAGAGGAGAGAAAAAAGAAAAAAAGAAAAAAGAGGAAGAAAAAAGAGAAAGATGAAGAACCGTGTGAAGAGTGGAGGAAGAAAGAGAAAAAGAAAATGGAGATAAGAAACGTGTGGTATGGGGAGAAGAGGAAGAAAAATAAATAAAAAAGAATTTGGACAGAGAAAATTATATTTTAAGAAGTGCGCAAAAAATATAAAATTTAATATTATATTTTAATCGAATTTTTTATATTTGAATTATATTTTTACCTTACTTTTGCAGGTTCGACGGAATGGAGACCAACGGATAGGGGTTTTGTGTGATTTTTGAAAACCGGGGCGGGTAATGTCTTTTGGCAAATAATGGGGGTTCGAGGTCGTTGTCACATAAATTCTCAACATCAAAATTGAGGATTCCTCTTCAAAGAAGAAAATAAAAGCTGTGACCGTCTTGTGGCTCCTATTTGAAATCAGAAATTATATAATTGAAGTTGAAAAAAAAAATAATAAATGAGAAACAGTTGGGAGATTCTTAATTTAACAATCCTACAATTGAACTAAATATATCCCTTGAATGAACAGAAGCATATAGACAGTATAGTATAAAGATAACGTAACTATAAAGATGTAATAGAATTATATTTAATATAGGAGATAGATGTTTGTAATCATATATTTGTTTTTTATTGTATTGCGTTCGGTTATGTAAGGAAATAGTAATAAATGATATTATGTCGTATTATAAATACATATATATAATTTTAAAACCCGTACATTATATACGTATATATATATGTATGTATGTATATATGTAGACAAAGTATGCATTCAAAAATTGTTTGAATGTTTCTTTTTTTTATTTAATCTTAAATAAACACATTGATAACAAGCACTATAAAGTGAAGTGAAAAAGAAAAGAAAATATTTGGGTTAAAATTTAGTAGAAAGCAAAAGGTGATTTTATTTGTATAATTAATCATTTATTATTTGTTAATAATATGTATAATAAGAACATATATTTAGTTTAAAATATTATTTGTTAATAATCCTTTTATTTATACAATTTGTAAGAACAAGTGTTTTAGATTTATTTTTAAATACATTTTATATTTTTGTTTTCAAAATTTGATGTCAATGATTCATTTTCAAACGCATATCTTGTTTTTATTTTTAAAATTTCAACTCAAGAATTCATTTACAAACACATATTTTTAAAATTATTTTCAAATTTGTATTTTAAGAAATCATTTTCAAGCGTCTATCCTTTACTTAAAATAATTTTTTTAAATCATAGAAATTCATTTTTCAAATCATTTTAAGAACAAAAATAAATAATTCAAAAACGAATACAGTCCAAAATACCTAAGTATACCAAATTAAATCAAACAAAAAATAAAAAAAATTACTAAAAATATAAATCTTCTTTCTCTTCTCTCTCCCTTCTCTCCTTCAACGCTTCTCCCTCTGCACCATCTCCTTCCTCCCTCCGCATCATCTCTTTCTCGTTCTCTTCTCCCTCGCTCTCCTCCTCGTCGCCTATGCCACCAAAAACCGTCACCATCTCCTCCCCCTCTTCCTCCTTTTTCCTAAGCTGCCACCACCTCCAGCTCCCTTCTCCTACTCTTCCTCTTTCTCCTCTCGCCCAGCACCTCCTCCCCCAGCAAGGCATCGCGAAAGCCAAGCCGGAACCTGCGAAGAGGGGTGTTGTTGCTGCTGTTTCCAATTAGACAAAAGAGAGGTGGTGACAATTCCGATTTGCTTAGAATTTGGGAATTTATCCCTGGTGTGGTTGTTGGTTGATGGCGGATGGGTTGTGGTTGGGTTTGGCAGGTGATGGCGGCTGGGATGAGCTCAAGATGAAATGTTGTGGCTTGGGTTTGGTGGGTGACGGCGGCTGGGGTGTGGGTTGAAGACGGAGGAGAATACAGAGGTTGGGTGGAAGACGGCTGGAGAAGATTAATAAATTTAATATATTAATTTTTTTTTCGAATTTATGCGGATAAACGTTATAAAAATGGAAATTTTTTATTATTTTTTATCTCGTATGAACTTATGTCTGATAATACCCTTATCTCATTTAAGTTGACCGTAAAATTCGACTTTTAAGAGGTAATTTGTCATTTCGAAGCTCACAAAGGAGGATTTTTTTTCGAGATAATATCATATATCACCGCTGAAATTTAATTATCATACAAAAAATCTCTTATATAAATATATCAGTATCTAATATTTGCGTTTAAGTTTCATCTAAGTTCAGCTAACGAATTTTGTTAGCTTTCAAATTAACGTTTTGGGGTATTTTAATAAAATAACATAATTTCATATCAGTAAACGGTTATAAAAGCAAGGTAAAATGATATTTTTAATTTTTTTCTCAGTTTCTAAAAAACAGAATCTATTAACTGGACTTGGATGAAACTTAAATGCAAACATTAGGGACTGCGCTGATATATTTGTATAAGAGGTTTCTCACATGATGATTAACTAAACTTCAAAGGTGATTTATGATATTATCTTTTTTTTTAAATTAACCTCACGGGTTAATAGAATATTTCCTTAGCAAAATTACCTCCAGTTATTATTATACTACACTTAAATTTTTTTTAATTATTATTCTATTATAAAATAGGTAAAAATTAAATAAATAATATTTTTCTTTACACTTCGATAATGCTATTTCTTTAAAACATTTAATTTTCATCTTTGAGTTTTGATTTTTGATATTAATAGTATGCATGAAATTGAAGAAGAAATTCAAAACTTGACAACAACAATAAGCGCTAATTTCTTAATAAAAAATTTTAATGATCTTGTTTATAATTTCGTTTAATCGAGACAAAAATTATTTATTTTCATTATTTATTAAGACAAAGCACGTAGTAATAAAAGAATGGTAATGTGAAATCGCGTGGTGCTACTACACCTATGCATACATACATACATACATATATATATATACATATATATATATATATATATATAGTGTATATATATATATATATATATATATATATATATATATATATATTCTTTATTAATTACTATTTAATGACATAAAAAGACCAACTCGCGTGTCGTCCATGAACCACAATAGCTTTTTGAAGAACCAAACTGTGCAGTGTCCAACCAACAAGCGTGTGCGATGAGGGCGCTTTACCGACACTTATTTTAGAGAGAATCTGCAGTATATCTATTGCAATTGCACACATAACACGTAGACATCTCATGCTGATATAGCATATACGTGGCACCTTTTGACTGCTGCAACAAATGTATAATAGATTTTCTTATTATTTTATATATCATGAATAAGGATGGGCATTTCTACTCGACCCGATCAGACTCGATCGGGTTTATCTAACCCAAATCAGGTTTATTCAGGCATTTCAATAAAAAAATTCTGAAATCGGATACTAAAATGTGAACCCGACAAACAAATCTGAAATCGGATACTAAAATGTAAACCCGACAAACATTGGATATTGATCAGATATTTTGTATAAAACCTGAACCCGACCCAAATCCGATCATTTGTTTTAAAGCACCATTATATACATGTCTCATCACCTCATTTGTTAGACATATGCTAATATCATAGATTCTAGCACACAAAAATAGGGGTATAAATATAACTTTTCTCATAACCTTTGTCCCACTTTGATAGTTTTATTCAATCCTCATTCTTCCCCCTCTCTCAATTGGCAGTTGGACCACCTTCCTCACCAATTAGTCTTCTTTCTCATCATTGTCAAATATCATCTATATCATCTCACCACTTCCTCACAGTAAGCTCTTACCTTTTACTTATGTCTACTCTCTTTCTTCTTTTTTTTTTTTCCTCTCTCTTGTTAACTACCTTACTCCATGTCACTGATCTTCTTTTTTTTTTTTTTTTGCTCTTCAACCACAAGAATATGATTATGCTTTTAGCTTTATCTCTTTAACTTGGTTTTTTAATTTCTTAAATTATTGGATTTTTGAAATTTCGATTAGGAATTTATGTTTATTTTTATCCTTTTTGTTGCCAATTTTCCAGTCTAATTTGCAATATAACTACAAATAATAAAAAAATAATACCTATTATAAATTTTAATTATAAAAAGAAAAAGAAAAATAAATAAAATTATAATTTGAGTTCAAATGGGTTAAAACCCAATCCAATGAGACTCGACCCGAATCGAGTAAATGTAATCGGGTCTAAACCCGACCTGACCCGAAAAAAACCCACTCGATTCACAAAGTCCTGCTTCACCTTAACGCACAACTCAAATGCTTACCGCGTGAGCGAAGCCGTGCCAAAGCAACACTAAAAAATGCTGCTTCACTTCAACGCAGATTGAAGCGCCTATTTGGTCAACCAAACCTTCTGATGCCATAAATAACGTAAGACAACATGCTTCTTATTCACAAATCTACTTGATCTCACTTGCTCTATAACACTCTGTTCTTTCTTGTTTTCTAAAAATTGTTTTCCATTTTCGGAGTACAGAATTCTTGCAAAACGTGTTCTTTTCTGTTTTTGTAATATGTTTTCACAAAACATTGTTTTTAACATTTTCGGAGTTTAAATTCATCCCTTCCCAACTCTTCTCTCTCTATTTTCATTTTCTATATTCTTCTTCTCTCTCCATTTTATATCAATAATTCATTTCCAAACGCATATCTTGTTTTTGTTTTCAAAATTTCAGTTCAAGAATTCATTTCCAAACACATATTCTTAAAACCATTTCCAAATTTGCATTTTACGAATTCATTTTCAAACGCATATCCTTTACTTAAAATACATTCTCTAAATCATAGAAATTCATTTTCCAAATCATTTTGAAAACAAAAACACATGAAACAAAAAAGAACACACCATAAATTTCTCTCCTTCTCACTTTCTCCATACTCTGTTAGCTACAAACCCCTTTGATTTCTTTGCTACAAATTCCTTTGATTTCTTCGCTAAACAAGTAAATCGTTGGTTCTTTTCTTATTTCATTTCGATTACTGGGGTGAAAGAGTGGCTGGAGAGCAAAAGAAGAGATTGTTCACAGGTGCGGTTGACAAGCGAACAATTCCTTTAAGCTCAAAGGGTGAAGAGAAGCAGTTTGCTGGTGAGGAAATCTATTCTATGGCGCCCACCAAGAAGCGTCAGATTGCTACTGAATATCATGGTTCAACTGTGAAGAATGCAGTTGTTACTATTCCAGCGAACTTGGCTAAATCTCAGCCTTAAGCCACCAAGGATGCCGGAGCCATTGACAAGCCCAGTGCTGCAGCCACTGTTTATGGTGTTGACAAGAAAACGTCCGCCGGTGAAAAGCATGCGTTGGTTCTTAATCTGGGCAGTGGTGTTTCTTAAGTTTCTTTGACCTTCAAAGTGAAGAACTCTGCTGTTAACACTCACCTTGGTGCGGAGGGTTCTGATAACAGAACAATGATTGTTCAGTTTGATCCAGACAACCAATTACCAAGCTTGTACAGATCAACAAGGCACCCTAGCCAGCCTCACCAATCTGTTCAGGAGTTTCATACAAACGATCAGTTTCAAATCCTGCCCAGATCAACAAAGCATCCTAGCCATCCTGATCATGAGCTCCTGTGGAAAACAGAAAAAGAGTACTACATTTG
This sequence comes from Boswellia sacra, assembly GCA_013180625.2. NCBI lineage: Eukaryota > Viridiplantae > Streptophyta > Magnoliopsida > Sapindales > Burseraceae > Boswellia > Boswellia sacra. Next base: position 525,609 of record SNVD02011676.1, read on the forward strand.
TGATGGCTGCCAGATGTGAGGGTTCGGGTCAAGATACAGTTGTGAGCAGTTCAGCTTCGATCTCCATGAAAAATGCATGTCCATTAGCGAAGCTAGCCCTGCTGCTTGCCATGGCTTGGTTGGAAACTCCACCTTCAAGTTTTTATATTGACGTCCTGGGAGATGCGCCGATGCCAGTTGCACAAAGTGTTATCGACGCTGTGAGGCTTGTGCAAAACCTATAAAAGGATTTGTGTACTACCAAGAAGGTGAAGATAGAGGGATCACATTTCATCCAGTTTGTTTCGCTCTTCCAAGTAAGTTAATTGCTGAGGAGATTGAATATGAGCTTTCTACAAATCTGTCATCAAAGTGCCTTTTGTGCAAAAGGAGACAGCTTGAAGGTACTGTAACTGGCAATACTGGGTTGGCCTATGTGTCCAAATTCAAGGAGTATAATTTTCATGTCTATTGCATAATGGAGATGTCAGTGGAGAAAGGCAAGGATGGGGATCTCAGTTTGGTGGTAAAAAATAAAAAGCTACCTATTGAAAAGCATGGCAAAAAAATCAGCAAGAAAGTGATCTCGTTCATCAAGATCCTTGTGAGTATTCTTCTGCGTGATCCAATAAGTCTCGCTGTCACTGTCGTGGATATGTTAGCAAACTGAGTTTGGGATTTATGTATTTTTTGTACAGTCTCCTTAATCTGATGCATTTTTTGTATCCCCAAGGGTAGCATCACTTAGGTCTTAGGTTCCCTCCTGTCTACTAGTCTGGTCCTTGTATTTATTAAAAAGAGGAGAAGAAGAAGAAGAAGATAACGATAATTTTATCAAGTTTCTCCCAGCTTCCTGTACGGTTTTTTTTTTGGTATATCTTATCAAGTATGTCCTAAGTTTCAATTCTATGTTGTACATCATACTAATAAAACAGAAAATAAAAGAGTTAAAAAACCAATCTGTTTATTAATTTTTATATTTTCTGAGTTTTCATTTTTATCTCTCCATGAAGCCAAACAGAAAGGTCTTTTAAGGCGAGAACCTAATATCTGGTATATGATAAGTGGGGTAAAATATATTCGTAAACATTCATATACAGTCCCAGTAACCACAATTCAAAAATTAATAAACATATATATATATATATATATATATATATATATATGAGAGTTTAATTTATATATAGTTGTTTCGCATACAAAGAATCAGATTTCAAGCTCTGGAAGTTCACCATGTACAAAACAACAAAGTTAAAGAGACTTCCCTATGTTAAACTATTACCACTCGGTACGTCTTAATGTTCACTGAGACATTTTATCGAACAGTTAAAACAAGCAAAAAAAATCTATTCACTTCTCCACTTCAAACTCCGACCATCCTTGACAGTTCGACTTCAATAGTTCAATTGACCAAAGTTTAACTTAAAATCAATAGATCCTACATTTTTTTTTTTTTGTAATCGAGGTGTCCGGGCCAGGAGGAGACTAGCGCAACCACAACCCACTGTCACGGTCTCCCACTTAAATCATGGAGGAGGCCATTGTGGAGACTCGAACCCAGGACTTCACCATTGGTGCTGTACCAACTCCATCCTGGTCCGCTTCACCACTTGAACCAACCCATTGTGGGTAATAGATCCTACATTCAAAAATGAATTATATGACGAGGTGAAAATAAATTCAGATAAAGCTAAAAATGAAAGTATCTTGAGTTATCTTACTCCGTTACTCTCTACGAAGAGCTCTGCCTCCCGTTTGAATGAGTTTAGATTTGGGTGATTAGGTTGCTAGACTTTGATCGGAACGACATTCGGACTTGAGATGTTGTTAGAGCTGAACTCAAAAATCAGAAGGTGCTCCTCAAATTCCCAAGACTATAATTGAAGAATAATACTAGATTTAAAAAATTCAAAACCGCTGTGAAACAACTAGATAATTGGGGCAGTAATTAGGGCAGCTTGTCTCTGCTTGCTTGATAGCAGGCCTTGACTTATCCTTTGGTCTACATAACATATATAAATATACTTTATCAAAGTATAGTTTAAAACATAAAGATGTCATAAATTCCATAAGATTATCACTTCCTATAATGAACTATTTATCCAACAAAGTGAGAATTCAAATTATATTTATATACGAGTATAATTAATTCAATGTCTTAACAGTGTCATCGCCAACATGGCTATTAACTTTAAAAAAATCGAATACAAGGTTATCTAGGTAAACCAACTCAAAATAATAATAATGATAAAATCGAATACAACAATTGAAACTCCGCATTTAACAACTGAAAATCAAAAAAAAGGCAAAAAAAAAAAAAAAAAGGGATTTGGAGAGCTTTCGAAAGACATAAAGGTAATGCTCCTCTACTAAGCTTTAAATCCTTCCTTTTATATTTTATCATGTTTTAAATATAAAAATTCATCCCACATGTACAGAAAAAGATGAATAATGGCTGCAATAGAGCTATTTAGATAGTTTTTGTAATTTGGTATCTAAAAATCGCGTTTTGTGTTGTTTCTGTCCAACCTATATTTTTTTGACATCGAATACGATAGTTCAACTGAAATTTGAAAATCTAACAGTTCAACTGAAATTTGAAAATCTAACAGTTCAACTATCGAATTATCGAACCATCATCGAAGTTTAGTCGAACTATCAAATTATCATCAAAATTATACCTTATTGTCGAAGTTATGTCGAACTACTTTGTGGAATTGTCGAAGTGTCGTCAATTGTTCTGATAGTTCGACTGTGGTCTTGTCTTATTGTCAGATTTTGACATAAAATCTTACTTTGTACTATTTTGAGCTTTTTTTTTTTGGCTTTCAATATATTTTCACTAATTTCTAGACATGTTTGATAGGAAAGATGGAGACTATTGACTGTTATTATTTTATGGTGGGCATTGGAAGGTGTTAGCTAGTGGGAACTATGTTTACATGGGTGGTGAAGGTTTCCCACTGTGGTTGCCAAGAGAGACCTCTTACCAAGACTTTTTGTAATTGATATGTGACACAATTGGGTTAAATAGTCATCAAACAAAGTTAATATTTAAGTATTTAAATTTCTAAAATTTAACATATTTTATTACCTTTCTAAATAATTGCTAAAATAATAATTTATATTACAATTATATATATTTATTTAAAAATATATATTTTTTACAGGTCATATATAAATGGTAATAAATGAATTAGAAGGAGATATTTTTGAAAAATAGTAGTGATATAAACCATACATTCAGATAAAAACTAAAATATTTAGGTTTGTACATTAAGATAAAATTGTTTTAGGATGAATATTAAGTAAAAAAATGAAAAAAAAATAAAAAAAATTTAAAATATCCTAACGCTGAGAATAAAAATAAAAGCACAGTTCACGCCAAGAAACAATCGCCCCAGGCTCGACTACGTCCGCATTTCTTTGGATTTGCTGAAAGGTGTACTCTAGAAAAAGGTGTATTTTGTACTCTACATTAATGAAATATTTTCTTTTTTATTTTTAATGTTTGTGTACTTATTTGTTTTTTTAAATGTAAAATAGGATTTTGTGATTTTTAAAAACAAACAAATTAAGATTAAGGGTTATAGAAATGAACAAATATTTTAACCTTTTACAATGGAAAAGAAACAAATTACGCCTCCTAAAAATTAGAACCCACTTGTCCCTTTTACAATGAACAAGTATGTTGCTTGTCCACTCTTATGAATTAACGAGGTTGCTTGTCAACATTGATATTGGAGAGAGAGCATAATTTGTTTGAGTTATGCTAGACGAGGATATTTTTGTTCGTTTCTTATGAGTTTAGCTACGATCAAAAGAAATATTAACCTGCTATTTGTCAAACAAAAGCTCCTTTCGCCAGGCCTATTTTTTGTTATTTCCCAAAAATTAGAGCACTTACCTCTTCGTTTAATTTTATCATGAGAATATATATAGAATGTCAAAAGTAAAAACAATAAACAAGAGCAAAGTTATATTACACGTTAGAAAAGAAACAAGAACACCACAAAGTCATGATTTGTGATAAATTTTACCAATTTTCTGATAACTATTTAATAAAATAGAACAAAATATATCTATATTCAATTAAAAAAAAAGCAGTTACATTACATTAAGGCTATTCTCACCACGAAAACATAAACATCGATCAACCCTTCAATAACTCCAGGGTCAACTCTCAAGTATTCTTAATTTATTTAATAATAATAATTTTCTATGAAAATGTTTGGTGGAACAACGAAACATATCTAAGGAAGTCTTGTACTTCTTGATTCCTTTCACAAAGGATAGGATAGTTGATAGGCAAACAAGACCCACTACTCCAAAAAGGGTCTTTTACTGTACCCATTTACTACGGGCCTTTAAAAATGCGGTAAAAGTTCGAATTTTGTGTCGGGCCACAACACCTGCAGTAAAATTTATGGACTTTAGGACGGTTTTAGAGGCCTGCAGTAAAAACTTTTTATATAATCGAATTATTATATTTGGTCCCTCTCTTTTACGCCATTCTCCCACCTCTCTCGCTCTCTCTCTCTCTCTTTTATGCTCCCGGCTCTCAAATCCCTAATTACATCTCCTCTTCTCTGCCCTTCATCGTGCCTTTCATTTTATCTCTCTGTCTCACCAGCACAAAGACAAAAATCTCAGATTCGCTTCCTCTTCTCGATTCCCCAACTGTAAGTGTATCTCAACCCCAGATTTTTTCGATTTTGCCCCTCGATCTTATCTCTATTTTCAAGATCCCTAATTTTCCTGTATTTTATTTTCCTTACGTGATTAATTCAACCACTATATTTTTCTTTCGTGATTCTCTGTTGCATGTGAATTATTCTGATTGGACACTTATTTGATTGTGCGTTTTAGATTTTTTTTGTTTTTTATTTTTAATTTAATTCTGTTAGCGATTTGATTTGAATTACGAATTCTTAATTTTGATCTGCAATTTATATACGGCGTCGCTTTCGTCATCTCTCTATTGATTTTGGTGGTGTGCATTGATTTTCTTGATACATTAAAGACGAAATTATGATTTTAGTGGTTGATCTGTGATTTGTTTGTATCAGTGCGAGCTGTGGTTAGACGCTTATGTTGTGGTTGCATATTTGAAAATCGTTTGACTTAGCAGAAATTCTGGAGGCTGATGTTAAGAGGTGGTCAAGTGGAAAAGAAGGCGACCTTCGTGCTTTGCTTTCAACATTGCAACATGTATGTGTTATATCCTACCAATGTTCTATCCTTTAGCTTGTATATGGTTTTCTTTGGTGCCACTATGATATGAAACGGATGTTTAAACTGTTTTAAGTATTTGTTGTTTATGTGTGGTTAGATATGATATGTACTTTTGATTGAAGACCTAAACTAAAATGCATGTTTAAAGAATTTAAGTGTCTTAAGTAATTGCTGCTTTGCCTTATGCATGGTTAGATGTGACATGTACTTTCAATTGAAGACTATCTAGATTACAATGAGACAAACGCAGCACTCTTTTGAGTTCAAGGTGTATGGATGCAAGATGGTATGCTAAGGTGCCATTGGTGTAGGTGGCTGGGTGAATTTGCCTGTGCATAAACGGTTTCCGGAGATAATTGATTCTTCGTAGCTTCTGAACATTGAAATTCTTACATCTTCTGCTTGTCCATTGACAAATTAGTTTGGTTAATGCTTGGGCTAAAAGTTTAAGAATGGATTTAACTTGACAGCTTTACTCTTCTTTTATAGTTGTTGTCATGTTCTTAAATATGACATGACATAAATGAGTAAGTAAAATTATCCTCAACCTCTGTTTCTGATTTTCATTCAATCTGTGCTAGCATTTACTGAACTAAGTTTCATGCATTGGCAGATTCTTGGGCCTGATAGTGGTTGGCATCCAATTCTATTAACAGAAGTTATAACTTCGGCTGTTGTAAAGAAAGCTTATAGGAAAGCTACTCTTTGTGTTCATCCAGACAAATTACATCAAAAAGGTGCAAGTATCCAGCAGAAGTACATTTGCGAGAAGGTCTTTGATCTTCTTAAGACTGGTTAAATCTTTGGAGGTTAATTCCTGTATTGGAGGTAGTCTTGCTATTTGGCAGTCTGCACTCGGTGACTTTGACGTACAAACTGGGCTTGTGGAAATTTGGCTGTAGTGGGCTTTCCATCCCCGTTTGTGTTAACAATAATCAAGTGTATCTACTGGGTTTTGTTTAGTCATTTGTCTAGTCGCTATCGTTATTTTATTATATTTTTGGTTATTTGGAAAAATGACAGCTTTCTGTTTTATGTAATAGGCGTCTCAACAATAACAGCTTGTTTCGAACAATTCCTATGTCATTAACAACAGTTATGTCGCTTCAAGTCCTGTGAGTTTTACGTCGATCTCTTAATTTTTCACATCAAAATGGTTCTCTTTTTCCCCTCATTAGCCCTATATGATTTTATTGCAAGAATTTGACAATTAACATTGCCATGTGAAATGTAGGGATCTTTCAAATAATAACCTAACAGGAGATATTCCAGTCAATGGTTCCTTCTCACTTTTCACTCCCATCAGGTTTGTTACAAGTGTGTTGTTACTATTTAGTTACCCCAGTTGAGCAGTCTTGAAAAACCTATTAACCACCCAGGATCCTGAAATACTGCATTGATTTGCTAACCCATATATTACTTTCTGCAGTTTTGCTCACAATAAACTTAATCCTCTTCCGGTTTCTCCTCCGCCTCCAATTCAGCCAAATTCATCACCTTCTTCAGGTTTGTGATTACTACGATTTCAAATTTAGTCCTATTAACTTCCAAACTTGTCACTGATACTGGAATCCAGCATTATTTCCCCGGCACGTGATATTTTTACCTGAATATTAATATTGTATTCCTTTCATTTTTTGATATTATGGTCAGAGAAAGCCATTCATTGGTAAATTGGCCTATCTTTACTTCACTTTATAACACTTTAGTCATATAAGGATGTTATTGCAATCATGCTTGGGGGAAAATCTAAATGAATATATGGTATGCACATCTGATAACCTTATATTACTTTTTGCAGTTTTGCTCACAATAAGCTGAATCCTCTTTCGGTTTCTCCTCCGCCTCCAATTCAGCCAAATTCATCACCTTTTTCAGGTTTATGATTACTCCGATTTCAAATTTAGTCCTATTAACTTCTAAACTTGTCACTGATACTGGAATCCAGCATTATTCCCCCAGCACATGATATTTTTACCTGAATATTAATATTGTATTCCTTTCATTTTTTGATATTATGGTCAGAGAAAGCCATTCATTGGTAATTTGGCCCATCTTTACTTCACTTTATAACACTTTAATCATATAAGGATGTTATTGCAATCATGCTTGGGGGAAAATCTAAATGAATATATGGTATGCACATCTGATAACCTCACCCTACTACAGTTGCGTTCTTTAATACATCGACACTATCATATGTGCAGGATATTGTATTGGTCGCTGTGGAAATTTATAGCTTATTGTGCCTAGATTGCATCATTTAAGTTTTTCGATTCTGCAACTGAAAAATAGAAAGTTGCCATTGGATTTGCTGTTGAGTCTGATGGATTTGACCTTAGTAAACTGCTAGTTTACTAACAGTTTAGATACAAAACCTGGTTTTATAAACACTGGGAACTTAATACATATATAAATATTACCTAATTAATATTTATAAATAGCTATTATTGGTTATGGGAGAGTAGTTCTTCTTCTTAAGGTCTGTCGATAGCATCCTTGATTAGTCATTGGTTATACTGCTGCAATTTGGTCGTATTCTGTATAACTGTTTCTTTTCTCTTTTTATCACTGTCTTAAGTTCCCAGTATTTGTTAATTTTTCATACTATTAGACTTTGATGATAAAGTGAGGACAGACGCGGTGATCATTGCCTGTGATCTTGCCAGGTCTAACCTGAAATTTATTCCACCACAACTATTATCTGAAGCTATTGAAAGACTTCGGGATAAGAAGGTAACTTCTCTAGAAAGTTTCTGGTTTGACTAAAAGACTACTAAAGCTGTCTGATGCTCACTTATGTTTCTTTCTATGAAGATGGCTATACGAAAGAAGGCCTTGCAAAAGTTGCTGGAAGTATACCGAGATTATTGTAAAAAATGTTATGAAGGCCGCATGACAATATGTGACCATTTTGAACAGATTCCATGTAAAATCTTGATGCTTTGTTATGATAAAGATTGTAAGGAGTTCAGGTTTGCTTCTTTTGCTCCCTAGAGCTTATTTGACAAAATCAATGCCTTATAATAATGTCTAGTGTAGCTCATCACTCAAATATTTTAGGTCCCAAAACATTGAGAGGATACTTGTGGAGGATTTATTTCCTGTTCTTGAAATTGAGGAGATGACAAAGGCACTAGGTGCATCTGTATTCTCTTTTCACCCCTCTTCATGTGAAGGCACTAAACTCTATTTTATACCAGAAATAGAGGTAATATACATTATTACTTCTATAATCTATTCGAGAAACAATAATGCTTACCAGCTCTGAATGTTTTCAGGTTGCGAGCTCAAATGCAATTTTATTTGTCTCTACGAAAGAAAGAGAAGGTATAGATCATTTTTCATAATTGATATTTGCAGTTAAAAACCAAACCTAAGCTATTAATTCTTTTATTCTCCAATGCAAGTGAGGTATTAGTTGAATTACTTATTTGTTTTAATAACTTGTTTAAGCTGTCAGATAAAGTTTATACGTTAGCTGGTGAGGTGCTGAAGAAGTTGGCTTTTGTTATTGTACCCCATCGGAAGTTCTTTACTTTGAAGCTTTCAGAATTGGCTCATGGTTTGAGCAGTTCAGCTGTCAATGAGCTCGTGACATTGAGGGATACACATATGCTGGGTCTGAGTGCTGGTTCCATGGCTGGGGCTACAATTTTATGTGTGCTTTAGGCACTTAGCTCACTCATGTCTTCCATTGTTGGTGAGAGTGCAGTTCAGGTGAATGATCCAGCAAGATCATGACATAGAGGCTGTTGACCCTGATTATTACAAGAATTTGAAGTGGATTCTGGAGGTTAGTGGACATAATTTCCCAGTCTAGTGTTTTTTTGAAAAATTCATCTGTGGTTTTTTTGGGTCAGCCTTTTGTCTATGGAGCAAGAATAATAACTGTAAGAATGACATTTTGTTGGCTCTTTTGTATATTTCAGAATGATGTAAGTGATATTCCTGACTTGACATTCAGTATGGATGCGGATGAAGAAAAGCATATCCTTTATGAGAAAACTGAGGTATGGAAATGTGTTTATATTTTTTTTTCCAAATTTTTTTAATAAATTAGTTCATCTAAGTTGCTTTGTTTTTAACCATTCTGCTGAGATTTTCTAGCTGATATTTTAGTGAGTTGTTATGTTATTTTTGTAAATTTTTTAAGACATCTTTAAATTCATACTAAGTTTTTGCTTTTGATGTTTTGCTTTTAACAGGTTACTGATTATGAGCTTAAACCTAGAGGAAGAAATATAAGGGTTACTGAAGAAACAAAGCATGACTATGTAGACCTTGTGGCTGATCATATCTTAACAAATGCCATTCATCCTCAGATCAATTCCTTCCTGGAAGGTTTCAATGAATTGGTTCTGCGAGAACTTATTTCAATTTTTAATGATAAAGAGTTAGAGCTACTGATCAACGGACTTCCTGAAATAGATTGTGAGTTGGATTGTCTATATTTCTACTAAATTTGTGTGATTTACTTACAATTCTTTTTAGAATTCAAGTGATATTTCTGTCCTTTCAGTGGATGATTTGAAGGCCAATACGGAGTACACTGGTGACACATCCGAAAAAGGATTGTCTCCCAAGTATAGGAGTGTCGAAGTAATAAAACCCGGTGAGACCGGGGTCGATCCACGAGGAAGGAGATTTTAGCGTTACAAATTATAAGATAAGCAAATGTGATATGGATGATTCGAAGAGGTGACAAGATAATATCAATAATATGTAAGATGGTAGGCGGTATTACCGACCATTCAAATATAAAACAAAAAGCAAGAGGAGTTAAAACCATCCATGGAAATAGGTGGTATAACCAACCATAGTAAATTAAAGAACAATTTCATAAGGTGGTAGAACCTACCATAGTAAATAAAATAAAAAGTCCATAAACAATAGAATAATTAAAATACAAGAGGAATTAACACAATAACAATGAGGGCTAAGGTTAGGGGATCCGCCCTTGATATTTCAAATAAGGATAATTAACCCATTTTAGTTATTTGAATTATATTTGTTTCATTACCAATATTTATACCACTTCTTGTAAATGGGTTCAAGCATCCAATGTGCCAATCAACATATGTCTACAACAAATCAAGGTTCCTAACTAGATTCGTGTCGGTAAGGAAGAACCATACATCATCTAGAAAGGATCCAAGCATTTGATGTGCCAAGAATTGTCGACATTGGATCAAGACCTCCACTTTACGAGTGGTGTCAAGATTGATTAAGAAATTAAATATAAATCATATTGAATAAACATTATAAGCTTAAGATTATTAAGCACATATTAAGGGTTAGAGAATCCTTATTCTCATATCAAGGGTTTCACCCTTTCACCTTAGCAAAAGAGAAATTAGAAGAACATTATAATAGAAAGAAAAAAAAAATACAAGAAAAAGAAAATTCATTAACAACATAAACACACAAAACACAATACAAGATCCTAGCCAAAGCCAAAATGTTCCAGCCAAGGCCAAGATGCCCTCATGGGTCACAAGACACCTCTATTTATAGATACATCCAGGGGAAACTTGTCAAATTACAAGGGCATAATTGTCAAATATTAGTTGTAAATATCTTTGACAATTGGGATCATTAGGCACCGACTTTGACCATCAATTTTTGACATCGAAATGTTGTGAATTTTAATCACATGTCTTCATGAAAGTTGTAGATATTTCTCTCAGCTTTCTAGAACATATTGATTTGCACAATTGGATACGTATTTTGAGAGATACGGTCCAAATACTGAGGCCTGGTCAGACTGGGCCGAGACTGTAGATAGGTTCACTTCAAGCCCAATTTTGGTCCACTAAGAGGCCGAATTTGATGATGCTTGTGAAATGCAACCTTGTAGAAAATTGAATCAGCTTTCCAAAACATTAAGAATTGCACCATTTTGATCCATAAATAGAGAGTTATACTCATTTTACCGAACCTGTAACAAAACCAAAATTAAGAGGAAGTTAATTCCAAAGATGCAAAGACTACAAATATGCTTAAGTTGAGGAATTTAATGACACTATTAATGCAATATGATGAACTAATCTCTTATTAAACATACATATTTAAGTGTTCATCACACCCCCCAACTAGCTTATTGCTAGTCCCTAGCAATTAAAGCATTATTATTTAGAAGTGATTTATAGAATTTTACATCTAAGGTGGTCATTATTGCACTCTCCTTGATTTTATCTAAATAAACAAACTCTCAACTGATTTTTTTTTTTATATGACTCATGTACCCTTCAGTCAAGATATCCACAAACCTTCTTTTGTGCTCAGTTGACACATGACTATGGGGCTTATTAGAAATAACCCATATCGGTTCTAGTATTGTTAAGGCTAACAACCTTAGGTAGGGGGATATTTATTCATTTTATACATTTTTTTTTTCTTTTTTTTCTCTTTTTTTTTTTTTTTGAAAGAATGCATCTTTAACCCATGTAGCGAGCCTTAGGCTAATGACTCCAGACCAGTTGGCCTTAGGGCATTAGGTGTTAAGACACCCCTTCGAGCTTAACGACTCGGGTTGCCGATGCTTTATTTTTGCTTAGAAACTTGTGGATAGTGCAAGGTTCAATCCCATTAAGCTTTCTCCTTAATCCATGTAGCGAGCTTTGGGCCAATAACTCCCAAACCAGTTGGTCTTAGGGTATTAGGTGTTGAGGCACCCCTCGGGCTTAATTGCTCGAATTAAGGAGGCTACAAGACCAAACTTATCCACCATTACTTTCTCTCTTTTTTCTTTTTCTTTTTTTCTTTCATTTTTCATTTTTTTCATTTTTTTTTTTAAAACTTTCCCCTTTCTTTTGTTGTTTTCCTAAACAAAACAAAAGAACTCAAATATTGCAATATTTCATTTCGCCACCCACAATCATACATCAAGATATGTGTGTGTGTGAAGAAAGATTCATAGATACTTGCTTAATGAGCACATAAGCACACAATTTATTAAATGATAAGTTTGTGAGAGTTCATAGATTTGAATGATTCAAAGTGAAATGAATAAGACCTCCTTGTTATAAAATTCAAAAATCAAGACTAAATAATATCAAATAAGTCTTCAAAAATGCAAAAATAAAATGACAAATTGGTTAGAATGGGTTTCAAGAGTTCAAACTGGTCCTCCCTACTCTGCCATTCCTGACCCAGAATGCGTCTCAAGAGGATTTGAACTCCTTACACCGCACTCTGAATCTAATTACTAACTCGCTTTCTTTTTTTTTTTTTTGCAAGAAAAAGTAAAATTTCAAGACACACTTATGTCTACTATCCTTCCCCCCCAACCAAATGAAACATTGTCCTCAATGTTTAAATGTAGAGAGATAAAGTATAGGAGACATTACCTGAAGCTTCTGTTATTCAAGAGAGATGACCTGAAAGACTCATAAAATAACATGCTAAAAGTAAAATAAAATAAAATAAAGGACAAGAAGAAAAAAAATTACAAACGGAGATTCAAATCCAATTTGCACTTTTTGTTTTGCCCTCCTGCCCAATTAATTTGAGTACTAGCTGGGTCAGGTTCATACTCAACTTCTTGTAATTTGTCAAGTAGCTCACCAGCAGAAGTGGCAGAAACAAGGATCTTTCTCGCCCAATGTGGGATAAAATTTTGTTCTACAGCTGCATCAACAAAACTTATTAAAGGATCAAAGAAATTGTTAACATTCAACAAACCTATGGGTTTTTGATGGAGATTTAGTTGGGCCCAAGAGGCAATTTGAAAAATTTCTTCAAGAGTGCCAAAGCCACCTGGTAAAGCAATAAAGGCATCTGAATTGATGAGAATATGTGCCATGCGTTCATGCATAGAGGAGACCTGTAACTCCTTCCCAACCGTTTTTCAAACAATACTTTCTACAGCCAAAGCTTTAGGAATAACTCCTAAAACTTGAGTACCCCCTACATGTGCAGCTGTTGACACACAACCCATTAACCCGAGGCTACCTCCCCCATAAACCACATGAATATTTCTTTCAGCCAGTAGCCTACCAAGATAGTTTGCTACTTCTACAAACTCCTCACTTTTACCCGGTCGAGATCCGCAGAATACACATATCCTTTGGATTCGACGTTGTGAAGTTCCCTCCATGTCTATGCCACTCTCTAACTATGTGTGAGGAAGAGAATAAGAGATGTGGTATTTATGGAGTGCAAAAAGGTATGCTAATGATGACATCTAAATAGGTAGCTCGGCTGCTTGTTGAAAAATTTGACAATTATGCATAGAAATTCAAAAAAAAAGACGATGAAATAAGACACCATAAGTCAAACAAAAGATACAAATTCAAAAATGACAGCTATGGGGCATTAAAATTCAAAAATGATGGCACGCATGCATATGTACAGGTAGTTGTGACTGTGGCTCACATCTTCCTCTGGTTTTACGTCCAGAAACAGCTTAACCACCTTCTATGAGTTGGGGATATGCTTCCCATCCAGTTTTCTTATAAACTGGCAAACAGGGTCGTTTTGAGTCAGATTCCCAAGACTATAGCGTTCCTGTCATCTCGGAATTGTATGGCCAAAATTAAATTTCACGCTGCACAAGTCACACAAGAACGCGTCTCCCAGTATATCTGTGCGGATATCATCAAAGACTCCGACTCAGTCATTCTTGATGAACTGTAGTTTATCCTCTCGATTTGTAGACAAATATCCAAGGAGCGGCACAGCTGGTTACAAGTCATCGTGCCATCTGGGACAAACTTGTAACATTTTTGCTCTTCGCTTTTTGGCGTAAGAGCTTTTTCCCATACCTGGCATGTGAGACACAAGATCATCTGAAAATTCATAGGAAAATCGAACCTTGGCTTCAATTAACCATCTTAAATCAGCAGGAATACCTTTACGCATCAACAACCTTAGTCTTTCTGCACGACTTTATAAATTTTAAGCAAATCATTTTGAGGAAGAGAGAGGAAAATGTTTGTGCAATTTTGAGAGAATGGTATCCATGTGAATAAAATGACAGAGAAGAAAAGAAAATGGATGCAAAGTGAGCAACAGTTTTTAGGGAACTGAAAAACCGACCTTAAATGTCACGGAGTACCGTATCCGCCACTTGACCGGGAAAAATCAATCCTTAAAAAGGATCGATTAAGGTAATAGACTCCACATTTTGATCAAAATTTTCAAAGAATGGTTTTAAACCGTTGTCCATTAACTTTAAAAACATTACAATTCTTTGGGTTCTCAATTTCAACAGCTCCATGAGAGAAAGCATTTTAACAATGAAAGGTCCAGTCCAACGAGATCGAAGTTTACCAGGAAACAAATGCAATCTTGAATCATACAAAAGAACTTTTTGTGAAGTTTGAAAAGATTTTCTAACAATGGATTTGTCATGAAAAACCTTCATTTTTCTTTGTAGATTTTAGAATTTTCATAAGCCTCATTCCTGATTTCTTCAAGTTCACTCAGTTGGAATTTACGTAATTTGTAAGTATCATTCAAATTTGTGTTGAATGTTTTAATGGCACAATAAGCTTTATGCTCAATTTCCACAGGTAAGTGACAAGGTTTTCCATAAACTAGTCTATAAGGAGACATTCCCAATGATGTTTTTAAAGCAGTTCGGTAAGCCCAAAGTGCATCACTAAGTCTTAAAGACCAATCTTTACGATTTGGGGGTTTTAACCGTTTTTTGCTAGGATATTGTTTTATCTCCCTATTAGCTAATTCAACTTGGCCACTTGTTTGTGGGTGATAAGGTGTAGAAATTTTATGGGTTATTCCATATTTCTTCATTAAAGTTTCAAATGGTTTGTTACAAAAATGTGTACCCCCATCACTAATAATGCTCGAGGAATTCCAAATCTACTTAAGATATTCTCCTTTAAGAATTTGACAACTGTTTTGTGATCATTGTTTCGACATGGAATTGCCTCGACCCATTTTGAAACATAGTCCACTGCAACAAGGATATATACAAAACCAAATGACGCTGGAAAGGGTCCCATAAAATCAATACCCCAACAATCAAAGATTTCAACAACAAGAATGGGATTTAAAGGCATCATGTTTCTTTTTGAAATAGATCCCAATTTTTGACAATTTTCACACGTTTTGCAAAATGCATGTGCATCTTTAAATAAGGTAGGCCAATAAAATCCACATTGCAAGATTTTAGCAGCTGTTTTTCTAGATGAAAAATGTCCTCCACATGCTTCAGAATGACAAAAGTCAATGACACTACTTACCTCATTGTCGGGTATGCATCTTCTTATTATTTGATCCGGACAATATTTGAAAAGATACGGATCATCCCAGTAAAAATTTTCACCTCGGTTAAAAATTTTCTTTTGTCTTGAGCATTCCAATGAGGTGACATTTTCCCTGTCGCAAGAAAATTTACAATGTTAGCAAACCAAGGTACAGTAGCAACAGAAAATAAAAATTCATGAGGAAAGGAATCATTGATAGGTGAAGTTTCAATTAATGTCTCTGTCGTTAGTCTTGAAAGATGATCAGCAACGACATTTTCGGCTCATTTCTTATCCTTTATTATGATGTTGAATTCTTGGAGCAATAAGATCCACCGTATCAATCTAGGTTTTGCATCCTGTTTAGAAATTAAATATCTCACAGCTGCATGGTCAGTGTAAACAATTGTGGGAGAACCAATTAAATAAGAACGAAATTTGTCCAATGCAAATACTACTGCAAGTAGTTCTTTTTCAGTTGTTGTGTAATTAATTTGTGCATCATTTAAAGTCCTACTTGCATAGTATATCACATAAGGCTTACCTTCTTTTCTTTGTCCTAAGACAGCACCAACTGCATAGTCGCTTGCATCACACATCAATTCAAAAGGCAAGGACCAATCAGGAGATTGCATAATTGGAGCAGTTGTTAAAAGCCAAATTAATGTATCAAAGGCATTTTGACATTCTTGAGTCCATTCAAAGGAAGTATCTTTTATTAAGAGGTTACAAAGAGGTTTAGATATAGCACTAAAATTTCTTATGAACCTCCTATAAAATCCAACATGCCCTAAGAATGAACGAACCTCTTTAACTGTTTTTGGTTGAGGCAAATGGGAAATTAATTCCACTTTTGCCTTGTCCACTTCAATTCCTTTAGAAGACACTACATGACCTAAGACAATTCTTAAAGTGACCATATAATGATATTTTTCCCAATTCAAAATGAGACCTTTTTCTACACACCTTTTTAGGACTTTTTCTAAGTTTTTAAGATAATTCTCGAAAGAGTTTCCAAAGACAGTTAAATCAACCATAAAAACTTCTAAACAATGCTCAACCATATCACTAAAAATGCTTAACATGCATCTTTGAAAAGTGGCTGGCGCATTACAAAGTCCAAAAGGCATTCTCCTAAATGCAAAAGTGCCAAAGGGGCACGTGAATGTAGTCTTTTCTTGGTCTTCAAGTGCAATGGGAATTTGATAATAGCCTGAGTATCCATCAAGAAAGCAGTAGTAGGGATGTCCTGCTACTCTTTCAAGAATTTGGTCAAGGAAAGGTAAGGGAAAATGGTCTTTTCTAGTGACAGCATTTAATTTTCTATAATCAATGCACATCCTCCAACTAGATGAGACACGAGTTGGCAATAATTCACACTTTTCATTTTTAACTACTGTAATGCCAGATTTCTTAGGTACTACTTGTGTAGGGCTTACCCACTTACTATCAGAAATAGGAAGATACTTCCAACATCAAGTAGTTGAGAACTTAGGGGGGGGGGGGGGCCCCCCCCCCCCTTTTTTTTAAATGACCTCTTCATGTGTGGATTTAATCTCCTTTGAGGTTTTTGAGGATTTTTGGCATTTTCCTCTAAATGTATTCTATGTGTGCAAATTAAAGGGTTAATGCCTTTTATATCTTTTAAAGTCCACCCAATTGCATTTTTATGCCTTTTAAGCACTTCTATCAACTTACCTTGTTGCTCACATGTGAGGGATGAAGAAATTACCACCAGATATGTCTGATTCTCCCCAAGATATGCATATTTCAGTCCTTCAGGTAAGGGCTTCAATTCTAACTTAGGACCTTCCTCTTCCTTGCTTTCATTCATTTGCCCCAATTATTCAAATCTTGATTTTGAGCCTTTTTCCATCACCTGTGCACAATCCAATAAAGAACATATATCAGAAAGATCAGACTCTAGTTCCATACTTGATTCTATGATTTCACCAAACAAGTTTCCAAAGGGTCAGAAGAAATCCCTTTTTAGATGTGATCTTCCACAATAGATTCAATCACATTGGCCTCATCAATTTCATCTTCTTCTTCATTTGGTTGTTTGCACATATTAAAAACATTAAGTTCCAATGTCATATTCCCAAATGATAACTTCATGACTCCATTCCTGCAATTAATCAAAGCATTAGAAGTAGCTAGAAATGGACGCCCTAAAATGACAAGAATTGAATTACATATTTCCACTGGTTGTGTGTCCAAGACGATAAAATCCACTGGATAAATGAATTTATCGACTTGAACTAACACATCTTCTACAATTCCTCTTGGTACTTTAATTGATCTATCAGCAAGCAAAAGAGTCACAGAAGTTGGTTTTAACTCACCTAGATTGAGTTTTTGAAAAACTGAGTATGGAAGCAAATTCACACTAGCAACAAGATCAAGTAAAGCTTGTTCAATTTTATGGTCTCCAATAACACATGAAAATGTAGGACAACCTGGATCCTTATATTTCACTGTATTATTGTTTTGAAGAATAGCACTAACTTGCTCGGCTAGAAAGGCCTTCTTTTTCACATTCAATTTCCTTTTCATAGTGCACAAGTCTTTCAAAAATTTGCTAAAGAAGGTACCGTTTGATCACATCAAGCAAGGGGAAATGTTGACTAACTGTTTCGAAAACTTTCAAGATTTTCAGAATTGTGAGTTTGCTTCTTTTGTGTGCTAATGTTGAGAAATGGAGGCACAAGAGGGGATATGGTTCCTCTCGCAGGTATTGGTTGGCCACCTTTCCGCCTTTAAGAGACGAATCTTCTTATTTCTCACAAGGGTCGGAATGTGTTTTCACCAATCTTACCAGTGCGAAGGGTCATGACTAACTTGGCTTGGTCAAAATAATGGTTATTTGAATTCCCTGCATTTGAGTTAGATTGATCTTTGGGGTTTTGCAATGTTTGAGAAGGAAATTTTTCTTTCTCTTGGATGCTACATGTAGATGCAAATTTTGCAAGAGTTTCTGACAAATTTGCTCGTGTTTGAGTAGTTTGACTATTGAAAGTCTCTTGCTTTGTAATGAATGAATGCAATGTTTCTTCCAAGTCATACCTAGGAGGAGGAGCATATGCATGATCATGAGAATTTTGAAACGTTTTGCGTGTTTGAAAAGGGACTGTGAAGATTGGCATGACTATCTATTTTTCCAGCTAAAATTTGGAGATCTCTCCAACAAGGATTGTAGGTTTGGAATATGGCATTGTGATTTGGCCTTTTGAAAGTGTTTCAAGGGCATATTGGCTTCTCATGGAGACATTCCCTAAAGGTAGGCAAAGTTGGGCAATCATCAGTAGAATGGTCATTGTCATCACAAATGTTACAGACATTTTCTTGAATAGACTTCAATTGACCACTCTTTTTCATCTCTAAGCCTCGACTTTTCTAGCTAGGGATGCAAATTTGGCTTGAAGGTCATGGTCTTCCCTAAGGTTGTAAATGCCTCTATGGGATGTCGAGGTTGGGGCCTTGCCTGGTACCTCATAGGTGCCAGCAGTGTCCCAATTTTGTGCCTTGTCTGTCAAGGAATCTAGGAAGTCAAGTGCTTCCTCAGGGTCTTTTTCTTTAAATTCTCCATTACACATTAATTCCACTAGTTGCCTAACTTGAGGTGTTAACCCTTCATAGAAGTGTGCAACTATTCTCCAAGTTTCAAACTCATGGTGAGGACAGGTATTAAGTAATTTCTTATACCTATCCCAACATTGGTAAAGGGTTTCCCCTTGGTTTTGAGAGAAATCAGAAATTTGTCTTTTAAGAGAATTTGTTCTATGGGTAGGAAAAATTTTTTTAAAAAATTTTTGTTTCATCTCATCCCATGAGCTAATGGAATTCGACCTCAAATTTTGTAGCTATGTTCTAGCTTTATCTTTTAATGAAAAAGGAAAAAGCTTTAATCTAATGGTGTTTATGCTACAATTTGGGTCAGTGTAGGAGCTACATACCTCTTCAAAGAGTTTCAAGTGCGAATATGGGTTATCCATGTCAAGGCCATGAAAAGTGGGTAGAAGTCGAACAAAACTTGGTTTGAAATTGAAATGGATTGAATCTGGAGGAGAAACTACACAAGATGGTGCACTAGTCCTTACCGGATTCATGTAGTCTTTGAGGGTTCTTCGTTGGTTTTGATCATTTTATTGTGAACAGTTGTCCCCTTCATCCGTGAATATTTCCTCATGATTGTCGGCTATGTTTTCTAAGGAAGATGATGTTTTTCTAACAAGTCTACCACTAGATGTTCGTGACCAAATTTTCATACAAGAAAGAGAGAGGAAAAGAGAGGAAAAGATGAACACACAAAAAAATAAAAAAATTTAGATCTAAGATGAGAAAAGAGAATACTTACAATTTTGCACGCCAATTTTTACCTTCCCCAGCAACGGCGCCAAAAACTTGACACATTCAAAAAAGGATTGTCTCCCAAGTATAGGAATGTCGAAGTAATAATCCCGATGAGACCGAGGTCGATCCACGAGGAAGGGGATTTTAGCGTTACAAATTATAAGATTAGCAAATATGATATGAATAATTCAAAGAAATGACAAGATAATATCAATAAATATGTAAGATGGTAGGTGGTATTACCGACCATTTTAATATAAAACAAAAAGCAAGAGGAGGTAAAACCATCCATGGAAATAGGTGGTATAACCAACCATAGTAAATTAAATAACAATTTCATAAGGTGGTAGAACCTACCATAGTAAATAAAATAAAAAGTTCATAAACAATAGAATAATTAAAATACAAGAGGAATTAAAACAATAACAATGAAGGCTAAGGTTAGGGGATCCGCCCTTGATATTTCAAATAAGGATAATTAACCCATTTTAGTTATATGAATTATATTTGTTTCATTACCAATATTTACACCACTTCTTGTAAATGGGTTCAAGCATCCAATGTGCCAATCATCATATGTCTACAAAAAATCAAGGTTCCTAACTAGATTCATGTCAGTAAGGAAGAACCATACATCATGTAGAAAGGATCCAAGCATTTGATGTGCCAAGGATTGTCGACAATGGATCAAGACCTCCACTTTACGAGTGCTGTCAAGATTGATTAAGAAATTAAATATAAATCATATTGAATAAACATTGTAAGATTAAGATTATTAAGCACATATTAAGGGTTAGAGAATCCTTATTCTCATATCAAGGGTTTCATCCTTTCTCCTTAGCAAAAGAGAAATTAGAAGAACATTATAATAGAAAGAAAATAAAATGCAAGAAAAAGGTAATTCATTAATAACATAAACACACAAAACACAATACAAGATCCTAGCCAAAGCCAAAATGTTCCAGCCAAGGCCAAAATGCCCCAATGGGTCACAAGGCACCTCTATTTATAGATACATCCAGGGGCAAACTTGTCAAATTACAAGGGCATAATTGTCAAATATTAGTTGTAAATATTTTTGACAATTGGGATCATTAGGCACCGAATTTGACCATCAATTTTGACATTGAAATATTAAGAATTTTAATCACATGTCTTAATGAAAGTTGTAGATATTTCTCTCAGCTTTCTAGAACATATTGATTTTCATAATTTGGATACTTATTTTGAGAGATACGGTTCAAATACTGAAGCCTGGTCAGACTGGACCGAGACTATAGATGGGTTCACTTCAAGCCCAATTTTGGTCCGCTAAGAGCCCGAATTTGATGATGCTTGTGAAATGCAATCTTGTAGACAATTGAATCAGATTTCCAAAACATTAATAATTGCACCATTTTGATCTATAAATAGAGAGTTATGCCCATTTTACCAAACCTATAACAAAACCAAAATTAAGAGAAATTAATTCCAAAGATGCAAATGCTACAAATATGCTTAAGTTGAGGAATTTATTGACACTATTAATGCAATATGATGAACTAAACTATTATTAAACATGCATATTTAAGTGTTCATCATCCAGTAATCCAATCTCCGAATTGGGATTATCCATTCGAGATCATGTACGATGCAAGTGACTACGCTGTGGGTGCCGTTTTGGGTCTACGAATTGGCAGAATTCCACATGCCATTTACTATGCATCACGAATTTTAAATGATGCTCAGCTTAATTATTCTACCACTGAGAAAGAGTTGCTAGCGGTTATTTTTGCTTTAGAAAAGTTTCGATCTTATTTGATTGGTACTAAAGTAACCGTTTATTCTGATCATGCAGCTTTGAGGTACTTGCTCACAAAGAAAGATGCAAAACCAAGGCTTATTAGGTGGATACTCCTTTTATAGGAATTTGACTTGGAGATCAAAGATAAGAAGGGAAGTGAAAACTTAGTTGTAGACCATCTCAGTCACATTATCCATGATAAGAATGCACTGCCATTACAAGAAAGTTTTCCGAATGGACAATTGTTGTCTCTAAATGTAGTAGCCCCTTGGTATGCAGATATTGTCAATTACTTAGTTACGAAGAAGCTACCACATGACTTGACTCGAGCTCAAAGAGACAAGATCAAGAACATTGCCAAGTACTACATATGGGATGATCCGTACTTATGGAAGCATTGTTCTGACCAAGTTCTTGATTGTGGATTCTACTGGCCATCATTGTTCAAAGATGCATATCTCTTCTGCAAAGCTTGTGACCGTTGTCAAAGGACAGATAATTTAAGTGCCAAAAATCAAATGCCACAAACCCCTATACTTATTGTCAAGATTTTTGATGTGTGGGGTATTGATTTCATGGGTTCTTTTCCTTCATCATTTGGTAATGTTTATATTATACTTGCTGTAGATTATGTTTCTAAATGGGTGGAAGCAAAAGCTACGAGAACTAATGATTCTAAAGTTGTTGTAGATTTTGTGAAATCTAACATTTTTGCAAGATTTGGAACACCAAGAGCCATGATAAGCGATAGAGGGACACACTTCTGCAACCGATCATTTAAAGCTTTGCTCAAGAAATACAACATCACTCACAAGGTGTCTACGGCATATCATCCACAAACTAGTGGTCAAGTTGAAGTTTCAAATCGGGAAGTCAAGTCCATTCTCGAGAAGACAGTGAATCCGAATAGAAAAGATTGGAGCCTACGACTTAATGATGCACTTTGGGCATATTGAACTGCTTACTAGTCACCTATTGGTATGTCTCTATATAGGTTAGTCTATGGTAAGCCATGTCACCTTCCAGTAGAGCTCGAACACAAAGCATGGTAGGTAGTAAAGCTTTGTAACATGGAGATGGATGCTGCTAGAGAACAAAGGAAGCTTCAACTGCAAGAATTGGAAGAACTTAGAAATGATGCCTATGAAATTCCAGAATTTACAAGGAGAGAACTAAGGCATTTCATGATAAAATGATCTCCAGGAAGAATTTTGAAGTGGGACAGAAAGTTCTTTTATTTCATTCTCGCCTCAAGTTATTTCCAGGTAAATTAAGATCTCGATAGGTTGGACCTTTTGTTATTACTAATGTTTTTCCTCATGGTACAGTGGAAATCAAGAGCTTAAAAACGGACAAAATATTCAAGGTGAATGGGCACAGGTTGAAGCCTTATTATGAGAATTCAGTGATGCAAGAAATCGAGGAGGTACCTCTCTACGAGCCAGCTTATCTTGACGGATGATGGCAAGTAACGTCAGGCTGAGGACGTTAAACCCAGCGCTTATTGGGAGGCAAACCAATGTTTTTGAAACATAAATAAAAAGAGACAAAGAAAAGAAGGTAGTAACGATCACTTTTTGTGTTTCGAGAAGATTCCTCTCATGGGCTATTATAATTGATTAGGTTTTATCTCTCTTTGCCATCTGTCTCATTTGATTTGTTGTTTGTTTTTGACTTTCGTTTGCTCTTGTGTTTTTATTTCTTTTATGTGTCTCTATTTTCTTTTCTTTTCGTTTCTTTTCTTGTGTTTAATTTGATTATTCCGTGCTTCGAGTTCAGTTGTGCAACAACTTGAGGAAACATTCAAACGGGAGCTGAAGCCATTGTCTGAAGGTTTGAAACGTGCATATCTGGGAGAAGAACAAACTCAATCGCATTATCGGTAATATCTCTCCTTTTCTCCTCTTCAATGGATGCTGATATCTTTCTGTCGAACCTTCGTAAATATTTCCCTTCACTTCCTTAAAATGCTGTGTTTAAAATTTATAAAGTACGGATGACTAGACTTTGGGCATTGATGCTCCTAAATGTGCCTGCGGATATTCGATGGCTTATTGAAGCCAAGGTGAGATTGTCAGGTGAGCCTGACATTAATCTCGCAAAATACATACCTGGTCTAGGAAAGAGCTACTACGCCAAGAGGCGAAGAGCGAATAGGTTACGAGTATGCTATAAATGTGCTAGATGAAATTGTAACCAGACTTGTCGTTCATTAGGTTTTATGTCCAGGAATGGAGAAGATAAACTTTCATTTATTAAGAATGGTCTGAGTAATGAGTCGCTGGATAATGTTTTATTAACTCTTGAGTCACATTCTTGTGGACTTGTTCAGTGTGAATTGCTTAATTTATGGACACAATTTCGTGATGAATTGCAATGTTATAGTCTAGGGAATCCGACTAAAAATGACCCTGTTTGTCAGTTTATAAGAAAACTGGATGGGAAGCAAATCCCCGACTCATAGAAGGCGTTTCAGCCATTACTGGACGTAAAACCAGAGGAAGATGTGAGCCACAATCACAACTACTTGTATATTTGAATGTGTGTTGTTGTTGTCGAATTTTTTTTCTTGTTTCGTTTGATTTGATTATCAATGTTGTTTTTGTGTTGTTGTTGTTTGTTAATTTTGTTTGTTTTAATTTCAAGTTTTCTTTTTGACAAACCATATGACTACTCTATGGCATAAGTACACGTGGGAGATAAGTGTGGAGGTTTTGTCAATCTCCACCGAAAGTATATCTCTACTTTTCATGCTTCACATGGGAGACAAGTGTGGCGGTTTTGTCAAACCTCGTCGAAAGTGTATGTCCATTTTCCATACTTCACGTGGGAGACAAGTGTGTAGGTTTTGTCAAACCCCGCCGAAAGCATATCTCATTTTTTTTCAAATCTTGGGGCGATAAATCTGCACCGAGCACCCCCTACTGAAATTATGTCCCCATGTCTCAAATTTGAGAGTTTTACGTGTGTATATATCCGTTCTCCATATTTTCAAATGTCATTATTATAACCTGTCTTACACTTGAAAAGCATATTACCTAACGTGCATCATTGTCTTATACAAGGTTAGAGCACT
This sequence comes from Boswellia sacra, assembly GCA_013180625.2. Lineage (NCBI taxonomy): Eukaryota > Viridiplantae > Streptophyta > Magnoliopsida > Sapindales > Burseraceae > Boswellia > Boswellia sacra. Next base: position 550,249 of record SNVD02011676.1, read on the forward strand.
TGTAGAAATGGAGAAAACACCAATACGGCGATTCCAAAATATATGCGTATTTTGTGGATCGCAATTTGGTAAAGATAGAGAGTTTACAACAGCAGCTCTTGATCTTGGTAGGACATTAGCTGCGAGGGGTATTCATTTGATTTATGGAGGGGGTAGTCTTGGGTTAATGGGGTGTGTGTCGACAGCTGCATCCTTGGGAGGAAGTAAAGTTCTCGGCATTATCCCTAAACCATTAGCTATGCGAGATATCATAGGCAACACAATAGGGGAAGAGTTACAGGTCTCTAGCATGCATGAGCGTATTGCACATATGGTCATTAAATCTGATGCATTTATAGATTTGCCCGGTGGTTATGGTACATTAGAGGAGATATTTCAAATCACTTCTTGGGCACAGCTAAACATCCATCGGAAACCCATTGGTTTGTTAAATGCCAATAATTTTTTTGATGGTTTATTGTCTTTTCTTGATCAAGCTTTAGAAAAAAACTTCATCTCACAGTCGGCGAGGCAAATCTTGGTTACAGTTTCAACTACAGGGGAGTTAATTGACAAATTACAAGCATTTGTCTATTCGCCTGATCCAACAATAGCTCGGATAGATTGGTTTGGAGAAGGCAATAAGAGGCGTAAACTGGATTTAACGCTGTATCTGCAATCTCCATCTGCTGGTTTGCTTCATTTTCATTTGCTTTCTCTTTATTGTGTTTATTTGAGTTTTTTTCATGTCATTTCCTTTGAGTTTTTTTCAGGTTGTTTCTTTCACCCCAGGTAATATTTTCTAATCTTGGCTTTTAGAGTGGTGGCTTAAAAAGTTCAAGTTCTCTTGAAACGCATTTTGGATATCTTTAATCCATAATGGATGAATAAGGAGGCTAACTTCTAAACTTTTTAGACCCATTCTAACTTAATTGTTTTTGTGTGCTAACTTGTTGGACTTTGTTATTTTATAGGTAAGTTTAGTTTTATGTAATTTAGAGTTGTTATGTGTTTTTGTCTTTATCAGTTTCGACTCAAAAAAAAATTTTGTGGAAAAACCTGAGAATGGCAGAATATGGGGTTTTTTTAACCCTTGAAACGCATTCTCTCTAAATAAATATGTAGTTTTCTTTTGTTTTCTACAAAAAAAAAAAAGAAAGATTGAGTCTTCTAAATAAGTTTGGGGGAGTAACTTGGTGAATTGAAATAAAGTTGTGTTATAGGGTTGAGCTCTACATAGTCTTGAATGATTTATGTGTTTGCGGGTGATTTGAGCCAAATTATTATCCTTTATCATACCTTCACCCAAGCCAAACGTTACAAGCTTAATAAAGTCCTACTTGATCCTTGGTGTTGTGCATGTTTACATTAGTGGAGAGTGACTTGAAAAGCAGGCCTATCGAGTTCATTTATACACACATCTTCAATATTCAATATGATTCATTTTTATGCATAAACTCATCCGGGTTACTGATAGGTGTTTATTTATGTATCATTTTCATATCAATTCATCTATGTTTCTTTGCTATAATCCTTGGTATTTTTATGTTTTTTTTGTGGTTTTGATGTTTGTAGGAGTTTTGGAGGAACTTGCGCCAAAGTGAAGTAAAACCCTTCATTTTCACCTCTGCTAGTCAACCATCTTCTCAGATTTAATTGTATTGATATACAATGACCCGAATAACATGTTATATACCGTTGGAAAGCTCTCGAAGTCTATTTTCTAGCGAAATTTACGGTTCATAAATCCATTCAGTGTACCGAAAGTTATAATCAAAACAGTGTGAGAAGTGTAGAAATATAATTCCACAAATCACTGTAGCATGTATAATACGGGACACTCTAGCAGGTTACTGTTGTAGAGCATATAAATACATTTTAGGGTTTTATTTGAACAACTGGAAGAAGGGAGAACGTGGTAGAGGCTGCAACTCTGGAATTCTTTCATCTCCTGGAGTTCTTGAAGGAGAAAGGAAGCTTGGAAAGAGGAAAAACTACAATCCAAAGAGAATTACATCAAATTTGCTAAGTTTTTCCCTTCCCTTTCATTTTCTGGAATGTCTCCATGTTGTATTGTATTTACCACATTCTTAAACATGTATAACTGAATCTGAATTAGTTAAGGGTGAGTTCAAAGCCCCTGATATGGTTTTTGTAAGTTGATTGTGCAAGAAGCTGTTATCCAATTCTCTAATTGAATTTGCTTGTATTTTCCTATATCTAACGCTTACGATTGCTTGCTGGATTGTATTTCAATGGCCAACTGAATATAATCTGGTTGTTGTCTATTGCTAGACAAGAAATCTTGATCTGTAATTGTCTTTAATTTCTAATCCTTAGTAGTAAAATTGTGATCAGAGATTGCAATTGGAGAATACAACCTAAATTAAATAATCCGAGCTTGTGTGTTTACTGCTTGATCAACCTATCTTTGTTATCGTAATGCATCCATTGAATTAAATTTAGAGAGCTTGTTCTAGGTTGTTTAATGATAGAGATTAAATAAAGAGTCTGTTTTATTTAACAACAAAGTAAGGAAAGATTGGGATAACAGAGCTTATTGTTATCTACGGTTGATAATTTCAATGGTGTAATTGGATGATAATTCTACAATTAATTCGCAAATCCATATCTTGTGGTAGAGAAGGATCCCTTAACCAGGTTTCTCTCTTTGATTTTTCAATCTATTTAAATTTGCATTGTGTTATTCTTTACTTGCATTAATATTTCATCTAGTTAATCAATCAACAAAACCCCCCTCATTTAGTTTATTATTGCTTTCGAATAACAAATTCAATTAGAATCAATCCTCGTGGGAACGATATCTTACTCATCACTTTATTAGTTGTGCGACTAGTATACTTGCTAGTTTCGAACGCATCAAGTTTTTGGCGCCGTTGCTGAGGATTGATTGTCTAATCGATTTGTTATTTTGTTTTCATTGTTGATTCATATTTTTGTTTGTTTTTCCTTTTTGATTGTTTGTGTTTAGACGACATGGCAGTAAACTTCAATCAATTCAGTGGCGGTTTTGAGCCACAACTACCATGGAGAGTAAATGAGGTAAGCACTCCGAACATTGAACAACAACTTTTTGAGTTAACTTCTCTTGTGGAAAACATGGCTGTAGGACATATGCAGAAATCTTATGCATGTGAGGTATATTCTACCATGGAGCATCCAATCGACATTTATCCAACTTTGCAAGGAGATATGGAACAAGCCAATGCCATGGATGGATTTTCAGGACAAACAAGGCAATGGTATGATCCCTTCTCTAACACTTACAATGCTGGATGGGAAGATCACCCTAATTTCAGTTACTGGAATCATCAACCAATCGTCCCAAATGCCATACCAAATCAACTACAAGGTTTTAATCAACATAGAGTGCAACAACCATTTCAAATGCGATCACCACCAATGCCACAACCAGCACCACAACCAGCTCCAGAAAACTCAGATATGTCACTCCAGGATATTGTTAATGTACTTGCCACTAACACATTGCAATTCCAGCAGGAAACTGGGGCAATTATCCAAAACCTGGCAAATCAAATGGGACAATTGGCTACTAGCATGAGCAAAATCGAGGGCCAAGACTAAGAAAAATTATCTTCTCAAACGTTGATCAATCCAAGAGAGAATGCTTGTGTGATAACTTTGCAAAATGGAGAGCATTAGATGTCCTGCCAAAGAAATCACAAACTGATGAAGAAGATGGACACCACTTCCACCATGAACAAGACATCATCCTCTAAGGTAAGTCTTAAAACTGCTATTCCTTCTTATGTTACTCCTCAACTTTTTCCTAGCAGATTGACAAAATTGAAGAAGGAGGAACAAGAACAGAAAATCGTGGAAACTTTTTGCAAAATCGAGGTAAATATACCACTTTTGGATTCTATCGAGCAAGTACCTCGTTATACAAAACGTCTCAAGGAGTTATGCACCAACAAGAGAAATTTAAAAGGGAATGAGAAAGTAAGTGTGGGGGAAAATGTTTCAGCTGTATTGCAAAGAAAAATTCCTCCAAAATGCAAAGATCCAGGCACGTTCACCATTCCATGCACCATTGGTAATACCAAGTTTGAAAGAGCAATGTTAGATTTAGGAGCATCTATTAATGTCATGCCATATTCTTTTTATGCTTCTTTAAATCTTGGACCTTTTGCGAAAGCTGGTATTACCAGTCAACTTGCTGATCATTTTAATGCATATCCCAAAAGAGTTATGGAATATGTGCTTGTGCAGGTGAATCAATTGGTTTTTCCAGCATACTTCTATGTCCTTAAAATAGAGAATGAGACATCTCCTAATCCAACTCCGATTCTTTTAGGGAGACCATCCTTGAAAAATGCTAGAACCAAGATTGATGTTCATGATGGCACTTTCACCATGGAGTTTGATGGCAAAGTGATCCGTTTCAATATTTTTGGGGCAATGAGGTACCCTAGTGACTTGTATTCTGTTTTTGCAGTTGACATTATTGATTCTTTGCCACAACAATGATGGTATAACTCGCAAGGATGGATTGGAAATGGCATTAGTGAGCACATAATTTTTGAGAATTCAAAGACAGAATACAAGTGTCCAAAGAAATGGGGAAAGGAATGGCTTAGATAGAGACTATAGCTATAATCACAAACAGGTATGATGTTTCGTACATTGAATTGCCTTTATCTAATGAGAAACTTCTTCCTTCTGTGATGAAAGCCAATACCTTGGAGCTTAAGCTACTTCCAGATTATTTGAGGCATGTGTTTTTGGGTGAGAATGATTCTTTGCCAGTTATAATAGAAATGGGCCTTGCACCACTACAAGAAGAGAAACCCGTCCAAGTACTTAGAGATCACAAAATAAATATTGGGTGGACGATTGCTAACATCCAAGGCCCAGCCATATGCATGCAACAATTTTTGTTGGAAAAAGGATCCAAGCCCACTAAAGAAGCACAGCGGAGATTGGACCCTCCTACGATGGAACCAACATCGGGCCTAGGACGTTAAACCAAGCGCTTATTGGGAGGCAACTCAATGTTTTTGAAAAATAAATAAAAGAAAAGAAAATAAAAATAAAATAAGGTAATAATGATCGATTTTTGTATCTCGAGGAGATTCCTTCCGTAGGACATCAAATTGATCGGGTTTTATCTCGCTTTGCCATCTGTCTTATTTGTTTTTATATTTTTTTTTACTTGTTTTTTACTTTTGTTTGCTATTGTGTTGTTATCTCTTTTATGTGTCTTTAGTTTTGTTTCTGCTATTTTCTTTTCTTTCCTTTTGTCTAATTTGAATATTCCGTACTTCGAATTCATTTGTGCAACAGCTTGAGGAAACATCCAAACGGGAGCTGAAGTCATTGCTCGAAGGTTTGAAACGTGCATATCTTGGAGAAAAATAAACTCAATTGCATTATCGGTAATAGCTCTCATTTTCTCCTCTTCAATGGATGCCGATATCTTTGTGTCAAACCTTCATAAATATTTTCCTTCACTTCCTCAAAATGCTGTATTTAAAATTTATAAAGTACGAATGACTAGACTTTGGGCATTGATGCTCCTAAATGTGCCTGCGGATATCAAATGGCTTATCGAAGCCAAGGTAAGATTGTCCGGTGAGCCTGATATTAATCTAGCAAAATACATGCCTGGTCTAGGAAAGAGCTACTACGCTAAGAGGCAAAGAGCAAAAAGGTTACAAGTATGTTATAAATGTGCCAGATGGAATTGTAACCAGGCTTGTCGTTCATTAGGTTTTGTGTCCAGAAATAGATAAGATAAACTTTTTTTTATTAAGAATGGTCTCAGTAATGAGTCGCTGGATAATGTTTTGTTAACTCTCGAGTCACATTCTTGTGGACTTGTTCAGCGTGAATTGCTTAATCTATGGACACAATTTCGTGATGAATTGCAGTGTTATAGTCTAGGGAATCTGACTAAAAACGACCCTGTTTGCTAGTTTATAAGAAAACTGGATGGGAAGCAAATCCCCGACTCATAGAAGGCGTTTCAGCCGTTACTGGACGTAAAACCAGAGGAAGATGTGAGCCACAATCACAACTGCTTGTATATTTGAATGTGTGTTGTTGTTGTCGAATTTTATTTTTTTTTCTTGTTTCGTTTGATCTGATTATCAATGTTGTTTTTGTGTTGTTGTTGTTTGTTGATTTCGTTTGTTTTAATTTCAAGTTTTCTGATAGGTGTCTATTTATGTATTACTTTTATATCAATTCGTCCATGTTTCTTTGCTATATTCCTTGGTATTTTTATGTTTTTGTGTGGTTTTGATGTTTGTAGGAGTTTTGGAGCAACTTGCACAAAAATGGAGTAAAACCCTTCATTTTCACCTCTGCTAGTCAGTGATCTTCTCGGATTTAATTGTATTGATATACAATGAACCTGACGACATGTTATATAACGTTGGAAAGCTCTCGAAGTCTATTTTCTGGAGAAATTTACGGTTTATAAATCCATTCAGTGTACCAAAAGTTGTAATCAAAACAGTTTGAGAAGTATATAAATGTAATTCCACAAATCACTGTAGCATGTATAATACGGGACACTGTAGCAGGTTACTGTAGCAGAGTATTTAAACACATTTCAGGGTTTTATTTTCATAACTTGAAGAGGGGAGAACGTGGTGGAGGCTGAAGCTCTGGGATTCTTTCATCTCTTGGAGTTCTTGAAGGAGAAAGGAAGCTTGGAAAGAGGAAGAACTACAATCCAAAGAGAATTACATCAAATTTGCTAAGTTTTTCCCTCCCCTTTCATTTTCTGGAATGTCTCCATGTTGTATTGTATTTACCACGTTCTTAAACATGTGTAACTGAATCTGACTTGGTTGAGGGGGATTTCAAAGCCCCTGATATGGTTTTTGTAAGTTGATTGTGCAAGGAGTTGTTATCCAATTCTCTAATTGAATTTGCTTGTATTTTTCTATATCTAATGCTTATGATTGCTTGCTGGATTGTATTTCGAATGGCCAACTGAATATAATCTGGTTGTTGTCTATTGCTAGACTAGAAATCTGATCCGTAATTGTCTTGAATTTCTAATCCTTAGTAGCAAAATTGTGATCAGAGATTGCAATTGGAGAATACAACCTAAGTTAAATAATCCGAGCTTGTGTGTTTATTGCTTAGATCAACCTATCTTTCTTATCGTAATGCATCCATTGAATTAAATTTAGAGAGCTTGTTCTAGGTTGTTTAATGGATAGAGATTAAGTAAAGAGCCTATTTTATTTAACAACAAAGTAAGGAAAGATTGGGATAACAGAGCTTGTTGTTATCTACGGTTGATAACTTCAATGCTGTAATTGGATGACAATTCTCCGATTAATTCGCAAATCCATATCTTGTGGTAGAGAAGGATCCCTTAACCAGCTTTCTCCATTGATTTTTCATTCGAATTAACTTTCATTTTGTTATTCTTCGTTTGCATTATTATTTCACTTAGTTAATCAATAAACAAAACCCCCCATTTACTCTGTTTTTGCTTTCGAATAACAAATTCAATTAGAATCAATCCTCGTGGGAACGATATCTTACTTATCACTTTATTACTTGTGCGACTAGTATACTTGCTAGTTTCGAACGCATCAAGTTTTTTGGCGCCGTTGCCGGGGATTGATTTTCTAATCGATTTGTTATTTTGTTTTCATTGTTGATTCATATTTTCTTTGTTTTTGTTTTCTGATTGTTTGTGTTTAGACAACATGGCAGTAAACTTCTATCAATTCAGTAGCGGATTTGAGCCACAAGGACCAGGGAGAGTAAATGAGGTAAGCACTCCGAACATTGAACAACAACTTTCTGAGCTAACCTCTCTTGTGGAAAACATGGTTGTAGAAGATATGCAAAAATCTTATGAATGTGGGATATATTCTACGATGGAGCATCCAATTGACATGTATCCAACTTTACCAGAAGAATATATGGAACAAGCCAATGCCATGGGTGGATTTCCAGGACAAACGAGGCAATGGTATGACCCTTTCTCTAGCACTTACAATGCTGGATGGGAAGATCAACATAATTTCAGTTACTGGAATCATCAACCAATCACTCCAAATGTTATACCAAATCGGCCACAAGGTTTCAATCAACCTAGAGTGCAGCAACCTTTTCAAATGCAACCACCACCAATGCCACATCCAGCACCGCAACCAGCTTCAAAAAACTCAGGTATGTCTCTCCAGGACATTGTTAATGCACTTGCCACTAACACAATGCAATTCCAGCAGGAAACTGGGGCAAGTATCCAAAACCTGGCAAATCAAATGGGACAATTGGCCACTAGCAGGAGCAAATTCGAGGGCCAAGGCTCAGAAGAATTATCTTGTCAAACGGTGATCAATCCAAGAGAGAATTATTGTGCGATAACTTTGCAAAATGGAGAGCAATTAGATGTCCTACCAAAGAAATCACAAACTGATGAAGGAGATGACACCACTTCCACCATGAACAAAACACTGACTTCTCAGGTAAATCCTATAACTCCAATTCCTTCATATGTTTCTCCTACACTTTTTCCTAGTAGATTTGCAAAATCGAAGGAGGAACAAGAACAAGAAATCCTGGAAACTTCTTACAAAATCGAGGTAAATATACACTTCTGGATGCTATCGAGCAAGTACCTCATTATACAAAATGTCTCAAGGAGTTATGCACCAGCAAAAGAAAGTTAAAAAGAAATGAGAAAGTAAGTGTGGGGGAAGAAGTTTCAGCTGTATTGCAAAGGAAAATTCCTCCAAAGTGCAAAGATCCAGGTACGTTCACCATGCCATGCACCATTGGAAATACCAAGTTTGAAAGAGATATATTAGATAGGAGACATATCCTTAATGTATGCCATATTCTATTTATGCTTCTTTAAATCTTGGACCTTTTGCGAAACCTGGTATTACCATTCAGTTTGCTGATCATTTTAATGCATATCGCAAAAGAGTTATGGAAGATGTGCTTGTGCAGGTGAATCAATTGGTTTTTCCATCAGACTTCTATGTCATTAAAATAGAGGATGAGACATCTCCTAATCCAACACCGATTCTTTTAGGGAGGCCATTCTCGAAAACTGCTAGAATCAAGATTGATGTTCATTATGGCACTTTGACCATAGAGTTTGATGGCAAGGTGATATGTTTAATATTTTTGAGGAAATGAGGTACTCTAATGACTTACATTCTGTTTTTGCAGTTGATGTTATTGATTAATTGCCACAACAATGTTTTGAGTTAACTCGCAAGAATGGAGTGGATGTTGCTATTAGTGAACACATAAGGATAGAAAGTTTCAAAAAACCAAGAAAGCTGATACAAGTGTCTAAAGAAGTGGAGGAAGCTGGGCAAGCTTGATGAGACCATAGATAACCACAAATAGGTATGATGTTTCGTGCATTCAATTTTCTTTATCTAATGTGAAACTTCTGACTTCTATGATGAAAGCCCCTACCTTGGAGCTTAAGCCTCTTCCAGATCATTTGAAGCATGGATTCTTGGATAAGAATGATCCTTGCCAGTTACATAGAAATGTGCCTATGCACGAATACAAGAAGAGAAACTCGTCCGAATACTTACAGACCACAAAATAGCTATTGGGTGGATAATTGCTAACATCCAAGGCCCAGCCATATGTATGCACCAATTCTTGTTGGAAAAAGGATCCAAGCCACTAGAGAAGCATAGCAGAGATTGGACCCTGCCATGATGGAACCAACGTCGGGCTGAGGACGTTAAACCAAGCGCTTATTGGGAGGCAACCCAATGTTTTTGAAAAATAAATAAAAGAAAAGAAAAGAAAAATAAAATAAGGTAATAATGATCGATTTTTGTGTCTCGAGGAGATTCCTTTCATAGGCCATCAAATTGATCAGGTTTTATCTCTCTTTGCCATCTGTCTTATTTGTTTTTTATATATATATATATATATTTTTACTTGTTTTTGACTTTTGTTTGCTATTGTGTTGTTATCTTTTTATGTGTCTTTAGTTTCGTTTCTGCTCTTTTCTTTTCCTTCCTTTTGTTTAATTTGATTATTCCGTACTTCGAATTCATTTTTGCAACAGCTTGAGGAAACATCCAAACGGGAGCTGAAGTCATTGCTCAAAGGATTGAATCGTGCATATCTGGGAGAAGAACAAACTCAATCGTATTATCGGTAATATCTCTCCTTTTCTCGTCTTCAATGGATGCTGATATCTTTCTATCGAACCTTCGTAAATATTTTCCTTCACTTCCTCAAAATGCTGTGTTTAAAATTTATAAAGTACGGATGACTAGACTTTGGGCGTTGATGCTCTTAAATCTGCCTGCGGATATCGATGGCTTATCGAAGCCAAGGTGAGATTGTCCGGTGAGCCGGACATTAATCTCGCAAAATACATGCCTGGTCTAGAAAAAAGCTACTACGCCAAGAGGCGAAGAGCGAAAAGGTTACAAGTATGTTATAAATGTGCTAGATGGAATTGTAACAAGACTTGTCGTTCATTAGGTATTGCGTCCAGGAATAGAGAAGATAAACTTTCATTTATTAAGAATGGTTGAGTAATGAGTCGCTGGATGATGTTTTGTTAACTCTCGAGTCACATTCTTGTGGACTTGTTCAGCGTGAATTGCTTAATCTATGGACACAATTTCGTGATGAATTGCAGTGTTATAGTCTAGGGAATCTGACTAAAAACGACCCTGTTTGCCAGTTTATAAGAAACTGGATGGGAAGCAAATCCCCGACTCATAGAAGGCGTTTCAGCCGTTACTGGACGTAAAACCAGAGGAAGATGTGAGCCACAATCACAACTACTGTATATTTGAATGTGTGTTGTTGTTGTCGAATTTTATTTCTTTCTTGTTTCGTTTGATCTGATTATCAATGTTGTTTTTGTGTTGTTGTTGTTTGTTGAGTTTGTTTGTTTTAATTTCAAGTTTTCTTTTTGACAAACCATATGACTACCCTATGGCATAAGTACACGTGGGAGACAAGTGTGGAGGTTTGTCAACCTCCACCGAAAGTGTATCTCTATTTTTTATGCTTCACGTGGGAGACAAGTGTGGGGGTTTTGTCAACCCCCGCCGAAAGTGTATCTCCATTTTCCATGCTTCACGTGGAAGACAAGTGTGTAGGTTTTGTCAAACCTCGCCGAAAGCATATCTCATTTTTTCAAATTTTGGGGCGATAAATCTGCATCGAGCAACACCCACCGAAATTATGTCCCCATGTGTCAAATTTGAGAGTTTTACGTGTGTATATATCCATTTTGCATATTCTCAAACGTCATTTTATAACCTGTCTTGCACTTGAATCGCATAATACCTAACGTACATCATTGTCTTGCACAAGTTTAGAGCACTTTAGAAATGGAGAAAACACCAATTCGGCGATTCCAAAATATATGCGTATTTTGTGGATCGCAATTTGGTAAAGATGGAGAGTTTACAACAGCAGCTCTTGATCTTGGTAGGACATTAGCTGCGAGGGGTATTCATTGATTTACGGAGGGGGTAGTCTTGGGTTAATGGGGTGTGTGTCGACAGCTGCATCCTTAGGAGGAAGCAAAGTTCTCGGCATTATCCCTAAACCATTAGCTGTACGAAATATCGTAGGCAACACAATCGGGGAAGAGTTACAGGTCTCTAGCATGCATGAGCGTATTGCACATATGGTTGTTAAGTCCGATGCATTTATAGCTTTGCGTGGTGGTTATGGTACATTAGAGGAGATATTTCAAATCACCTCTTGGGCACAGCTAAACATCCATCGGAAACCCATTGGTTTGTTAAATGTCAATATATTTTTTGATGGTTTGTTGTCTTTTCTTGATCAAGCAGTAGAAAAAAACTTCATCTCACAGTCGGCGAGGCAAATCCTGGTTGCAGCTTCAACTGCAGGGGAGGTAATTGACAAATTACAAGCATTCGTCTATTCGCCTGATCCAACAATAGCTCGGATAGATTGGTTTGGAAAAGGCAATAAGAGGCGTAAACTGGATTTAATGCTCCATCTGTAATCTCTATCTGCTGGTTTGCTTCATTTTCGTTTGCTTTCTCTTTATTGTGTTTATTTGAGTTGATTTTTTTTTCAGGTTGTTTCTTTCATCCCAGGTAATATTTTCTAATCTTGGTTTTTAGAGTGGTGGCTTAAAAAGTTCAATTCCTCTTGAAACGCATTATGGATCTCTTCAATCCATAATGGCTGAATAAGGAGGCTAACTTCAAACTGTTTAGAACTATTCTTAACGACTTGTTTGTTTACTGATTTGTTGGACTTTCCTTATTTTCTGAGGGTTTACAAAGGTTTTTTTTTTTTTTTTAGTTTTATGTAATTTGGGTGTGTGTGTTTTTGTCTTTATCAGTTTCGATTCGAAAAAAAAAAAAAAAAACATTGTCGAAAACACTGAGGAATGGCAGAATAGTAGGCTTTCCCTAACTCTTGAAACGCATTCTCTCTCAAATTAAATCTGTAGTTTGTTTATTTCATGTTGTTTGAAGTGTTTGTTTTCTTGTTTTGTTCTTCATAATAAAGGTACATAGGCTGGAAACCTTAAGTCTGCGGGCTACTGGTCCTAAGGATTGTTGAAATATACAATCTTGAATCAGGTGTAACAACACCACGTACCTCTTTTCTTGCATTTTGTGAGTCGATGATAAGATAATGATTGAATTAAGAATAACTCTTGGAAAATGATAAATGATGCCTGGATCTGTGTGCTTGAAATGTTTATTGGTTTTCGCTTTGCTTTTGATTCCTTGCGCAACATTGAGCACTGAGCTATTATCACTGAGTTATTTGTTCACTTAGAGAAAGTTTATGTACTTTAAATGTTTCTTCAGATTTCAATGAATTCTAGAACTTGTTTGATGGTCACTCGAGCCGAAATCCTAGACTGTGCAACATTGGGGAAATGATTTAGGCCATCTTTGGACCGTTTGAGCCTTAATAGCCAACCTTGACTGAAATTGATCCCTAGTTACCCCTTTGAACCTCTGTAAGCCTTTTTCCTTGTTAACTCACTAAAAGAATTCCTAACCTCAATTGAATTTATTCCAAACAGTTTATCCCTTGTCTATGAGCATGTAAATCATTCGCAATTACATTTTGAGCTATGTTCTGGTTTTGGGAAGTTAGAGGAGGTTGGATTATGCCATGAGCAACGCAAGTGAGTTTTATTATGTTTGTTAAAAAAAAAAGAGAAAAAAAATCTGTACTTATCTTCCACGTAATTAAACATTGAGGACAATGTATTGTTTAAGTGTGGGGGAGTGGAATTGCAGTTAAAAAAAAAGAAAAAAAAGAAGTTCTATACCCTTGGGTATTCTTAAAAAGAATGAAACATGGGTGTAGTTTCTTTTGTTTTCTAAAAAAAAAAACAAAAAAAGAGAAAAAAAAGAAAAAAAAGAAGATTGAGTGTTCTAAATAAGTTTGGGGGAGTAACCTGGTGAATTGAAATGAAGTTGTGTTATAGGGTTGAGCTCTACATAGTCTTGAATGATTTATGTGTTTTTGGTTGATTTGAGCCAAATTATTATCCTTTATCATACCTTCACCCAAGCCAAACGTTACAAGCTTAATAAAGTCCTACTTGATCCTTAGTGTTGTGCATGTCTACATTAGTGGAAAGTGACTTGAAAAGCAGGCCTATGGAGTTCATTTATACACACATTTCACTATTAAATATGATTCATTTTTATGCATAAACTCATCCGGGTTACAAGTGATTAGGTGAGAATGGCTCTACACACACACACTTGAGGAATTGAAGTGAGGCGAAACTAATATTTGAGATAAAATTGTTGATCAAGTGCATTATTTTGAAGTTTTCCTTGGGTTATAATTAAGTACAATCTTTGAGGCCTATTTGCAAGCTGAAGCATTTGTGTGTGTTTTAATTTTTCTTTGATTCTGTTTCGGTTTAGTTTTGTTCGTATCATTTTAGTTGCTCGAGGACTAGCAAAGTCTAAGTGTGGGGGAATTTGATAGGTGTCTATTTATGTATTACTTTTATATCAATTCGTCCATGTTTCTTTGCTATATTCCTTGGTATTTTTATGTTTTTGAGTGGTTTTGAAGTTTGTAGGAGTTTTGGAGCAACTTGCACAAAAATGGAGTAAAACCCTTCATTTTCACCTCTGCTAGTCAGTGATTTCTCGGATTTAATTGTATTGATATACAATGAACCCGACGACATATTATATACCGTTGGAAAGCTCTCGAAGTCTATTTTCTGGAGGAATTTACGGTTTATAAATCCATTCAGTGTACCAAAAGTTGTAATCAAAACAGTGTGAGAAGTATAGAAATGTAATTCCACAAATCACTGTAGCATGTCTAATACGGGACACTGTAGTAGGTTACTGTAGCAGAGTATTTAAACACATTTTAGGGTTTTATTTTCATAACTGGGAGAGGGGAGAACGTGGTGGAGGCTTCAGCTCTGAAATTCTTTCATCTCTTGGAGTTCTTGAAGGAGAAAGGAAGCTTGGAAAGAGGAAGAACTACAATCCAAAGAGAATTACATCAAAATTTGCTAAGTTTTTCCCTTCCCTTTCATTTTCTGGAATGTCTCCATGTTGTATTGTATTTACCACGTTCTTAAACATGTGTAACTGAATCTGAATTGGTTGAGGGTGATTTCAAAGCCCCGATATGGTTTTTGTAAGTTGATTGTGTAAGGAATTGTTATCCAATTCTCTAATTGAAGTTGCTTGTTTTTTCTATATCAATGCCTTTTAGGTTTCTTAGTGGCTCCTTAGATTGATTGGGGATTGTATTCGAATGGCCAACTGAATATAATCTGGTTGTTGTCTATTGCTAGACTAGAAATCTTGATCCGTAATTGTCTTGAATTTCTAATCCTTAGTAGCAAAATTGTGATCAGAGATTGCAATTGGAGAATACAATCTAAGTTAAATAATCCGAGCTTGTGTGTTTATTGCTTAGATCAACCTATCTTTCTTATCGTAATGCATCCATGGAATTAAATTTAGAGAGCGTGTTCTAGGTTGTTTAATGGATAGAGATTAAATAAAGAGCCTGTTTTATTTAACAACAAAGTAAGGAAAGATTGGGATAACAGAGCTTATTGTTATCTACGGTTGATAATTTCAATGGGTGTAATTGGATGATAATTCTGTGTTATTGCAAATATCATATCTGTGGTAGAGGATAATCCTTAACCAGATTTCTTTCATTGTGTATTTCCTCAATTGATTTAACTTTTGCATTGTATATTCTCATTTACTTCGATTTGAGTTTAGTTAATCAATCAACAAAACCCCCCATTTATTCTGTTTTCGCTTTCGAATAACAAATTTAATTAGAATCAATCCTCGTGGGAACGATATCTTACTCATCACTTTATTACTTGTGCGACTAGTATACTTGCTAGTTTCGAACGCATCATTTTCTTTTTGACAAACCATATGACTACCCTATGGCATAAGTACACATGGGTGACAAGTGTGGAGGTTTTGTCAACCTCCACAGAAACTATATCTCTACTTTTCATGCTTCACGTGGGAGACAAGTGTGGTGGTTTTGTCAAACCCTGTCGAAAGTATATGTTCATTTTCCATGCTTCACGTGGGAGACAAGTGTGTAGGTTTTGTCAAATCCTACTGAAAGCAAATCTCATTTTTTCAAATCTTGGGGCGAAAATCTGCATCGAGCAACCCCCACCGAAATTATATCCCCATATGTCAAATTTGAGAGTTTTACGTGTGTATATATCCATTCCGCACATTCTCAAATGTCATTTTATAACCTGTCTTGCACTTGAATTGCATAATACCTACGTGCATCATTGTCTTACACAAGTTTAGAGCTTTTTTAGAAATGGAGAAGACACCAATTCGGCGATTCCAAAATATATGCGTATTTTGTGGATCGCAATTTGGTAAAGATGGAGAGTTTACAACAGCAGCTCTTGATCTTGGTAGGACATTAGCTGCGAGGGGTATTCATTTGATTTATGGAGGGGGTAGTCTTGGGTTAATGGGTTGTGTGTCGACAGTTGCATCCTTGGGAGGAAGTAAGTTCTCGGCATTATTCCTAAACCATTAGCTGTGCGAGATATCATAGGCAACACAATGGGGGAAGAGTTACAGGTTTCTAGTATGCATGAGCGTATTGCACATATGGTCATTAAATCTGATGCATTTATAGCTTTGCCCGGTGGTTATGGTACATTAGAGGAGATATTTCAAATCACCTCTTGGGCACAGCTAAACATCCATCGGAAACCCATTGGTTCGTTAAATGTCAATAATTTTTTTGATGGTTTGTTGTCTTTTCTTGATCAAGCAGTAGAAAAAAACTTCATCTCACCGTCGGCGAGACAAATCCTGGTTACAGCTTCAACTGCAGGGGAGTTAATTGATAAACTCCAAGAATTCGTCTATTCGCCTGATCCAACAACGGCTCGGATAGATTGGTTTGGAGAAGGCAATAAAAGGCGTAGACTGGATTTAACGCTCCATCTGTAATCTCTATCTATTGGTTTGCATTGTTTTTGTTTTACTTTCTTTTTAGTGTGTTTATTTGAGATTTTTCATGTCATTTCTTTTGAGTTTTTTTTTAGGGTATTTCTTTCGCCCCAGGTAATATTTTCTAATCATGGTTTTTAGAGTGGTGGCTCAAAAAGTTCAATTCCTCTTGAAACGCATTCTGGATCTCTTCAATCCATAATGGCTGAATAAGGAGGCTAACTTCTAAACTTTTAGACCCATTCTAACTGACTTGTTTTTGTTTGCTGGCTTGTTGGACTTTGTTATTTTATGAGTAAGTTTAGTTTTGTGTAATTTAGAGTGTTGTGTGTTTTTGTCTTTATCAGTTTTGATTCGAAAAAAAAAAAAAACATTGTGGAAAAACCTGAGAATGGCAGAACATGGGGTTTCCTTAACTCTTGAAACGCATTCTCTCTAAATAAATTTGTAGTTTGTTTATGTCATGTTGTTTGAAGTGTTTTATTTCTTGTTTTGTTCTTTCATAATAAAGGTATATAGGCTGGAAACCTTAAGTCTACGGGCTACTGGTCCTAAGGATTGTTGAAATATACAATCTTGACTCAGGTGTAACAATGCCACGTACCTATTTTCTTGCGTTTTGTGGGTCGATGATAAGATAATGATTGAATTGAAAATAACTCTTGGAAAATGATAAATAATGCATGGATCTGTGTGCTTGAAATGTTTATTGGTTTTCGCTTTGCCTTTGATTCCTTGCACAACATTAAGCACTAAGCTATTATCACTGAGTTATTTGTTTACTTAGAGAAAGTTTATGTAATTTAAGTGTTTCTTCAGATTTAATGAATTCTAGAACTTGTTTGATGGTCACTCGAGGCGAAATCCTAGACTGTGCAACATTGGGGAAATGATTTAGGCCATCTTTGGACCGTTTGAGCCTTAATAGCCAACCTTGACTGAAATTGATCCCTAGTTACCCCCTTGAGCCTGTGTAAGCCTTTTTCTTTGTTAACTCACTAAAAGATTTCCTAACCTCAAATGAATTTGTTCCAAACAGTTTATACCTTACCTATAAGCATGTAAATCATTCACGATTACATTTTGAGCTTTGTTCTGGTTTTGGGAAGTTAGAGGAGGTTAGGATGTGTCATGAGCAATGCAAGTGAGTTCTATTGTGTTTGTTAAAAAGAAAAAAAAGAAAAAAAGCCAATCTGTACTTATTGTCCACATACTTACATATTGGGGACAATGTGTTGTTTAAGTGTGGGGGAGGGGAAGTGTAATAAAAAAAAGAAAAAAAAAAGAGAAAAAAGAATAAAAGAGAATAAAAGAAGAATAATAAGAGATCTATACCCTTAAGTGTTCTTAAAAAGAATGAAATAACAAAGTGTGGGGGTGTAGTTTTCTTTTGTTTTCTACAAAAAAAAATTGAGTGTTCTAAATAAGTTTGGGGGAGTAACTTGGTGAATTGAAATAAAGTTGTATTATAGGGTTGAGCTCTACATAGTCTTGAATGATTTATGTGTTTATGGGTGATTTGAGCCAAATTATTATCCTTTATCATACCTTTACCCAAGCCAAACGTTGCAAGCTTAATAAAGCCCTACTTGATCTTTAGTGTTGTGCTTGTCTACATTAGTGGAGAGTGACTTGAAAAGCAAGCCTATGGAGTTCATTTATACGCACATTTTCACTATTAAATATAATTCATTTTTATGCATAAATTCATCCGGGTTACAAATAATTAGGTGAGAATGGCTCTACACACACATATTGGAGGAATTGAAGTAGAGCGAAACTAATATTTGTAGTGAGATTCTTGATCAAGTGCATTATTTTGAAGTTTTCCTTGGGTTATAATTAAGTACAATCTTTGAGGACTATTTGCAAGTTGAAGCATTTGTGTGTTTTAATTTTTTTTGTTGATTCTGTTTCGGTTTAGTTTTATTTCATATTGTCGTAGTTGCTCGAGGACTAGCAAAGTTAAGTGTGGGGGAATTTGATAAGTGTCTATTTATATATCATTTTCATATCAATTCGTCCATGTTTCTTTGCTATATTCCTTGGTATTTTTATGTTTTTGTGTGGTTTTGATGTTTGCAGGAGTTTTGGAGCAACTTGCACAAAAATGGAGTAAAACCCTTCATTTTCACCTCTGCTAGTCAACCATTTTCTTGGATTTAATTGTATTGATATACAATGAACCGGATAACATGTTATATACCGTTGGAAAGCTCTCGAAGTCTATTTTCTAGAGAAATTTACGGTTCATAAATCCATTCAGTGTACCGAATGTTATAATCAAAACAGTGTGAGAAGTGTATAAATGTAATTCCACAAATCACTGTAGCATGTATAATACGGGATACTGTAGCAGGTTACTGTAGTTGAGTATATAAACACATTTTAGGGTTTTATTTGAACAACTGGAAGAGGGGAGAACGTGGTGGAGGCTGCAGCTCTGGAATTCTTTCATCTCCTGGAGCTCTTGAAGGAGAAAGGAAGCTTGGAAAGAGGAAGAACAACAATCCAAAGAGAATTACATCAAATTTGCTAAGTTTTTCCCATCCCTTTCATTTTCTGGAATGTCTCCATGTTGTATTGTATTTACCACGTTCTTAAACATGTATAACTTAATCTGAATTGGTTGAGGGTGAGTTCAAAGCCCATGATATGGTTTTTGTAAGTTGATTGTGCAAGAAGTTGTTATCCAATTCTCTAATTGAAGTTGCTTGTATTTTCCTATATCTAATGCTTATGATTGCCTGCTGGATTGTATTTCGAATGACCAACTGAATATAATCTGGTTGTTATCTATTGCTAGACTAGAAATCTTGATCCGTAATTGTCTTGAATTTCTAATCCGTAGTAGCAAAATTGTGATCAGAGATTGCAATTGGAGAATACAACCTAAGTTAAATAATCCGAGCTTGTGTGTTTATTGCTTAGATCAACCTATCTTTCTTATCGTAATGCATCATTGAATTAAATTTAGAGAGCTTGTTCTAGGTTGTTTAATGGATAGAGATTAAATAAAGAGCCTGTTTTGTTTAACAACAAAGCAAGGAAAGATTGGGATAACAGAGCTTGTTGTTATCTACGGTTGATAATTTCAATAGTGTAATTGGATGACAATTCTACAATTAATTCGCAAATCCATATCTTGTGGTAGACAAGGATCCCTTAACCAGGTTTCTCTCATTGATTTTTCAATCTGTTTAAATTTGCATTGTGTTATTCTTTACTTGCATTAATATTTCATCTAGTTAATCAATCAACAAAACCCCCCTCGTTTAGTTTATTGTTGCTTTCGAATAACAAATACAATTAGAATCAATTCTCGTGGGAACGATATCTTACTTATCACTTTATTACTTGTGCGACTAGTATACTTGCTAGTTTCGAACGCATCAAGTTTTTGGCGCCGTTGCCAGGGATGATTTTCTAATCGATTTGTGTTTGTTTATTGTATTTCATATTTTTGTTTTGTTTTTTCTTTTCTGATGTTTGTGTTTAGCGACATGACCAGTAAAACTTTCCAACAATCAGTAAGCCGATTTGAGCCACAATTACATGGAGTGTAAATGAGGTAAGCACTCAGAACATTGAAACAACAACTTATAAGCCATATTCACTCTTGTGAAACATGGCTGTAGGAGATATGCAGAAATTTATGAATGTGGGGTATATTCTACCATGGAGAATCCAATCGACATGTATCCAACTTTACAAGAAGAATATATGGAACGAGCCAATACCATAGGTGGATTTCCAGGACAACCAAGGCAATGGTATGATCCCTTCTCTAATACTTACAATGCCGGATGGGAAGATCACCCTAAATTTAATTACTACCATGGAGAGTAAATGAGGTAAGCACTCCGAACATTGAACAACAACTTTTTGAGTTAACTTCTCTTGTGGAAAACATGGCTGTAGGACATATGCAGAAATCTTATGCTGT